>JAUMHR010000042.1:15740649-15768115 GCA_032361145.1 Enteromius fasciolatus | reverse complement strand
CCTAACAATCCTTTAACAGATTTGATTAATAAATGTGAATCAGTGTGTTATGTGTAAGCCAGAGTAAAGAGATGTGTCTTTAATCTAGATTTAAACTGAGTGTGCCTGCCTCCTGAACAGTATTAGGTAAATTGTTCCAGAGTTTGAGTGCTAAATAGGAAAAAGATCTGCCACTAGCAATAGATTTTGATATTCTAGGTATTATCAAATGGCCAAAGTTTTAAAAACGCAGCAGACGCGGAGGACTATAATGTGATAAGAACTTGCTCAAGTACTCAGGAGCTAAGCCAATCAGGGCTTTTTAAGTAATTAACAAGAATTTAAAATCTATACAATGTTTGATAGGGAGCCAGTGCAGTGTTGACAAAACTGGGCTAATATGTTCTTACTTCCTGGTTCTAGTAAGGACCCTAGCTGCTGCATTTTGAACCAGTTGTAGTCTGGCGTATCAATTATCTGTAGTATCAGGCGTGCAGAACAACCACCCAATAAAGCATTACAATAATCTAACCTCGAGGTCATAATGCATGAATTAACTAGATACTCAACACAGAATTTCTGAGAAAAAAGAAAGCGTCATGATCAGGATGGTACCACCTCTGCCTCACTTTGGCCAGGAAAAGCTTTGAAAAGGAAGTGGGCATACGTAATGCTTTCTCCATTATCATTTGAGGCTTATTAACTTTGAAAATTGAAACTAGAACTAGAAATGGACCAATGGATAGATAGATTAAATTTAAAAAAAAATACACACTAAACATTTTCATTCACTGAATTTATCAGACCCAACAAGTATGGCTATAGGTGCATATATGTCATTCTGCAATTTATTTAGCATTTCAGTATTTTCAGTATTTTCAATAACAGTTTCACCACAGAGGACACAGGTGAAGATAAAAGCTTTGCAGAGGCAGGAAACTGGAGATAGCACAAAATAGCCGCTTTAGGAACATAAAGGCTGCCATTTTGGACTGAAATAGACATCATTAAAGTAGGAGGCCCAGAACATTGAGATATGGCTCTTCTGAGAAACTGACAAGTTGCTTCCTTTTAAAAAAAAAAAGCAAATAGAGTGGAGTAGGGCATGTTATTACTTAAAATGCAGGCTTTGGCAATGGGAGACACTTTAGAAAAGTTGTAGAGAAATGTGCTAAAAACACTTTTGAATGCATTTGCAATTCCATCAGACAGCATTCAAAGTGAGTTTGCACTGTACCTTTCTCTATTGTATCTATGACAAATGTGTACACTTCACAGCGTAATAAATTCACAGCAGAAAAGGTTGATGTGCCACAGTTATGGTGTCGAAAGTAGATTTATGGATGTTCACTTTGGTTTTATGTTACTACATAAATCACAAAGGTTCATTTGGTACACCTTTGTACAATGTTACCACTTTTGGATTAGAGTGGTAAAGTCTTCTCAAGCATAATCATTTATGACCAAAACGTGTGGCATTTGTGTATGTTGACATTCAAATACATTTATTTACCAGAGGTTCAAGGGATAGTTCACACACAAAAAAAAAAATAATCCAAAAGCTGCATGTCTATAAGAAATGAAATCCATTAACTGCTGCTTCCAATTAATATATCCATGATACAGAATCATGCTTTCTCCAGATCCCTCTACTCTACTTTTAATAGAACTCTGGAATAACATAAGGAACATCCAGGCAGCAATACAACGTTACAACATTAATCACGGACAAGGGTGAACTCAAATAGACAGGTATAAATACACTAACGAACCAAACACAACACAGGTGAGGGACACAGGTGGGGCTTAATCAACTAATAATCACACAAACACAGGAAGGAGCAAATAAGGGCAAAGCACACAGACATCAAACTGAAACCAAAACAAGAACCTGTGAACACATAACTAAACAGACAGGAAACATAACTAACAGAGGATGTGCTTTTATTATTATTTACTATGGACAGATTTTGGCCAGCAATAGTTTAAGGTCAAAACATCATTGTGATGGATTTGTTTCTTACAAACATGCAACTTAACACTTCACAAGACATTAACTGAAGGACTGGGGTGTTGTGGATTTCTTGTTATGTTTTAATAAGCTGTTTGGACTCTCATTCTGTCTGCAACCATTCACCGCAGCCGATCCATTGGGGAGTAGAATTATGTAATTAATACAATGCTACATTTACAGTGGGTACGGAAAAGTATTCCATATGTCCATATGTGTACACAGCACTCCAAATTGACAGAAAAACACAGAATTGCTGACATGCTTGCAGATTTAATAAAAAAAGGAAAACTGAAATATCACTTGGTCCTTAGTATTCAGACCCTTTGTTCAGTGTTTAGTAGAAGCACTCTTTTGATCGAATACAGCCATGAGTCTTTTTGGGAAAGTTTTTCACACCTGGATTTGGGGATCCTCTGCCATTCCTCCTTGCAGATCCGTTCCAGTTCTGTCAGGTTGGATGGTAAATGTTGGTGTACAGCCATTTTTAGGTCTCTCCAGAGATGCTCAATTGGGTTTAAGTCAGGGCTCTGTCTGAGTCTGAGGTCCTGAGCTCCCTGGAGAAGGTTTTGGTCCAGGATATCCCTGTACTTGACCGCATTCATCTTTCCCTCGATTGCAACCAGTCGTCCTGTCCCTGGACTGTTGGGACTGTATAGGACAGGTGATGAGCAGTGCCTGGTTTTCTCCTCACATACTTTCTCCTATCTCCCGACTGCATCTCTGTAGCTCAGCCACAGTGATATTTGGCATCTTCTTTACTTCTCTCACAGAGGCTCTTCTCCCCCGATAGCTCAGTTTGGCCGGACGGCCAGCTCTAGGAAGGGTTCTGGTTGTCCCAAAGTCTTCCATTTAGGGATTATGGAGGCCACTGTGCTTTGGCCAAGGTTACAAAACAAATCTGCTGCACTTAAGGTTTTAAGTGCAGCAGATTTGTTTTGTAACCTTGGCCAAATCTGTGCCTTGCCACAATTCTGTCTCTGAGCTCTTCAGGCAGTTTCTTTGACCTCATGATTCTCATTTGCTCTGACATGCATTGTGAGCTGTAAGGTCTTATATAGACAGGTGTGTGGCTAAAGGTGTAGAACCATCTCAAGGATGATAAGAATAAATGGACAGCAACTGAGTTAAATATATGTGTCACAGCAAGTGATATTTCAGTTTTTCTTTTTAATAAATCTATTAATGAGGAAACAAAATGAGCGGAATACTTTCAATACCCACTGTATATAAATACGATGAAAAAAACAACAACAACAACAACAACAAAAACTCATCAACCTCTTGAATGGCCAAGAATAAATACACATTGTTAGTATATGTTCCTTTAATCCAAAGCAACTAATAAAGAATGTGGTAATTAAATAATTAAGACCTTTCTTCCAGATAAAGCAGCAATATGGTTTCTGATCATTACAACTATAATTGGTTCTCTTTAATACAAGATTCAAAGAGCACTTTGTTTAATGATCAGACTGTTTTCATAGAAATGTTGATTGGACTAAGTATGGACGTGACCTTTCTTTTCACTTAGCCAACACAAGGTACTAATTGATAATCGTTGCTGAAATTGTTCAAGGTGCAACTGAATAATTCCTTGCAAAACTTAGAGAACTTTTACGTTTTCTAAATGGGACCATTTGGCTTCAGGCTGCCCCAGAGGCTGCTATAACGCAACTGAAAGGCATAGCTGAAACTACATAGTAAGTAAGACAGGCGAGCCTCGGGCCATAAAACATAGTGAGGTGTAGGAAATCCTCTCTTGAAGTCTGCTGACTGATGTAAATTTGGAACAGAAAATAAATGAAAATCTTCCATATAGTCTGGAAATTAGAATGCACCACAGGGCCAAGTGCACTTTGTCTACTGTTACTGATTAAAACAAGTTTAGAGTAAAATCACATGGATTCTCACGAAAGCACATTTGCCAATGTGCACACTGAACAATGTCCAATTGTAAAACTTAGATTAATGAAAATAAGTATACGTATCCTACATCTGAACCTGTTTAGACACATACAAAACAACTTTTTCAAACCAAAAAAAAAAAAAAGCAAAACAGCTTTTCAAACCAGCATTCAGTATTTAGCATGAAATTTTGTCAGATTTTTCACATTAAGTTGTAACAATTGTGTTGTATTTTTATCATGCATATTATGTATTTAATTTTTAATATGTATAGTTAAGTTAATGTTTTTATTTAAAAAAAATCTTAATTAATCTAAACAATCAAGATTTTTTTCAATTGACAAAAACAATAGCAACTGAACAGACGTTTTTTTTGTTTTTATTTATTTATTTAGTATTTTTTATTTTATTTTATTTTTATTTTGTCATTATATTTGCTTTTATAACAATTAATAAAAACATTTATCTAAAATGTGTTCCCATAAAAATAAATAAATGCCTATTATGCAAGTGTTATGATATAATCATTGATGATATACTGTCATATTTTCTGTTAATGTTTTGAATTCAGTTATTAAATATGTTTTCTTTTTTTATTGTATGGGGGGAAAAAAAAGAATAAAAAAAATTATTATCATTATTTTAAATCTGTTTAAAAATTGTAATCTAATATTGTTTCATATGAGAAAAACCTATGCATCTCGAAGCAGAACATCAACACTTATAATGCACATATTTCCTCACTGCATTGCCAACTTAAACAGCAGCACCATGTGAAGGCCTTGACTTCAAACCCCATTAGTCTGTCATGCAAACAGCCACACAAGACTCAAAGCGACCCTCTTGATGCTTTCCAATGAAACCCTCTCATCAGCTTTTGTGATGCAAACAGTGAGGGACTGTTCCAGTGCAACTCCATTCTGCAGGATCCGAATACTGGCACGGATCTGAATGTCACTGCAGTAGAAGCCCAGGTGAGAGCCAGAGCAGAAAACAATACAGAAAGAGCTGATTACAGCAGGCTATTGTCACATGGCAAAAGCAGCAGGTGAGATCGGAGCCCATCCGGCCAAAAACAGCACAGCCTCAGGAACTACAGGACCAGGATCAAACCATGCTGGTTTCTAGGCACACAATAACACCTAAAGAATCCTGAACTGAGATGATAAAAGTTTTAACCAGCTTGAAGGTTCCTTTACCTAAAGGACAGAAGAAAACTTTTTGAAAGTAGCACGGAATAGAAGCAGTTCTCGTGACGTATTCTGTAGTGTATTTGTGCATTAATAATCTGTCCTTTAAATGAACTGAGCTCACTGGTTTGTGAGGAGTCAGCGTCACCCTGGAAACAATGGACACACACCTGCACGTCCTCATCTGCGCCGGTCAGGCAGCAGCTACAGTATATACACAGTGTGAGTACTACCAAAGTTCTTTTCCATGAGACAGAATGTTAACTTGTTCTTTTCTTACCTTCCCAGAAAGCAGCCGAGGACTGATCAGCTCCACAGGAGCAGGAGGAAGAGAGCATGCCACTTACTGAAGCACCCACCTCAACACCAACCTTTTGAACTCTCCTTGTTGTGTGATTCTTCGCCCATGACAATATATATTAATATATATATAGTTGGCACTGCACTTACAATTCATTCATTCTTATCTGCTTTTTCTAGCAATAATAAAAAATGTGCTTAATTGCTTTGACTAAACAGAATTTTTCCAGCCATCTTCTTTATAGTTCTTCTGAAAACAAATTGCAACGAGGTGTGCAAAAATAATTTGTGTATTTATTATTTTATGAAGTAAATTAACTATAGAATAGAGCATGTGCCACTTCAGTGAAAACGTTGTCCAAATGTAAACATTATAAATCCATTATAAATACCAGTTCCACTTCTCCAGTCAACTTACTAAAGTTAGACATGCAGATAGGTGTTCATTTGCTCTCTGTGAATATTAAAGGTAAAACAACTGAAAATGCATTTTTTCCAACATAAGCAACAAAGAGCAGCAGGCACAGGCATTATGATTCCAGTGGGAGTATATGAAATGAGAATCGTGCAAAGAAACATTGTCATGTTGAGATACAGATGATGGGTAAACGGGAATTAATGGGAATAATCCCCTAAAGTAAAGGCCAAATATTTGTGGAGATCTTGTAGCCAAATATTTGTCGAGATCAAGTGAATTCTGTGTTTGCACTGATGTTGGGCAAAGAAAAGGGACATTTATACACAAAAAACAGAAATATCATGTTGACTGACATTTTATGCCCCTGGTAATACACGTGAAAACATGTCTAAAACTAACCCTGACTCTGGCTCGATTTTAAAGCAAATGAAACATGAAGCTAAGATCATACAATACATCCAATAAGAAACACATTTGCATATAAATCCTTTCAATATATGTCAGAACTAGGACTGATCTACATTAAAATGGTTCAATATTAAGCACTTCATGACAATCCATATCAAAATTCAGGAAATTAAATCTTGTTAACACCTCTGAAAATAAAGTTAAACTCAGGACCATGAAATGAAGTTTGAGCTGTCACAGCAGAAGAAGAATTCAGAACCAATGGTTTGATTTAGAGCAGAAGTGTTCAGAAGTCAATGCGTGCACATCATCAGTCTAAAGATAGAGATGTAGCCGTATAATCTGGGACAGGCCTTACACGCACACACACACACACACACACACACTCACTCGCACTTCTCCAGAATCATCTGGTTTAATTCTCAGAGGTATATCTGTCTTTTACACCACTTCACAAAAGCAGTCATCTAATAGGATGTTACTCCACCGGGACGATTCCTCTGTGTGTGTATATAGGCAGTTTAACAGTGCTCTTATTCTCCCCAGACTTTGACCAGAGGGCCCAGACTGTCAATCTAAACAATGTATAATACATTAAACCAGATTTTAATTACATAGGTACAAATCCTTTATTTAACACTTTAGAGGATGATCTCAAGGAAAGCAGACAAAAAAAAAGTAAATAAATAAAATATTTGAATAATTTTACCCTAAAAACCATGATACTGCGATACATTTATAATTATTTACACCATTATAGTAATTATTTTAATTCATAGTCATTTTAATTTAAAATAAATACACTGCAGTATGCATTTAATAACCTAGTATGACTATTACAGTGATAGGGATTTCATTAGAATCATATATATGTAATGCACTGTACACTCAACGAGGTGGCTAATTCGTACGAATTTGTACGACCTCATTGGTACGACCTCATTGGTACGAATTCATACGATTGATTCTAAATCGTACGTATTTTACGAGATGCTATTTCGTATGAATTTGTACGGATGACCTAAACATAACCCCGCCCCTAAACCTACCCATCACGTGGTTTTAGACAAATCGTACAAAATCGTACGAATTGGCACAAATTTGGCACCTCATACGAATATGTACAAATTGCTCTTGAGGCTGTGTTGGTACACTATATGTTGTGTAAGAGAACACAAACATATAATTGATACGTATTACATTTTTTTTGACGTCACCGTTTGGTATGTTTTCGGTTGAGCAGTACAAGAAAAACAAAAATAGATTTTAAGCTCACTGCCCATTCGATGGATCTCTAATCTCTAATTCAGTGAATGTGTTATCTTTTAGACATCAATTTTCCATTTCTGATATTCCAATATGCTCCGTTTATTACAAAAAATAATTTAT
Organism: Enteromius fasciolatus; assembly: GCA_032361145.1. Taxonomy (NCBI): domain Eukaryota; kingdom Metazoa; phylum Chordata; class Actinopteri; order Cypriniformes; family Cyprinidae; genus Enteromius; species Enteromius fasciolatus. The sequence goes on along the minus strand of JAUMHR010000042.1, from coordinate 15,760,512 downwards.
TTTTTATAAATATAAATGAAGAACTCACAAAGCCAGAGACGACGAGGACATTACCTTCACCTGATTAAGCTGGGATTTTATAGAAAGACTGAAAGACAGAAGGTGATAAAGAGAAAAAGAGAAAAAACGATGGAGAGGAGAGAGATATGTGTCAGCTATCTGTGCACAGATGATGTCAATGTCTTCTAGGAGTGCGACTTTATCAGTGAAATGAGACCTTTAAAAGTGGAACATGTCTTATTAGAGGATAAGTTAGAGGAACAGAAAGATAGAACCAAAAAAAAAAAAAAAAGAATTAAATAAAGCAGAGAGTGACTAAGCCAGTCTTGTGCTAGAGGAAAAACTTGCCTACTGATATAAAATGAAAGATTGAAGATTTCATGTGACAACATGGGCTGAGGAGAAAGGAGGGAAACAAATTTCTTTGGTATCTGTGTCACGTAGGCCTCAGGCCTGGAGAAGCGCTGGTGACGTTTGCTGTGTCATCTTCAGCTTCCTGAAAACATCTCATTAAAACTTTGAAAACCAGACAAACAAGGGAAAATCTCCAGTGGCATGCCACGTGAATTATAAGCATGTTTTCCTATAGATTTCTATTAGCGACACAAATTCGTCTTTGATATATAAGAGCTTTGATCTGAGGCTTGTTCGTTCATAGCTTATACTGACAATACTCAAGTTTAAAGATATTTTTGACATTAAGGGCAAACATCAACATAACAGACATTTTGCTCGAGGGTTCCTCAGTTACATGTCTGCAAACATGTGTGTAAAGTGCATGAATGCTGCCAACTTCAATGAATTGAATATAAAGCAAAAGTCTATAATCAAACAAACTTGATATCAATGTTTATTCCAACAACAAAACAACTTGTGTATTAGAAGTTGAAAAGAAAAAAACATGAGCACCATTTGTGCTATGTGTTTAGAAGTGTGAGCATGAGAAATGTGCCATTTTCACAATTTCAGTCTGGCTTGCGATAACACAGGAGAACACCTCAGCTACCGTATAGCAATAGTGTTGCTATTGCTAACAAACTAAACCTATTTAAAACATTTTTTTGTTGTATTAAAACAAAGCTAAACCCACTCTGAAAAATCAAGCAACCAAGAGTCAGTGCAAGAGTTTGCAAACGCCATTTAATATCATTTGTAAGATTTGTACTATATGAGCTGCTCGACAGCGCTTGTTCAGCACTCCTCAGGATCGGTGAGAGCTGTTCTTCCATTCTTTATTACAGCCAGTCCATCCACTGACACATCCAGACTGACGCAGGTCTCGATTTTCAGAGAACTTCCTCTGACATTATTAGCAGAGGATGGAGGGTGCAAAGCTTTCAGTCTGTTCATTAAAAGTTCCCTCAAACACTTCATTGATTTCAGGAGTTTTGCAGCAGAAGAAATGTGACAATAATAGAACTTCTGCACATAAGTAATAAGGGTGGGATGAAGGTTTCATTGTGGATAGTGCTTTGAGAAAATCCTGCTGGAAAAAAAGTCCCAATAAGATTAAAGAGGTCAAGATGGATTGTGGAACCTGGCGGCTGGGTTTTGTTGGCCTAAGGTAGTCTGCTGACTCAAATCAGCTAAACCAGCTTGGACATGCTATAGGAATCTATTATAGTAAATACTGTGTACTCAACTAACTTCAGCATGGACCATAAAACAAGTAAATATATTTTTGTAATTGAAGAAAAAAAATGCATTTGTTGCACTGGCAAAATTCAAAGTTTAATTTAAAATATAAAGTTATTAAATAAATTAACAAAATATGTACATAAATAAGAAAATAAATGAAAAATGACAATCACATTACTTATACTATAATTAACTAAACTATATACTACAATTAAAAAAGAAATCCGAAAATAAAATGAAAAGCTTATTTGTATATTCAATTTAAAATATATTGTAAATAATGAGAAAATGACACTGCACAGCAATGCCCAAGCAACCACCCAAAGTATTGTAGAAACCATGTAGCAAACATCTAAAGCACCCTAGCAACTATTCAGAACTAGAGGTCGACCAATGTATCGGATTTGCTGATTAATTGTCACTGATAGTTGATTCCTGGAACTGTTGGTTATCTGCAAAATTCTTTGGTGATAGTTTTTCCGTGCTGCATCCGCTGCTGGAGTGGCTGTGAAGGGTCATTATACAGTGCAAGAGCCAACATATATATGGCGAGTATATGTTTTCATGTTAATATATATATTATATATATATATTAATTAATTTGTTTACTAGATGCTGCATTGGAGAAAGAACAGCAGAATGTTTGCCAACAAAGCTGAGAGGACGCTAACATTAGCAGTACCTCAAGTAGGGCTGGGCGATAAAATTATATGTATCATGATAGGCACGTGATCGGTATCAATTAAAAAGGTGTTCTATAAAACGTTCGACACTTTTTATTATTCATCGGAAGAAAACAGTAGTGATGGGTCGTTCTTGAACGATTCGTTCATTTTTTCTGGGATTAGTTCTCGAAAAAAAAAAAAAAAAAACTTGAAAGACTCGACAGATGAACAAATCAATTCTCTTTCCGGCTCTGACTGCATTTGATAGGGTTATGGGGCTACCGCAAGTTATGTATGAAAGACCCAAAAATACTTTTCAGAAAAGAGGTAAACGATGAATATATATATATTTTTTTTCTAATAGCATTACAGTATTGTATTATTTGTAGTGTGATCAGCGCGTGTGTATGTATCTACTAGGATTACTAGTGTTAGGGGAAAAAAAACAAACATTTTATTGATAGTTTTTTTTAAATAAGTGAAATGAACGAAATGACTCTAAAAAAGACTCAAATGAACGAGTCTGTAAGATGATCTGAACTTCCCATCAATAGAAAACAGAGGTTGCGAAGCTAGTTTGGTTGCATTAACAAAGGCAAATGTATACTCTGGTAACCTAGCAACGTGGGGAGTGACGGTAACAGCCAATCATGTAACAGTATCTTTCTGGTTGCACCATATCGTAGTCTCACACTGGTCTGCTGGATTGCTCTTCATAAACAGAAAATGAGTGCCACAGCGAGCAAGGAAATTGTAAATAAAAGAGGAAAAGTCAGCTCGGCCATATGGCAGTGTTTTTTTTTTAAATTTTAAGTCTGACCGTAGTCAGACCAATGTCGTCTGTAGATTATGCAAGACCGTCACCCCCGATTTATGTATACATTTTAAGTATTTGAGTTTTCCATGGTTGTTGACATTAGCTACCTACCAGAGCATCCTAGCAACTACTTCCAATACCATAGATGCACCATTAGAACAACTAGTAATAATCACAACACTACAACACCCTGTCAACCACACATAAAAGCCTTAGAACCACCCAGTGCAGTCACTCAGAACAATCTATCAACCGCATAGCAACATCGTAGCAACCACACAAAGCACTACAGCAATTACTCACAACACCGTATCAACCCCATGAAAATGCCTTAGCATCCACCCAAAGTACCCTAGCAACCACTGAAAACCCCTTAACAACCACCCAGAGCATACTAGCACCCTATTAATCCCATAGCAACACCTTAGCACCTACTCAGAACATCATAGCAACTACTCAGAACACCCTATCAACCCATAACAATGCCTTTGCAACCACCTAGAGCTAGCAACTATCCAGAACACCCTATCAACCACATAGCAATGCCTTAGCAACTATTTAACAACTACTGCCTTACACCCATACTATGTACCACACAGTAACCCTAGTAATGCCTTAGAAACCACCCAAAGTGCCCTAGGCACCACTCAGAACACCCCGCAGAAATGCCTTACCAACCAGCCGGAGCACCTTAGCAACCACTCAGAGTATCTTAGCAACTATTCATAACACCATATCAACCCCCTATCAGTTACCTACAGTAGCTAACACCCGAGGCACCCTTGCCACTTTAACCCTGTATAATTTGCTGTATTATATTAAAATATTAATAATAAAATTCATACTTAGTAGTAAAATAAATTAAATTAGAATTCCAATAAGAATTGAGAGAAACACATCACTGTGAGAAAAACAACAGTGTAATCTGAAATAGTATTATCAGTAAATTGATTGACAATCAGTGATGAACCAATCCTGTCGAGGGAAAGTTGAAGTTCCGCCCCACCAAGTTAGGTGCTAATGGGGAGAGAGCAGTGTTGCCAATTTAGCAACTTTGTCGCTAGGTTTAGCGACTTTTCAGACCCCCTTGGCGACATTTTTCCAAAAAAATGACTAGCGACAATTCTAGCTACTTGGACAAACCTCAGCGAGTCTCTGGTCCAGCCGTGTACCAGAGCATCATAGCACCCTGTCAAACCCATAGCAACACCTTGGCAACAACCTAGAACTAACAACTATCCGAAAACACCCTATCAACCACTAAAGGAACTTCTGCACATAAGAGGGTAAAGTGTGGATATAGGAAGGAGAAAATGCTGTACATCGAAAGACTTGTGCAGAAGTTGAATGTGTGTTTTTGCTCGTCACACTGGCATGTGTTTTTATGTGATTGTTCCAATCAAGATTATGGGATCAAAGGAAAATTACAAGACAGTTAGTAAGTGTGACAGAGTGTCCGCCTCCCTCCAAACATCTTCCCCCCGGGCCGTCCTCTCCCTGGCCCACATCCAGCCTCACAATAGCAGATTGCGGCCAAGAAGAGGAATACAAAATCGGAGGAGTGCTGGCAGCGCTCACGCACACCTGATACGCATTGTGCTTTGTCACTGCTGCTATAAATTTAGCATTGCATCTCTCTCCTTCATGGAAGTGTTTGCCGTGTGCATGCGCAAGCCATTTTCAGCAGCACTACACCAATGACTTTCTGGCGCCGTATTTCTGGATTAGTGGTCATCTGATACAGGTTTTTCAATGGTCGATGGTGATATCTGAGCAACTGTCTGATATAACGCCAATATTTACATAATAAAAGCTTAAAACACTTATTTTTGATGGTCCTGGTGGACACGTGATTCATTCCTTATATATATATATATATATATATATATATAATTTATTTATTTATTTATTTGTGTTATGGCTCACGTGACACATTTACTAATATGATTTGGCATGTTGGATGCGTAAGCTAAACCCATTAGAGCTTTTAGTCAAAAATGTGCACATTCAGATACATTTTTTAAAAATGTTTACTTGTTTCATTATCATGCATGACCGTTTTGTCTAAATTATACTGACCCTAATGTGCTTTCAACAGCTAATACTCTTATGATGCTGTTCTACAAGCTAAAAGGACTCTTTTGAACTGTTATTACGATCGAAGAAGAGAAATTTAATAGCATAAATATTACATATGCGGGGGTCTTTCATCAAAGTGACATATAAGGATGTTTCTTTTCGAACGGGGAAAAGGCAGACATGTTTTAAGATGTCTTTTTTTTTTATTGCAATACATCGTATTATATATTTCCAAACAAAAAATAGCTATTTGTTTTAATTGTAATAATATTTTATTAGTATTTCTGCTTCTTTGTATTTTGATCAAATAAAATGAAGCCTTGACGAGCAGAAAAAAAAAAAATCCAAAATTTTGAATTAATTAAAATGTTACTTTTTGTTTGCTCATAAAAAAGTGTAATATGTTATACCAATATAATATCATGCAATATCATTATAATAGTTTAATATTTTTGTTATAATAATAGCATACACAAATATGTTATGCTGTAAAATAGTTTAATACAACGCAGAATTCCAATCCCTGATTGCACAACCCCTTTTTTTCTCCCTTGCACCTTCATTTTAATTGCATAAATAAAAAGCTTGAGGCATGTCACCACTAATCCCACCTCTCATTACTGAAAAAAAATAATTGACAATAATAAATACGGCTTCAGATATTACATTTATTGAAACCAAAATTGCTTTGTAACTTCTGCTTTCTGCGATGGAAGCGGATTATCTTTTAATTGATTCCTTATCCATTGATTTTCCATACATTGGTGCAATCGAAACCGCTGATAACATCGATTAATATTGGATCAAACATAAATCTAGTCTGAGATAAGCATTGCACATCTAACCTAAAATGCTCCTTTATCAGCATATCCATTAAGATTGTAATTCCTCCTAATTTAAGATTGCATTTTTAGACCTCGTGAGCAACAACGAAGTGCTTGGCAGGCTAAATCAACATTCTGTAACCGGCCCAAGACTCGTACTACATGATTTGAGATGCCCAGGCGCAAACATATTGTCTACACCTCCTGTCACGAAGATTAATGAGTGGCCATTGTCTTCAGCTGACATTAGATAAGTTGTTATCTTTAGATATGACAAAGCTTGCAGTTTCCATTAAGTGTGTCTAGCTGCAACATCAGCCCTCTCAATTGTCCCTATTGTGGTAGTTGTGGACTCTGCGGATGTGTGTTCTGAATCCACAATGAGGTCTAGAGAGGAAAGCAGCACCTCGGAGTGCCTGTGTGATCAAAACAGAGAGTATGTCCCCAGCAGAAGTGAAAGGCAATAACACCTTGTGTTATTTTCTTTAATTATACAATCTGAATATAATTAATTGCAACTGTAATTACAGCCATCATAATAACTGCTTGAACCATAACACTAAGAGGGATCTGAAGTGTCTGAGAGACCATTCAACTACAGATTAAAAAATTAATCTCCCATGTATTTGTTTAGATTTTTAAAATGTATTTCTTATTATTATTTTAATTAAATGGTTACATATTTATTGAGTTATTAATTGCTTAAGCATTTACAGTTTTACACTTTACAGTTTTAATACACACATTGTGAATTATGTACTTAATACTGGAACTGACTATCAAGTTGTTACTGAGCGTAAACTTTTGAGATCATAAGAAAATAAATAAAAATCACAAGGGTGTCAAGAATAATTTATAATTTATATCCAGCTTCATGATGTATAAATTTGAGCACTTTGCACAGTGACAGCAAGGCATGGTGTCTATAAATTATTATATGTAATTAGCATGATAACATGTTTTGCTGCAGCTATAACTGATATACCGCACGGCATGCTTTTTCCTTAAACTCTGACACTTCATCACAGCTCAAGCAATTCTTCCACTGGTTAACATGGGCTGGATTACTGTGCATCAGCTGGTATGTGAGCATGGTTTCATTTGTCTTTACACCCTTTCTTAGCTAAATCTTTTTCTTGTGCAGCACATTTAGTGCAGACAGCTCCCTTGGGCACAATGGTCATGGATCACTCCCAGATTATTTCCTATTAAGACTCCACTCCGATCAATTTCATTAAACCGCTTTCATATACAAAATAACATAGATCATGATTGCATGAATGTGTAACCTTAGTAAAACACTGGTTGAATAGGAAGTAATGAATGAGAATGCAAATTATGTGTTTTGAATAACAAATGTAATATCTTAATATAAATATCACTGCATAATTTTGTTTAGTTTAACTTAATTTTTTTATGTTTTTGCATTGCTTTTGCTTGGGAATCATTATTATTATTATTATTATTTTCAGTCAACATTAAATAAATTAAACATCAAATGCATAAAGCAAATATAGTGCATATATAATAGTTCTGTAGTTTTAATGGGAATAAATACAATTTCAAATAAATAATGCAAAAAGTGAAATAATCTGAAAACAAACTCAAGGACTTTTATTTTTTCCATTTATGTAGAATAAAACAGCGGCAACCTACGTATATAACTGAATAGTTCACCTGTTACTACTACTGTACTGAAATTTGTCAAAAGCACAATAGCTTTCTTTATAAAACAAGAAGTGAACCTTGAAGAGACATTTTACATGTATCCCATAAAGCGTTTCTGCTCTATATGTTATTGACAACTATAGGGCATGACGACTATAGCATGAGCTCTCCATGTCATCTGCTTGCACAACCAGAGCCTGAACTGCTATTGATTCAAGGACCAATCTTTGTCATTGATCGCACAATTCATGAAGACAGCATGTCAGAAACCTGCTCATGGTAGAAATGTCAATGCCAATGGCTGTGTTAAAAGAAGAAGTGTTAAGTTAAATGCACCAATGCGAGGTGAGCATTCGGGGAGCAAGATTAAAAGCAGATGACAAGCGTTTTATTGAGCATCTTCTGTCACCGGGTTTTCAAAGGGTGATATTAGTTCTTATTGGATCTGGACTTCTCTTTCAGAATACAAACAATGATTGCACGAAATAGCTGTTGCACGTCAAAAACTACAAGATGTTTTCCTGCTTTCAAAAAACCTTTTAAGACAAAGTAAAGAATAAAATAACAGGAATTGACTGCATTGTACAGTACACAACAGACCAACACAGTCTTTATTAGCAATTCTTTAAGGTCTGAAAATAAACCTTCTTACCATTACTTTTTTAATTCATTTGCAAAAAACAGACAGAGAATAAATCAATGAAGAAAGGAGGAAAGAAAATAACGCTTTTCAACTGTATTTTTGTCTTGTTTTCAAGGGCTTGAGATTCTTAAGTTAATTTACATGTACTTGGCATGCAAAATTACATAAATAAGAAGTAATAAATAAGAACAATCACTGGTGGATCTTCTTCATTTTGTTTAATTTCTTAGAAAACAAGACATGTTGGATATCTGTATTGTATTTTTCCCCTCAATGCATGCAACATTTAATGTCATGACCTTTATGAATTTAAGACATACTCTAATATAAGACCTTATAAGACATTTTAAAGAAGCCCATAATGATGCTTTAATTAAAAAAAAATAAAGATAAATTATTAATAATTATTAAAAATTAAATACATAAAAAAATGTATCTTGACTAAAGCATCACCACTGAATACACCAAAGTGTAATAAAAGTCTCTGCATACTTTATTTAAAGCAGTTTGAATCTTTTTTTTTTTTTTTTGAAGTCATTGAAATGCAAGATTTCAATTTCAAGTGTCATTCAAACAAATCATAACATTCAATGATACGCCAAGGCTTGACAGATTACTGAATAGAACAGAAAATGTGAGAACAAATGTCACAAAAAATGTCACAGAAACACTGATCACATAAGAAATGACAACTTAATACATTCCATTTCAATGTCATTTGCTGATTTGACTTAGATTTTTCTCACAAATCGTGTTCAAGTGCCTTCAGATTCGTTTGTAATGAATTCACGTACTTCTGTCCGTTCCCCCAATCTCTAATTCTAGAAACTGCTGTGGAAATGGCACGCTTTGATTTGGCCGTGACTTCAAAGATCCAGCTGTCAATAACAATGCACCTGTTCTAGCCACAGGACACCTGGGTCCAGGAAGAACGCCAACTCGGTCTGATCTGTTTAAGTCATTTGTGCATCGGCGCTAAGTTGATTGATTTACATATTTAGTGTGAGGCTCTCTTTCCATGCCAAGCAGGATGTTTTTAGAAGTTGCAACTTTTCAGGTTCGTAAACATGAATCACGCCAAAGAGGATCACAGAAAGTGCTTTAAGAAACTGTGCCTTTGGGGTAGAAAGAATCTTTGAACCTGCAGACATCAATGTTGGGATGGCAAATCTAGAGCTCTATGATCTTCGTTCCTACATACAACCCTCGTCTGCTGGCGTGGCGTGTCCATAACGGGCGTAAAACCTAAACATTTCTACAGCTGACTGATCTTACTTCTAACTCTCGGGAATGCTGTAGAAATAAATGTTAACCCCTTGATCTTCTGAAATAAACATGCAAACAAGGCTAATGTACACATATGGGAAAGTCCAAAAAGACTCCGGGCAAGACTTGTTAAATCAAAGTAACTATAATAGTATATAAATAAGTTTGAGATTTTTTTTACTTTAGGAAATAAGTGTCTTTTGCTCACCAAGGCTGCATTTATTTGACCAGAAATGCAGTAAAAGCAGTACAATTGTTAAATAGTATTACCATTTTAATCAACTGCTTTTTAAAATGTCATTTATTATTGTGATGCAATGAAGAATTGTCAGCGTCATTACTGTAGTAATATGAGTTGCTGCTCAAGAAACATTTCTGATTGATAACCAGCTTTGAAAGCAGGTGTGTCTTTTTAAAGAGAATTCAATAGAAATATTTTATGTTGTTTATACTCACTGAATAAAAGTATTCGAATCAATCAATAGCATAAAAAACAGTGTTAATGTAAAATACATACGTTTCTTTTTAAATGTTCCCTTTTTTTTTTTTTTAATCAAGATCCATGCCATTTTTAAAACACCACCTTTCAATAAAACAATTGCATTCTCAGAAAAAGCTATATGAATGATTTTGAGGTTCACTAACTTGGCCATCCAAGTCGCAGTCAAGCAAAATGAGATAAATATGATTATTCTTAAACACCATAAAAACGCTGCTACAAGCCATGCTGGCATACAAAAGAATAATAAAAATAAGATATGAACAGCCTTGCTGAGAATCTACTTAATGTGTACCCAATCGTAACAAATGCAATCTACAAAGGTGTTTTGAACAGTAAAGCACTAAACACATGTTCTGGGAGTCAGAGAGAGGCTGGAAAACAGTCATGTGAACACAAATTATGATTGTGTTGGTCTCACACTACATTAGACCTCTGAATGCTGCTATGTGAATAATCCATAAGAAACAAGCCTCACTCACAACATCTGACCTGCACCAGTAGTCTCTTTAACCACGCTCCATATGCTGTTTTAGCAAACAGCCAACAAGCACAGTGAGGATATACCCAAGACAGCACTTGATTAGATTTGCTGTCGACAGGGGCATACATCTTCCACCGCCACTGCTTGTGCAAGGACCACTCTTCTAAGGGCACGAGGAAATTGAATCGGTTGAGGAGTACATATCATCCCGTGTAGTTATTGACAGTAGAATGTGCTCTGAAATGGAGGCTCGGGGTGGCTCAAGAGAGATGTAATGAATATGTGTTGTGAAGAACGCCGGAGAAGAGAAAAGATGGCAGAACCTGATATGCCTAAAAGCACATTTAACTGCGACGAGTGCTGCTTTTGATGAAAAGTATAGCTCTTTGAGCAAACCATTAGGGACAGATGCTTTGGTACAGTATTTATTAGCACTTCATAAGGAGTATATGTTGACAATAAGCTGTTATGATATGAATTTGTAAATAATGTTACTTAATACTTAAATTATGCATACCGTTGCACGCATGCTCATAAATGTTAAATGAAGATAAATCTGCCAACATAATATATGATGCAATCCTTGTGAATATGAGCTTACAAACAAATATAAATTATTTATTGTGTTATACGACGAGTGACGTGTTGACATGACTTTATACTGTAAATAGCAACAAGGACTCTTTTAAGCCATTTTTGGCATATTATGAAATCAGCCTATTTTAGGTTATTTGATTGATATCATGCTACTCTGCTGCGATTTCAACTAAACTAAACATAATCATAATTCACAAGATTCAGAACAATTAATAGCTGGTGTTGAATTGGCCAGAAATGTAACATTTAGAAAAAAAAATATGTGGGATACGGTGAACAAAGTGGGATTGGGGTTGCACACCATGCAATAACAGGCTATTTTATCAACAATTTACAGAAGAACCCTCCACTGTACTGCATGCTGCAATTCTTACAGGGACACCACCAAAAACGATGTATCACCTGTCAGCTACAGTAGAATAAGCAACTTTACCTCAATTTGAAATAAAAACATAGAGGAGGGGGAGGTGACCAAGGCGCTGAACACAAAATTGAATGGGTCCGCACGTCTCAGTCCCGTTCGTAACAAATGAGTCGATTTTTAAAAATTTGCCACCATCCTAGGTTTCGCCAATTTGTCAGCAATATTTTTTTACTAAATCAAAACATCATAAAATGTAATATGATCCCTTATTCTTTGAAATATTTTATTGTGTACAAGTCAAGCATCTTGTATGAACTGTTTCATAAATACCGTGTTACACTAAATCACCATTCTAACATTATTTCAACCAAATTTTGACATTTTATTCTCCAAAAACTCATTTGGAACCTTAAAACTACACACTTTACATGTAATGTGTTTTCTTTAGACATAAATCACTTTTGTACATTATGCGGACATCTTAATGTCTTTGACTTTAGTAATCACAACAACAACAACTAACGTATTTACACTAAATAAATAAATAAAAATCACTGACACATTAAATGTTCCACCTACCATCAAATAAATCAGATATGACTTAAAAACATTATCTGGAGGCTTTCTTTCCTTCTTCATGTTTCAAGGTAGAAGATTTTGAATAATCTCTATGACTTGCTTTATTGTTTCGTCTTGCATTACTCATCACTCAAATGTTTCTGTGAGCCTGCAGTTCCATACCTGTCTACCTTGACAGAAGAGATTTGTAGAAATATGCCTGGAAATGCGAGAGGGAATTTGACATCTAAAGGACTATGCAGCTGTGATAGACTCCATGATTCATCAAAGACATGTTTATTTGACAGAATGGAAAATTTTGACAAAAATAGGTTCCACTCCATTACACCCTACAAGCAGAGGTGATACTCGTCCTTCTCAACGTCGACTGATCTCTGTATTTATCGGTTTGAAAGCTGAATACGGAATATTTCAGCGGTTAGTGTGCTGTTTTGTAAATCAGATGAGAATGGATGTAGCGTTTCCAGAGCTACAAGTGTTTAGTAGTAATACAGTGACACTTTAACGGTGTTGTTTTGTTGTTTTCCCTATATGCTGCAAAGCGAAAATGATGCGATTTTACAGATTAACAGCCGTGCTTCAGTGCTAACATGTGACTGTGTGAAAATGAGATCAAGCTAGTTTTAAGGACAGTAATTGAAATGGGGAAATTGATTCAACTGACAAGTTTTACGAGTGGGCATGCATTACACTTCCTCTTGGGCGAGCGCTTCTCGAAAGGTCAGTGAACCCTGAAATGGAATTTCTCCACAACAAGACTTAACAGGACTGTTCAACAACAATCCAATGACATTTATTTATTTATTGATTTATCTATCACTATATCCATTTTAACACGTACTGATCAAATAAAATCTTCTATGTTTGAGCCAAATGACAGAGATGATATTGCTAAAGCAACATCACTTTGTTGTAAATCTCAAACCGATGTATTAAACTTGCTGATAAACTATACCTTTCAGCCAACTGAGAAGAGCTGTGCTGTAACTTTTAAAAGCAATCATTCCAAAGAGATTTAGCTTGAACCTGTAAGAGATCAGCATTCACATTTTTTTTCTGAAGAGTTTTAAATACTCTTTCTTCAAAGTCTTACGTTAAGTGGATTCGTCTTTTTTTTTTGTAGCACGGTTAAAAAACGTACGTAAAAGTGGGAAGCGTGTTCATGTGATTACATAAAGAAAATAGTGTTCTTAACTCATAATAGTCATAATATTAAAATCTTATAGTGTAAGACAGGAGTAACGAAGTTAGGTCCTGGAGGGCTGATGTCCAGCCCTAATCAAGCACACCTGAAGCAGTCAATCAAGATCTTACTAGGTATACTTGAAATTTTCAGGCAGGTGTGTTGAGACAAGTTTGAGCTAACCTCTGCAGGACACCGCCCCCCCAGGATCAAGTTTGATGACCTCTGGTGTAAGACATTTTCAAGTAATATCTGACAAATACATAAGATTGCTTAAATAAGAAAGAAACTACTTATGGTAAAGGTGTAAGAGGTGTGATATTAAAAACAGATGCATAGATCTTACTCTTAAAAACTAGAATTTAAAGGGGTCATATTATGTGGCAAAAAGGGATGTGTTTATGCAGTTTAAGGTGCAAAAACACATTCTTTTCGACATACTGTACATTTTTGTTTCTCCTCTAAGCTTGACACGGCTCGATTTGTACGAAGCTCATCATTCTAAAAAAGCGAGGTGTGCTCTGATTGGCCAGCTATTCAGTACACTGTGGTTTCGCAACTGCATCGGTTCCGTCTTCTTTCTTTGCGTAAACATTTGGGCAGCGTCCCAGTCAAAACAAGTCAAAAGTTTTATAAAGAATATCTCTTTGGTTTTGAAACTTTCATCTTTTCAACTTCATGCACTTGTAACATTCCAAAAGAAAGGACAATTTCAAATTGCATCATACGACCCCTTTAATACGTCCATGCTAATGAATAAATAAACAGGATTATGCTTCCTCAGGCTTCATGGAGAGTACCACACGCAAATAGCTCCCTTAATTTCAGCTGAACAAAATGTAGACAGAACGTTATCAGTCTGGGCAAACATTATAATTTCCTCTGCAATATCCCTTATGGACTGCGATTGACAATTAGATCCATCTGGGAATTCAAGAAATGGGCCACCGAAGCCCCAAGGAGTGAGATTAAAATAAACGCTTTCAATAGCATTTACAAATGACAAGTTAATTGTAAAAAACTACTCATCTGGTGGTATAAAAGACATGGAGTGCAATGCTGGCAGAGACGAAGCTGCAGCACAGGAAACGCACACTTAAAATGCTGCGACATGTTTTAAAGCCTTCAGTAGGCCGTTAGAATGTAACAAAGTGGGAATTGTAAACTGCGGTTTAATAATTGATGCTATTCTAACCGTGAAAGATCAATGAATGTTTGTGCCATCCCGAGGCCAGCGATGCCCCGGTGCTATAAAAACCTTGAGAAAACACTTGATATAGGACATGGTGTGTGTGGCGAGATTACCTGTTACCTTGGGCAGTGCTCAAATCTCAGGAATACGCTAGAAGCGAGATGATGAAACCTGCAAATGTTTCATGAAGTTGCAGATGTAGTGAACTTAAGTTTTACGCAGTGATTTTAGGAATGTTGAAAGGACACAAAAAGTCACTATTTATTTCCCTTCATGTAGGTTCACATCTGTGTTTTGTTTCACAAAATCTTTGTTTTTTGAATAAAAGTTATTAATGAGGATAGGGCCGTCAAGCTTTAAAAAAAATAAATAAATAAATAAAATAAAAATAACAACAAATATGTGTATATATTTAAAATCTTCCGAAGCAATATAGCTTTGTCTGTGTGGAAATAATTTAGTACATTTTGAACATTTTATTACATGCATATTTAAAATAAGCCTAAAATAAAACAAATACATACTTAAAAAAAAATACATAAATAAATAAAATAATAATAACAACAACAATAATAATAATAATAATAATAATGATAAAATTTCATCCTATATGTTGTAGGATAAAAAAGCCCTGAAAGTATTATTTGTCTCCCCTGTACATTATATTTAAATGAAAATGCCAATGTTTTGCTTAAAAAAAATAAACAAATGCATACATGATGTAAATATAAAAAGGCACAATGTGGCAGAATAATAGCAAGTATGTAATATATTAGATATTAATATATTATATTACGCATATTAAAAAATAAATAAATAAATGAGAAAAAAAATAAATAAATAAAAATATATATATATATATTTGTCATCTTCCAGCTATTCTTGTGTATTGTCTTATAGACTTAATGTGCCCTGATTAAATAAAATTATTTTCTCCCCTGTGTGTACACACAAAGCATAATGAAAAATTTTACTTTCATGGACCACAAAAGGTGAGTTTTCAAAGAGTATGCTCAATTCTTTTTTTCCTGCATAATAAAAGTTAATGAGGATGGGGCTGTCAAGCTCCAAAATGACAAAAAAGCACCATAAAAGTGGCATAAAAGAAGTCCATATGATTTGTGTACTGTATTTCAAGCCTTCTAAAGCCATACGATAGCTTTGTGTGCGGAAATAATTTAGTTTCATTTTTTTCCTCCCACAATGCAGTTTCCATCCAACATAAGTCTGGTGTGATTTATACTTGAAAAACATGTGAATGTTCTTCCTCAAACTGAACTTTTATGAACTTTTTGAAGGTATGCTATCTCTGACATTCATAAACCCTTTTCTATGCAAATTTGGAGCAGGTAGGCAAACACATTGTGCAGGATCACAGTAATTGTTCCTCTTCAGTCTTTGCACAGCGAGACAGCTATAAATCTTATGGTTGATGTACAGTTAACGTCGCCTTTATCTCTGAAATTTTTGATTAATCATCGAGCTGCAATTAGGAATTGTTTGCACGGTAGGAAATCTACCTCTCTGAGTGAGTGCAACAGAATATTCATTATGTATTACGATCAGCTCCAGTTCTCGGTTTCTTTCTCTCGGTGCCTGCCTATCATTATATTCCACATTTCCAGTACAGCATTTGCCTACAGTAAATATGAGCAGACGTGAATAAGCAATCCATATTTTTGCAAAGCTGTCAGACAGACAGACAGATAGATAAATGGTTTTATAATTATCATAATAATAATAATAATAACAACATGAAAGATTCTACAGAGTCAAACAAGCTAGTCAAGTGCATGCATTACCTTTTTTTTTTTTCTTTTTTTAACAAAGAATCACATGAAAACCCCTGGTAGAAATCATTAGCAATTCTCTTGATTAACTCCCTTACTGTAACGTAGGAGTCTGAGGTGTATTCGATGTCAGACAGGCAGGGGTAAACAACGGCGTCAGGGGCAAATATAGACAATCCAGAATCATAAAAGTTAATCCAGGCAATTGTCAGGGCAGGCAGCAAACAATCAGACAACGAGATAACAGAACAGAATCAAGACACAGGAAACAAGAGAAACACTCAGTATCACTAGCCAGGGCAATGAATGAGTCTCTAAGCTTGTCTTTTATACTGGAGAGAAAGGGTGTGGTGATTAGTCCCAGGCATGAGGGTGTATGGGAAATGCAGTCCAGATAGTCGTGTGACATCTATGGGGGTGAGATGACCTCTAGTGGTATGTGTGGAATTTCAGGAACCCAATTGTGACATAGCCCCCAACACAACTTGACATCAACGGGGGGTCCGCCGAGCCTGAAATGCCCTGGTGTCTTTAAATACAACTTGCTTGATGCTGGGGAACACTGGAGTAGCATTCTCAGCAGGGATGTGAAGAGATTTTAGAAGGACAGTGGGAGAAGTAAGGAGATTCTGGATGATCAGCAATGACATGGCTTGGTCCATGATGTTGACTGTGACTTGACTTAGCTCCTGATTGGCAGCTGTGATACAGTAGGGTGCTGTGGTATCCGACATTTTGTGATCAGGCTCCACTGTTGCCGCCATCTTATGAGTATGATCCAGTGCATCTACCATTTTAACCCTGAATGCGGTGTCGTGATCCTCCTCCACGATGCCCACAGTCAACAACGAGCCCATGGCCAACAAGGCAAAATCCATAAACTGCGCTAGTGATGAACACGGCCCATCAGGTCTAAGCTCAGACCGCAGACACAAGATCACAAACTCTATCAAAATACAGTATGGCAAATCGGAGTAGTTTGCTTTCGTTATAAATTCACATAGTTCTCCAGCGACCGCGAACCCTGCTTAAGGGCTAACAAGATTCTTGCATGAGGATGTATGGGGAATGCAGTCCAGGTAGTCGTGTGGCTAAAGGGGGTGAGATGACCTAGTGGTTATGTGTGGAATTGCAGGAACCTGATTGTGACACTTACAGAGGCAGAGAAACAGAGAATTACAAATGATCCATGATTATATGTCAACTTTCAATTACCACAGTTTTTATAATGAATGCCCATTTTTTGTACTCATATTCATTTCTTAGTTAAAGTCCGCCAGCAAAGACACATATCAGCCGGTCTATTAAGAGTGTATTGGAGTGACTAAACCTCTCACCCATATCCACCTTTCCCTGTGCATATGTCATACAGCACCACTTTATAAACAAAATTATTATTCGTTGCAAATCTGATTGGCTGCTGACCTCTAGCAGAATAAAAAGCGATAACTTCTCTTTCTCTCACTCTTTGCCTTATGCAGTGTTATTACCAGTTTCATGTCAGCTCAGTTTCCATAGCAACCCGTCTCAGCACAGAGCTAATGGTGGAAAACTTCAGTGCCTAAGTGTTTCGTCCAAGTGACAGAGAGTCAACTAAAGTTCAGTCACCCAAACCAGATGGATGTCTCTCCAGCGCACCATGACCTCCCCTGCATATGACCATCGAGTCACAAATTCTCAGTCAAAACATTATCAAACCCAGTAAAGAAGTGGCAGAGATGGCCTTTTTTGTATTGGGTGCATATGAGAAAGACTGGTTAGATGCAAGCTCCAGAGTACCATGTAGAGGTGAAATGATGGAAAATTTGCATAAATTGCTTATGCCGTTTTATATACAGTATTTAGCTATCACCACCACCCCACACAATATCACTGAATAATATCACTAGTGACTAATTAGGCAATTGAGCATATCTAAAGGCTGTTTTTATGTAGGAAACTTAATTATGCTCTATGTAAGCTGCTTTTATTTGGCCACAATATAAGATATCAAAATACATTTATTGTAAAATGGAGTTATAAAATAAATATGGAAATACTACTACACTAAAAATCTTAAAAGCATTGATTTACCCAAGAAATGTGTGTGCTATGTTAATCTTTAGTCATCTGTTTTAAAGTCAATAGTCGATGAAGCTCTGCTACACCCAAATACATAATTAACATAGTATATGATTTTGTATATTACACGTACTGACATGCAAAAATCCTGCAACATACATTTCAGTCATGTTTCTTATGTAAATAAGCTCAACCAGACAGCCAAACTCCTGATGTTTTTTGCCTGATGCTGTTTTTAGAATTTTATGACTGATCAAACATACACAGTAAAGAAAAGATTTTTCCCATAAAGTCAAGTAATAAGAGTGCACTAATGTGCATTTAGGTGTCACTTCAAACCTGTGACCAGATCAATGAAGTTTGATTAGTTTGATTGGCAAACAAACCATAGAACACGTCTGTGAACTGGATCAGCAATTTATTGAATGCATCTGATAAAAATGTGCATGGGGAAAAAACAAAACAAATAAAATGGAAAATTTGAAATGTAATAAGAATATTTAGGCCTAACTAGCGACATTCGATTGTGCAAGATGAACATATGTATTCACTAAGATATGCTAAAGATTATATTAATTATAACAGTTTTTTATTATTTTTTTTATTATTATTTTAAAAGTTAACTTTAAGTGAGTGTTAGATGGCTACAAAGCCTGAAAGAAAACACAGTGGGTCTCATTTATCAATTTAACAACAAGCGATGAACAAGCAATTACTTATTCACAGAAAACAATAGTGTTTTAAAATTTAAAAGACATGTTTTGAGGCTAAAAGCCAGTAGATGGGGGAGTGAGAAAGGCCATTAATATTCAGTGATTTTCACCTCATTCAGTGAAAGACCCCTCCCCTAATGGCCCATTAGTGACAGTGACAGGTAAGACAGGTAGAAAGAATGGGAGGAGATTGAAAAAAAATGAGATTTTTTTTATACACAAAGGTCAAAGACACATTATTGAGCAGAGCTACAGAGATGTGAAGAGACTTTGAGTCAATCCTGAAAACAAGTGATCCCTGTAAATACCTGTTATTTGAGTGTCTGCTGCTGCTTTGCATGAATTCAAGAAAAAATACCCACCATCAGTATTCAGGTTGTTTGTTTTACCAGAGAATATCAGTTCATTTAAATATCTGATGTTGGTACAGCACTCCTAGAGGCGATCAGAATAAAGAGACTCGAGTATATGTCATCCAGGTTTATCATTCAGCAGGTTTCTAATCACTAAAAACAAAACAAACACACAAAAACATATGTGAGCATGTTGATATCAGTATATGTATCATTTTGTTATATCGTCTATTATAGTTGTCGCAGGCGAGCCAACACAGACACAGTGGGGGTGACGTCATGTCTCGGAGAGAAATACGTAAAATAAAGTGTCCAATGGGGATCAAAAGTGTCCAAAATAAAGGGGAAGCTGGTGTCCTCGAGGGCTGCTTGTGTGCGGTGAGGGTAAGGCAGTGCAGTAGGGAAAGGGATCCGGGAAGGGGGCGGAGACCAGGCAGCTCCGGCTGCA
>JAUMHR010000042.1:15729995-15740549 GCA_032361145.1 Enteromius fasciolatus | reverse complement strand
GCTGATTTGCCTACGAGGCCGTCCGCCTCGTCACATACCCTCCCCCAAGCGACATTCCCGGTACGATGCGCCGCCCACGCAGGGGGTACTACCTCCCTCATCCAGGCTCCATGCGGTCGGAGGGGCGGGAAAGGGGAAGCCCTTCCGGGCTCTCTACGTTGAGTAGTGAGGGAATTAATTAAGGATACTGCGTATCCTAGGGTTGGTTCCCTACACTGCGATGGCAGCAACATACACTTTTAGAGTTGAAGGGGACAGCCTGCGCTCCAACTTTTTCTGCAGGAAGGAAAGCACAACTGCAATCGAACATCTCTGTGGGTCCTCTTGGTGTAAGGAGCACCAGTCTATGAATAGACCCCATCTCAAAGCGTAGGCCTTCCTTGTTGAGGCAGCTCTAGACTGAGAGATGGTGTTAATCACGGCTGCTGGCAAGCCGGAGAGGTCTGCCGCATTCCGTCCAGGAGCCAGACGTGCAGGTTCCAAAGATCGGGTCGCGGGTGCCAGATCGTGCCCATCCCCTGAGAGAGGAGGCCCCTCCTTAAGGGGATTTTCCAAGGAGGGGCTGCCGTGAGGAGCATTAGGTTGGCAAACCGGGTCCGGGAGGGCCAGTATGGCACTACCAGCAGAGCCTCCTCCTCGTCCTCCCTGATCTTGCACAGGGTCTGTGCAAGGAGGCTCACTGGGGGAAAGGCGTACTTGGGCCCCGGAGGCCAGCTGTGTGCCAGTGCATCCCTGCCGAGGGGCGCATCGGCGAGGGTGTAAAACAGGCGACAGTGGGAGGGCTCGGGGAGCCACTTCTGCCTCGCCGAAGTGGCTCCAGATCATCTGGACTGCCTCGGGGTGGAGTTGCCATTCTCCAGGGTGGGTGGACTGCCGTGAGAGCTGATCGGCTGCACGGTTGAGTGTCCCTGGAAGATGAACGGCACGCAGTGCTTGTGTATTGTATATATTTGTTTTATATTTTATTGTTGTTGTTATTTTACATTACCATGTATATTTTACAAGCTCCAATAAAGACAGCAAAATAAATTGACAAGTAAAATCGAATTAAAATTCAAAAAGCATGTACATAAAATTAATATTGACAAAAACAAATATGGGACCATTGCATCAGGGCTCAGACTTTCTATTTTGTTTTGGGGTTTTTTTACAAAAAATAAATACAGGTTTGAAATGACATGGAAATACTGACAAAATGTTCATTTCTTTAAGATTTTTTTTTTCTCACTTCCCCTAAAAGTAGGTTTACAGTATCTCCGATGTCATTTAAAATCACTTTGCTAGAGTGTGGAATTGCTTTTTCTCTACCACATACCATTTTATATTGAAAAGTGCATCACCCTGTAACTCATAACATTAGTAAATGCAGATGTTAATGAGTGTCGCTAAAAAATTGAGGTCGAGAGGAAACTGATTCACGCTCCCTGCTTAGAGTCTCATTGGTAATGAAGAGCCAATAAACCGGTGTCCTTCGCATTAAGAGTCTCATAATTAAATGCAAACATTTTCTATAGGCCTTAATCTACCATAGCGCAGCAGTGAAAAGACAATCGGAGGAATAAGAGTTCTCATTTCAGTGTGCAATTACACAAGTGTTTCTTTAACAGGACAGAGCAATTCTCCATAAAGCCAGAGCATCAATATGATGGTAAATGATACCTAACATTGAGGCCTTAAAATGGAAAATTACTAAAGAGAATGGAAATCACCTTTCCCAGAAGACAAATGCATAGCTATCGGCTCACCATTTGTAATTTTAAACCCATTTTTCATATATTACTGCTCCTGGACGTTATGGAAACGAGCAGAAGAGCACTTTGCTCGGTGCAAATTTACACGTGCTGCTTGTAAACCATGTCAGTGTGACAAAATGTAATAAAATACTTTAATATGACAGGGACAGAATAATGAACAAATCATCTAGTTCAGAAGATAACAGAGCTGAACTGACACCTCGTTAATGTTTGTGTTAATGAGCATGGATGATACACATAAAGAACTTGTCCTTGGTTAGAAGAACAACGATAAGGACGAACGATCTTCACTTACTTTTGCGAAGTGCCAAAAAACTGGGTCAACTCCTCCAGTGTTCAGAAAGAAAACCCTGTTGCTAAATTATGTATTGCACACACGTACAGCAGGTTATTAGTCCACTTCCTCATGGAAAGTCTTCAGCTATAAAGGGGCATTTGCTCTGAGCACCCCTCAAACTGAATGCGTAACGTCCTACTGGTGCGAGAAAATGTTCTTGTGGGTTTCGAGACAAAAAAGTCCCCGGGCACCTTCGTACGGGAGAACTTCAGGCTGCGGCACGAGTCTATTTAAATCGCACAAATTGATTGAAGGGGCACCTCACTCTATGGATTGGGTTTCTTATTTCAACGTTTGTCCTTGGAGCAACGTGATGACTTTAGAAAGCCTTTAAGGGTAACAGCCAGCTCAATGGGAACATGCGAATGTGAAAGACTGAAACGGTAACACGGTTATCTTCAGAAAGCACGTACTGTACAGGACAAAGCATTTCAAAGCTTAGCGTTTGCAAACCGGTGAAACAATCGATAACAAAGAGCGCTCAAATCACATAAGCAATATTATCTCCTGCGAGGTTACCGGATTTGCAGAGTTTAGGTTTCACTGAAGACCTTCTAAGTGTGTGTCTTTATTTTCAGCTACCTGCAGCATTGAATATAACATTTATGAAATTCAAGGTCAGCAATGAATTGTGAACTAGAAGTTGGATTACATCACTTGCACAAGGAATCTCATTGTCTTATAACTGCACAGAAACTGTATTTTGTGCACTGAAAAAGATCTCACACAAACTGTCTGCTGGGTTTACTACAGGTACATCAACGTGTTTTACCTGCATTCCTTTGTTAGTAAAAATGGAATTATTAAAAATGAGCGAAGACACGTTTATAATATGTAATTAGCATAATACACGCCCAAAGCTTGTTCATATAAGGGCTTTCCACACAGCCTCTCCTGTACAGTCATTCATCACTCTCTGCAAACACATCCTCTTATTCTCTAAAGATGTGCCCTTGCCAAAGAACATGTGGGTAAGGCAGACAATGCTACTGTAGTAAAAAAAAAAAAAACATTTACAAAAAACACATTTACAGGCCTAAACAACATGACTGACTGCACGCGCGCAATAAAGCTGTTGTTTTTTTGTTTAGTTTTTTTTTCTCTTTGCCATATATATATATATATATATAAATGACCCAGTTGGCCACTCTGGATAATGCATGTTTCAAATGAACAAATGAAAGAATTCCCCATTGGTATAAACTTACACATTCATGGATGAGTCAAATAATTAAATAAAATATTTGAAAATAAAATGTAAATAAAACAAACTGGTATAATACGTGTTACATGCTGTTTTAATGTAATGCTTTTAATGTACTGTATGTAACACATTCATCTGATTATTGATAGATGATATTAAGGGTTTGTGTAACCAAACTCCATTCCCCATAATTCTCTGAAAAGGAACAAGAAAGGAAAATAACAACTAGAAAATAAGAGGCAAAGCATGCATCATCCAACATTAAATAAATATATTAAATGAAAATATTAATTCTTATGCGGTAAAGCATCTAAGTAATCATTGCTTATAAATATATATGTATATCTTATGAATAAAATATATTTACAGTAAACTTATTATTCCAACATGAAAGGTATTTAAAGTTCTGTTTTGTACCATTAGGCTTTGGCACCGTATCTGTCAAACGAACAAAAACTGAAAGCACAACATGGCTTAATGAAAGTGAAATTTCCACTGCTATAGTTCTTTTCTTAAAGCCACTTCACTAATTTGTGAAGCTCAGTTATATTTTTGCAGCATATAAGAAATATATTCTTTGTTTGTTTGTTTTCTCATTGTGTTGATTATATATATGTTGTATTGTGGACGTAATATCACAATAATATCATATTGTGAGATTTTGATATATTTACATCCCTAGTATATATACACATGCTAATGCAAAGCACAACAGGTTTACTCTAAAACAAATTAAACTGAAAAATGTCAAGACGCATGAGAGATTCACATTTAATTCCCTCTCAAAGACCTCGCAGTGATTTGCTGGAGCACTTTCAGGGCCAACATTTAAACGTTGTAAATCCTTACACCTTTATCACCTCATTTCCAATTCACTCTTCTTTTCAAATGCCATAATAAGCTGCTCTTCTTGACCCCCCACCACCTATTCGCGATAAATCTGTTAGCCTCACATCTTTCTCTAATGTCCCTCACTAACAAATGTGGAGAAAATGTTCCACAGCCCTTCGCAGCATCCGACAACCATCATTGTTCTTTAAAGGTGGCTGCTGCTGTGTTACATTGAACAACAGAAAGCATCATACAGTACATGTTTAACTTACCTACAGCAAAGGAAAAACTAGACTAGACATGTAACTCCACCCTAGGTATTGCCAGTGCATTACAAAATCGTTTTGGGTCCAAAAAAAAAAAAAGTATATGACTGGCTCTTGGCCAGATGATAACATAAAAGAGCTCTTTTTAAAGATTAATAGAAACATTATGCATGGCAGGAATAAGAGCTTTCCATATTTCGCTTGCTCACAGAATTGTGTAATCTAGCTTCATTGTCTGGCTGCAAGTTGACGTGATAAAGCTTAGTGGGAGTTTTTCTCCTTTTTTCCACTCTTACTACTTTTTCTTGTTCTAAAGTTATATTAAGTGCTATGAAAACCTGCTAGGAATTAAAACGATAGCAAACTTCTGACCGTATTTTAATAGGATTAAACAACAAGGGATTTTAGTTTGTTATAAACATCCCACTGGGAAAACTCAACGGAAATTACAGTTTTAAACAAAAAGGGGGAATTAATGATTTTCTTTCTTTTTTAAACAAAGATAATTCATAAGACACTCTCATGGGTATTAGGTGTTTTAATTTTGAGGGTAATATCCGGAAGGTAGGACACTTTGTCTTAAATTCGTGTGAAGGTAAGTAGGCTAACATTAATTACACTTGTGTACCTTGAAATGCATGTATACTAGAAGACGTATAGGCCTAAAATGAAAAATCTTCTCCTTGAAGGAACTGCAAACTACATCAGTTTTGCTTTCTGTGACACAATACTCAATGATAGGCTAGATAACTTTGTTTTTTTTTTTGAGTTTAAATGTTCCAGTCTGACATCTTAAGAAAGGTTCCACACACAATTAAGTGATTAGCAAAGCTTCCAATTACAACCCAATTACCAATGACAGTGCAAGTCGCAAGACCGAAGAGATTGATCGGTTCCATTCAGCCCTGGTGAACCACAATTGGCTGACATGAAGAAAGAGTATTTGCAATAGTATTTCTTTTGCTGGACAAAATAAAAATAAAACATGATGTAATCTCGCACAATATCCTGTTCAGGGTTATTACAGAATGTATACACATTTAAACAAATGTAAATCTAAATACAATATAAATAACTAATAAATAAATAAGAATAAAATACAGGCATGTTTTAAAAATGACAAAACCAAACAACAAAACTACTAACTTTAAATCTAACAATCTATGTCAAAAAATTAACAAAATTTTTTATCAATGATACTGCTTGAAAGATGCTGCTATCAAAAATGCACATACTATTTTTATTTTTTGTATGTTTATTTCTGAATAAAGTTATTCTACATTTAAAAGTTTAGTACAGATGAAAGCACATACAGGCAGTATACAGGTCACCTAATATAAAGTGTGACCCAGGCTTCTTTACCAAAGTTGTTTTACAACCTCCAAGATTTGATATAAGGACTCGGCTGTGAAGTGTTGGATGCACTGGGTTTAATTTTTAATGTGATCACAATATCATGTCACCATACCTGATGACTGTGCTGTGTTACTATCACCCCCACGCTACCCCCACACAGGCTGTCACTGAGACAATTACTGTCATTAAAATGTGAATACGATCTGAAATCAACAAAAGCCTAGTTCTGTGTCGATATACTACCTTTATAACTTTTACAATTAGATCTATGAAATATGGAAATGAGATTACAGATTACACAGCAGTTGACCTATACACAGCAATTGAGATAATCATGGCATATTACAGAGAAAAATCAAACAGAAATAATTATCCAGCATTTATTGGAAACACACTTTGCAATGCTTCACATAGCACAGGGAAAATTATATATTTGTGTGTGCATGCGGGTTTATGTGGTTTATGAGGACACAAATTTGTATAATGACATGGGTATAGGTATTACAATATGTAGGTGATTTATGAGGACATTTTCAGTGTCCCCGTAATTCAAAAGACTTAAAAAAACATACTAAATGGTGTTTTTTTTTTTAATCTAAAACTGCACACAGTTTCCTGTAAGGGGTAGGTTTAGGTGTAGGGTAGGTGTAGGGCAATACCACATACAGTTTGTACAGTATAAACACCATTACACCTATGAAGAGTCCCCATAAATCACAAAAAACAACATGTGTGTGTGTGTGTGTGTGTGTGTGTGTGCGTGTTAATCACAGTCATGGACAAACTGTATTATGGAGAAGATATATATATATGAATCTGTGTAACCAAAAAAAAAACACGTCTGATTTGGCTAAGCTAGGATTCAGTTTATTATTATTATTTTATTTATTTTAATCATTGTATATCAGATTATACTGTACTCTACTGTTGCACAGAGGATGTTAAAGTAATTATAATTGCATTGGGGCAGATTGAACAGGCTGAGGCTGAAACATAAGAGCATGTGTTCATTTATTGTCAACAGATACTCTGCATGTCAGCAACACATCTGGCTCAGGTAGCAACAGATTTTCACGCTGTGATGCAAAACAAGCCATTAAAACTGATATGATTTATTCTCATGACAAGGGTAATAATATTAAGCAATTTTAGTTTATCAAATGAATTGTTCACCCAAAAAAAGCAAACAACATAATGCTACATTTCTCCAAATCTGTTTTGATAAAGAAATAAACTCATCTATATCATATGGCTTTTTATGGAGGGATTCAAGTTATGTATGCATTTATTACTATATTTTTCTTTAACCGTTGCACAAAAATATCAATGGGTGAATTGCTTTGACATAATTATAAAGTGCCATTTTTATTTATAGTCTTCGCGAGAAGCCAATTCAAAAACAGAATGCATACAATCACATAATCTGACATGATAATAACGCTCATTAAAAGCATCCCTTTAATAAGTGTAATTAAATCGGAATATAATTAACTTAGCGAAACATCTCAGGCAAACTAGAACCTAAAATGTTAAGCCGTGTAACCTCTCGTGAGCTTCAAATATTGAATTCAAGTTAGTGACATTATATAAATAACAGCTTTGTGCAAATAACTGTAACACACTGACATTTAAAGTAGAAGAAATTTAAAGCTCTCGTGCATTATCAGCTTTAGACACTTTAATTATGTCCAAATTCTATTTCTGTTCAGCCCCACACTACTGTGCAATGCAGTGTTTAAAAGCATATGCTGTTCGTTCCCTGTCAGAGCTGATATTAGAGAATAATCTACAAGAGACACATCAGTGAGTTTTTCACAAAACAGGTCAGACCAACAACCAACTGGCCCGCACTGATAATGAACAATTTACAGATGCTGTTGTTATTGTTTCACAGATTTTGGGGGAAGGGGGGTCACTGAACTGAAACCATTTGTATGTATATTTACAGAGATAATGACAGGGAAAATGTCAGATGCTCAAGTCAACTCTTGAGACGTCCAATTAGATGGATGATGAAGCTGAGGACTACTCAATTATGTGTGTGCACTTCACCCTCCTGAAAACGCATTAAGATATAAATATCTCTGTCGTATGGTAATCCAGAAAGACATGAGTGCAATGCTGTGGAGGGCAGCATATTTCCTCAGGTTAAACTAAATAAATTGAGAAGAGTTTTTATTTGTGTGCATTTCCTCCAAGACACCATTTAAAACGTTGAGGTTTGAACCGTATTTTTAAAAATTAAAAGTATCTTACAGTACACCCACCAAAGCAGCATTTATTTAAAATTAAAATATACATATTGTGAAATATTATTACAATTGAATATAATGTTTTATTATTGTTATTATTTATTTTATACTGTAGTTTATTTCTGTGATGCGGATATGTATGTTTTAGCGTCATTCATTACACATTTTTCTTTAGAAATGAGTATTGGTGCACAAAAAATATTTAAAATTTAATATTGATGATATTTCTGATTAATATCAAACCTGCTGAGTCATTCACAGAATCTGGCATGTGACGTGTAACGCAAAGTGGGGGCGTGTTTAAACAAGCCGTTTTTATAAAGAATATCTCTTTGGTTTTGAGACTTTAGTTTTTGCAACTCATCTATGCACTAACAGCTTGTAACACTCCAAAGAGAAAGGAACATTTCAAATGGCACCGTATGACCCCTTTGATCACCTTCTCATTGCTCAAATATGCATAAGAACAGTCTTTCTGAAAGTAGTGTCCAAACTCGGATGCCTGTTGTTCATCTATAATCATGTTTGTTTGTGAAAAAACCCTGTCAGCAATTATAAAGCGTTATCCATTCATCAGCGTTTCAAACTTTCTGTCAGTCACAAATGTTATGCTGCACTGGCAACATAAAGTATACTGCTCAGCATTTATGCAAAGAGACACATCCGTGGAAAAATGAGGTTTTGAAACAGGCTATTTTTCTTTTACACAGATGTAGAACTGCCCCTACGGTGTGCATTGCATGGTTAAGATTTAAATTCGAGTAACAGCATCTTGTACAAAATCAGCATAAAATGGCAATTCACTGAACAAATCCGAAGTCTTGCTCAGCTTTAAGTGACAAAAAAAAACCCATTTGCTAAAATTCAGGAGAGGACTGCTTAGAGGTTCCCCAGGCATGAAGCTAAATATTTATAAATATTTTTATAACAGAATCATTTTGTAACATTTCAAATAATTCTTTAGCAGTGAATAAATGAATTCTTGAATTAAAAGTTATCGTCTTGACACAGGCGTGAGATTTTTAAAATGCATGCAGTATTTAAAGATTAATCTGATTACTAATTCATTTATTTTATGAGGAACAGTAATCGTGTATAGCAACTATAATGTGGCTGGTTTCCCAACATGGATGGATCAGTCCATGGGAAAACCAAGATTTATTGGGGTCTTTTTGTCTCTCAAAAGCTTTTCCACTGTGTCCTCTAAAGCGTCACAATGCCTGCTGTAAGTGGAAACCCCCGGTGGAGGAAAAGCATTTGCAAAACTGGGTCTTTGAGAGTAATTGTGGATCCCGTACCTCTGCTGTGGTGAGCTAGAAGAGCTCTTGCAGCTGACAAACGATGCAGCCAGCATGACCTGGCAGAGTGAATAGCGACAAGCATCCAGATGTGACTGTGGCAACAGGCTGACGCCGTATCTTTTGGCGCATGATAGAGAGGGATAGATTAGTGTGGTGCCACAGTTTGCCACTAACAGCACAGACATATGTTTGCTAAAAAATAATAAAGCAACGGCAAGCTATAGTAACATTTATCTGTGCCCTACAAAGCATCGCTAACTCTGTCAAAAACGGCTGGACATTATCATGTGTCTGAATGACACAAAACACGAACATAGTTGTTAGATTTAGAACAATACGCATTTGGTCTAATGTACATTTTTGTTTTATCTCTAAACCCTGTCTTCCTGGACCAGGGAGATTGCTCTGATAGGCCAATTAAGGGCGGGGTTAGGAGTAGGTCTTTCGTACAAATTCATACGAATTGGCAACTCGTAAAATACATACGATATAGCAAAAATCGTATTCGTTCGTACAAGTGAGGTCGTACGAATTTGTACAAATTAGCCATCTTATAAAATATGTACAAATTGCAGTGACATTGGGCTGTTTTTATGTGTTTTGTTGCATCACGCCTCGTAAACATAACACCATGTCTGCATTTGTGATCGGAGAAACAACAAGCATTCCTCTACACCGCTCAAAACCCAGATTCGAATAGTAAGTAGCAGGTTCTTTTAATAAGAAAATGTAACTTACTTAAAAGTTGCGAGTCAGAATCTCCAGACTGTTCTTGCAGAGTTAGAATTGCTCGACTTTATAGCCTCTGTTCACAGCCAGCATAGGCTCCATAAATGCACTGAACACATTAATATTTGGGATGAACTATTCTGGAACAGTGTTGCGAATACAACTTAACCCCTGATTTCTAGTTGTGTCCTCTTTTGGAAGCACCAAGTTCTTTCACTTTCACAACGACACACAGCATTTCCAGACCATGGCGCTGACAACAACACTAGCACAAGAACAATACGGTTGTCACGCCATGGGACTGCACTAGGATCAGTGCAGTCAAGTCTCCTCACACTCCTGTGACCTAATTATCAATTAAGGACACCTGTGTGCAATCTTGCACCAAACTTAAAAGCTCCACTCTCCAGTAGTTAGGTAACACCACTACAGTTTACTTGATGCCTCTTGCTTCATGCCTGTCTTATGTTTACCAGGAAAGACTTACCTTTACGGGATGTGACTGTCTACTGCTGCTTTGCTGA
>JAUMHR010000042.1:15695319-15706713 GCA_032361145.1 Enteromius fasciolatus | reverse complement strand
AACATATTACGTGCAAAGTCCTGCATGAATTCAAAATAAAACAGCAGCTGAACCCGAGAATAAACTAATACAAAGTTGGTCAAAAAACAACTTGGTCACACATACAAATAATAAGTTAACATTGTAAACATGTAGTGTACTCCTGACCTGTGAATGCTCACTTATCAGCAATGGCAAATTCTTTCTCATGAAGACAAGCATTTCTGTTCTCTCTGCTGTAAGTCTGTTTCTCTTTTCATCCACAATGTTGGATACTGTGCTGAACACTCTCTCACTTTCTACACTAGTGCAGGGGGCACAGAGATATTTTGTGGCAGTGGCAGCAAGACAAGGTAATCGGTATTTGTTGACTCCCCAGTACTTGTGTGGTTTTCTCTGCAAGATATCCATGCAGTTGGACTGCAGGACTCAAGCTACTTGCTGTACTTGGATCTTGACACTCCTCCACAATTTGCTCAAACTCTTGCATAAAGCTGCTCTTACTTGGTGCTGCTGCTTCCACTCGAGGGGCCTTTTCTTGTGGCTTTGCAGCCTCTGATGCTCCAGCTGTGCTGCTCCTCAAGTCTTCTAGTTCCTGTAGTTCCCCTGTCAGTGCATCTTCTGCACTCTTTGCAGATTGTGGACTTGTAAAGTAAAGTTAAACTTAAAAGCAACATTGGACACACAGCAGGATATATCTGTAGTGAAGCTCATTGACTTTACATCTTTAATCTCTTTTGAGATGTGTTTGCGCACTTTTTTGTAAAGTTCTGGCAGTGCGTTCTCAGAAATTTTTTTTCAATATTGGGGCCGATATCCGATCCTAATATCGGATCGGTGCACCCCTAGTGAATACATAACAGTTATCTGTTATTGTTTGCATAATATTCAACAAATTTTATTTTAAGGTTTGCCATTATACAACTTTATATTTGCATTCTCAGCATCTAGATTTGCCAGCATTTGCATTAAGCATGCATTCCACGCTTACAGCACATGAGTCCGTGCCGTTAGCGATGGAAACTGCACTCCCAGGACCAGGAGGCTTTAGTTTGATTGACAGCTGCTAGAGTTACACAGCCAGAGATGGGATCTCTACACTGCTGCATTTGTTCTTGGTTAAATGGGCAATACAGCAGGAGTCTCTTTCATTAGGCTAATCCTTTGAGACAGACCCACACACAAACCCTCATTAATTAGTGCAAGCCCATCACTAGCATCAGCCGCTGAATGACAACTAGCTCTGGTTAGCCCAAACAATCAAAGTCCCTCCTGAACTCCGAATCTTTTTATCATAAAAACCTTAAATGAGTTATTTGCTCTTTCATGCGGAACATCTTTTTGCCTTAATGCCTGTCTGTTTTTTAATACAATCATTTTTGTGTGTAAGCAAACCTGCTGTACATGAATCATGGCATTCAAGCAGTTTTTTTTTTTTCATGCACCTGTCAAGTTTTGTAATAATTGTAATAGTTCTGTTTTTTATTTTAGTTTTTTTTTTTTACTGGATTTTCTGATCAAAAGAGCAAAATACTTAATCTTAATCTTTAATCTTAATTATTGTTTATTTTCTGTGCAAATATCAGAATATTTTAATGCCCCACTATTTTAAATATGAAATTGTAGCAGCAAAACAAATGCATAAAACATGTGCAAACTTGAAGCAAGCTAAGGCACATCGATTAGTTGGATTCTTTTTCAGTGATGCCAACAGGGATGACTTCATTGCTATGTTCTCATAGAGAAGGAAACATATTTCTGTGGTGGACCCAGCCATGATTTGGGCACTCAGAATGGCCACAGATGGCTGGGAAGAGAGCAGAGAGGGTGACCATGTGCATGGCCTATGGAGTTGGCACGAAGCGGGACTTACGTATTTCCATTGATGTGCATGTAAGACTATGGGCAACTGGTTGTCCTTGTGGACTTTTTGTTTCTCTGTGTTGTTTACATTCAACACTCCGTACCCCCAAGAGATGTTCAAGAGCGAGGCTGTCACACTCACAGCGTCTTCCTCATTAGTGCTCAGGCTGTATAACGATGTGGCTTGATGAGCACTGACTTTTGCCTTTGGTGGTCCTGTTGTTGAGATTTTTGCCTGTATTGCAATAGAGGGACAGAAATGAATGGCAGGTGGACATGTTTATTCCCAGCATGCCTGTTGATGGCACACGGCTGAGGCAGTCCCCCTACTGCTGTCCAAGCTGCTCAACTTTCTCAGACATGGTCAAAGAGTGACAGAGGAAAGTTTTTCCTACCCATAACAAGACACTGAGGTCACAGTCAATCAAATAATATAGTGTAACAGCAGGGCTCTGGAGGTTCATTCCTCATTTATTTTCTCCACAGAACAACATATTTTAGTTGTAATCAGAGGTGGTCAAAGTACACAAATCAAGTACTTGAGTAAAAATAAAGATCCATACTACAAAATATTACTCCAGTAAAAGTACTCCTTTTTCAATTTTACTTGAGTGAAAGTACAAAAGTACTTATTTTTATGTACTTAAGTAAAAAAGTACTGCGATTTTTTTATGGTCTACTTAATTTTATATACAGTAGCACTTTTTTCATAATATTACTGCTCAAAATACCTGAGATTTTTGACAAGCATGATGCAGTAATGTTTAATGTGAAGCTTACATTGCAATGTACCCGAGAGAAAACAGTTTTTCAAACTAATTTTTACTTGTAAGAAAAAGGGGTTTTGAAGCTTAGGTTATTGTTTTGCAGAATGTCACAGAACGTTATATATGACATGAGAAAAAGTTAGGATAAACATTTGAAACTTTTTTTTTCTCAAACCTTGTCTGTGTTGTAAACACTCCTGGCCAAATGCCCCCTGCAGGCATTACTTTACACTTGTACACACAACTGTTAATAATTACTGTAGTTACCTGAATATTTAAAACCTTTCTACGTTTAGAAGTTATCTAAAAATGACTATAAATAAGCACTAGCAAGATTTTTAGCTAAATAATCAGCATTAACGTTAGATAACAATACTTAGACCTAGTTATTTTCAGTATATGGTTATGAATTTCATATCTGTCTACTTGGCTAGTTGATCTAAACAATATAAAAAATGTATACCGTTGATAAACAATAGTAAAACAGACGTAGGGCTAAATGCGTAGAATTTTAATAAAACCGAACGTTACAGCAGCAGGAAATATATGAACGTGTTTTGACTTAGAGACACTGATGTTGATGTGTCTGCATTTCAGTGGACTTAAATAGATCACCCTTTAATGCTGTGTAACAAACTGACAATTTTTACCTAAATATGATTTTCAGTTAAAGTTAGAGTAGGAACTTACTTAACGCATCATCAGTCGCACGTGCCAGTTGTTCTTGTGAGTTCGGTTCACTGGAGACTCGCTCTGAACAGATCATTTGAATCAGTGAGCTGTCGAATCGCGAACAGCTGCAATC
This sequence comes from Enteromius fasciolatus, assembly GCA_032361145.1. Lineage (NCBI taxonomy): Eukaryota > Metazoa > Chordata > Actinopteri > Cypriniformes > Cyprinidae > Enteromius > Enteromius fasciolatus. Next base: position 15,703,299 of record JAUMHR010000042.1, on the reverse strand, counting down.
GGATCATTCCAATTCGAGATTGAATCGTTTAGTGCGATTCATTAAAAATAATGCGTCTCACTCAGAGCACGTGATATATGAGTAACAATATGTTTTATGAAATGTAGTGAAGTAAGAAGTATGATCCTTTGCTATGGAATGTAGTGAAGTAAAAGTTGCTAAAAGTAAAACTACTCCAGTAAAGTACAGATACTTGACAAATGTACTTAAGTACAGTAACGAAGTACAGCAATAACCAACATTGTATGGGTAAAAATTATAGTTTTTTTTATGCCAGAAATCATTATAATATTAACCAAAGATCATGTTCCATGAAGATATTTCCTACACTAAATATTTCAAAACTGAATTTTTTTTATTCAAAAAAAAAAAAAAGAACGATTAATGATATGCATTGCTACGAACTGTCCCGAGTCGCACCTCTGTGGCTCTCTCCAACCATCAGCAGCAGGAACCTTCGCTAGAATATTAGCGTTTCCACCCGGACTCATTTCAACCCACCTGATTCGCTCACAGGTGTTGACCATTATTCAGCCCTATAAATACGCTGACTTTCGTCATGTTAGATGTGAAGTCTTGTTTGCCTATTGTGACAATTCTGAGCATTATTTACCCTGTTTGCTTTCTTGTTATTACCTGGACTGTTTATTCTGATTTTAATTCTAGCCGCCAACCCTTATACTGCCTGTCTTTAATTATGATTTTTGCTGTGCCCTTATATACCTATCTGCTTGTTTTGTGACTACTGCCTGCCTGACTTTGATTATCAATAATACGCTGCAAATGGTTCCAATGTCTTCAGAGGAATCTTTACACAAACTTCATTTGGACTACTTTTTTTTTTTTTTTGCACTCTCAGGTTCCAGATTTTCAAATAGTTCAGCCAAATATCTCCATATCTCAGCCAAATATTATACTATCCTAACAAACTATTCATCAATTACTTTCATAAACAATTTCTTCTTCTTTATTTTGATAAAAAATAATAAAAAAGGTGTATTTCTTAGATTTGATCTCTTGGTGGTCTTGGTTTGTCAGGGGTCACTTAGGGCAAATGATAACGCAGTACATGGCATTTCAATATGCAAGTTGGCTTTGTCTAACTGTCACTGGGCTCATAGTTCACGCAAACAGATGGACCGCACTTACACTGCTGCTCTGTGAAACTGTCAGACCTGCTGTTCAGACAAAAATTAATTATTGTATGCTGCAACATCACTACCCTAGCATGCAGATGGGTAATATTTAGCTAAATGAAGCTTAATTTCAACCCCAATAAATTCACTATATAGCAAATTATTTTTATAATGTAAAATAATAGCTTTCTGTTGTAGGCTGGACTATTTATTCATACAAAAAGTTGTACAAATAAATAGTTCTGTATTTTGAGCAGTTTGGAAATCAGGTGTGGGTCAGATTGATCCCAGCTCAACAGGATAGGTATAATAGTTTTTATCATGTATAAAAAAGAAAAAAAAGTTAAATACATTGCACTGTACATTTCTTTCGCTAAATGGTGTTCCATACAAGAATGAAATTCAACTCTCTCAGTTTGACTGAAACTTCAGATATAAGATATGAGCAAAATAGGGTAATGAAATGCCAGTCAAATGAATAACTGCAAAGCTGCAAGCTGTCATATAATCTTTTGAGTGATTTTAATATGTAAGAAAGATTTTGGCTAAACCAGTTATTTAGATGATCTCAGACATTTAAGAGACATTTGCAGGGCATGACCGGTGCGTAAAATGCGAGTATGAGTGTATATCAGGGTGCTTTCAGGTGAAGTGATTAATAGACTGATTAGCTCTTCAGCACAGATATGTTCAACACTTTCACCAGCTCACTAATGGCGCTTTTCCACTACACAGTACCAGCTCGCCTCGGCTCGACTTGGCTCTGTTTGGTTTTCCACTGTGTAAAAGTCCACAATAGTACCTGGTCGTCATAGCGACGCTGCAATCTTACGCGGAGATTTCTTTGTATACCTTTTCGTTCCTCGTTGCCCCATCAAGCTCTCGCTGGATCTTTTTTTGTTCGGCAACCAAACAAAGGAAAGTCTGCACCTCCTCGTTTGACCACGGCGTATTCTTCCGAGTTGCCATAATATGTAATGGATTGGATATGTCACGCAATCTCTGGCCAAACTATTGATGACGCAGTGAATAGTGACGATTCTCTCTTCTCCAATCAGCAGTCTGCTGTGTTTTCACGTCACATTTTAGTATCGCCTCAGCTCGCTTGGAACCTCGCCAGAGGTGGTACGAAAAAAAGTACCTGGAAGCCGGTACAGGTACAACTTTTACACAATGGAAAACCAAAAAGAGCCGAGCCGAGGCGAGCTGGTACTGTGTAGTGGAAAAGCGCCATAGCACCACATTCTTAAGGTAGATACTATGTAGCAATGTGTACTTACTCTGTGGTTACATACACATCTAGTTACTATTTAAGAACACAGGTATTAGGGACACTTAATATAAAGTGGGACCAAAAAAATAAATAAATAATAAATGAGGCTACATTCTGGCACCCATGCAGAAGCGAAAAAAAGGGTAATGGAAAGCACTTCAAGGTTCGCTGAACAGTATAAACTCATAAGGCATATAATTTATTGGCATTTACTGTGCATAACTAAGCCACAGATTTCAGTTGCTTTTAAGTAATTATGGACAAACATATGTCTGAGTGAGTCAAACAGAGGGAGCCTCAGAGATCTGGGAGCACATGCGATTATTTACATATGGAAATGACTGAAATTATTTATTTACATTTGGAAATTATAATTAGTCAGTGCTCAAGTATACATACTGCTTATGCTTCCAGTGTACAGTCAACCTCTGTGAGCTCCATGGCATAATTTTAGCATATCTTGAGTATAGTTCTGCAGTTAATGAGTCTCAGTGTTACTATGTGACATGTTAAACGTACGAATATGTATGAATTGCTCGTGAGATTGTGATGGTACTGTAGGTCTGAGGGAGGCAGGACGACTAAAAAATATGCAGGAAAACACTCAAAGACAAAAAAAAAAAAAATGTTTGGATTAGTTTGTCTTTCTTTTCTTAAGGTTCATATAATTATGATTAAAAATATATTGCTGCAATCTGATTTGTATTGTTGTATTTTTGCAGTTGTCATGATTGTAAATAAATAAATAAATAAACAAATACACAAACAAATAATAAATAAATACATTTGACTAACTTTTGTTATATTTTTTTATTTTATGATTTTTTCTCATGTGGTTGTTATGCTCATTATTATGCTTATTATTAGTACTAGATATAAATGAATTTAAATGTAACTGATCTTAAATGCATGCTTTAAAATTTAGTTTAAATGTATATTCCAGTTTGCAGCCTAAATTAAATTTGTTTTTTTATAAAAAAAAAAATCAGTTATGAATGGTACACAACCATGCATGTCCTTTTTCTCTCTCTCATAAAGCTTTAATGTGCATATGTCCTATGCAGACATAAAATTAAGCTCTTCTTCCTTTCACATGATATCCATGCTATTATTTCCATATTAGCATAATCATAGAGCTAAATCCACTCTGGGAGAAGCGTTATTATAATCATTTTAAAATGTATGATATATCTGAATCAGTTCTGCATTTGTCTACATTTCTATATTTATAGCATCGAAAGGCTGCATTATATTCCTCCGGTTTTCTTTTTCATTTCAAGCTCATGTCATCAAAGCCTTAAGCACTATTTTTGCTGTTTTGCAAGCGCTAGTATTTGCTAGTGGAAACAAGGTATTTGAGCAGTTGCAACATCCACTGAAACAGATTTGAGTCACCAGAAGATAGGAGACATTTAAATGACAGAGGTATAAATCATATAGACACACACGTGAGGTAGGAGGTGTTGACATGATGAATGTCATGTTTGCTCGAGCATGCATGCAGATAGACAGACAGATAGTGAGAAAGACGCGGAGGATTATTAAAAGTGCGTGACAGTGCTGTCATGTCCGACTTGCTCACCTTCTCAAGGGCGTTTTAATAGAGGACTGTTTTACGATCAATTCTAAATGACATGCCTCATATAATATCTCTATCTTTCTGTGAATATCCTCGTAGCACAGGGAATTTGAAATTAATGTAATTACGCTTTTGGTTTGCTGACATGCTTTGACTGCTTCAGGAAATAAGACATTACGGTAGTTTGCTAAATAAGAAATGTCGCCTTGATCTTTTATTTATCAGCCTTAATATTGCAGTCAGCCTTGCCAGAGTATGAGAGCGTGCGAATCCAGAATACAACTGTTTGTAAATCCACATCTGTGTTGACAGGTGTGCTCAGATACGCTTCCCTGACCTCGTTGATGCTTTTTTCGGTGCCAGATTGCCACCCTTGGCAGACAGACGTTGCATGAGGAAGCACGGGGCCTGATCCGCACCAGGTTTGTCTGCAAAACCCGCATGATTAAAAAAAAAAAAAAAGTCTTAAGCTCAGGGCATCCGACCACAAAATACACCCACCCACGACAGAACAATAGTGCTAATTGCTCTTGTGAGGTGGGCGTGGTGTTAAAAAAAGTTTCCGCTTGCATGTCTGTCAGTGTTCTGTCTCATTTAATTGAGAATTACAAGCTTATAATTATCTTACAAAGTGATAAAAGGCAGGCGGTACTCTTTTTTTCCCCTCTTTATAGCCGTGAATTTAACCGCTGAAAGAAATTACTGGCAATAATTAGCACTTAAGTGATTGATTAATGCATCTGGGCATGTAATCAGTTATTGAAGAGGAATTATGGAAGAATTAACTGGGATTTGAGGGTATTATATTAGAAAATTAAAGAGATTTTTTTATTTATTTTCCTTGTTAATTATTAATTTTCCTCATAAATTCTTTTTCATTTCTACTGTTTTAATAAGGCAGTGTGAAATATTATGATGTTCATAAATGAAGAAACATATTTACACAACCTTGTTGCTCATTTCACATTTAATTCAGTATTGCAAAATATGTGACTTTTTATAAATAGATAGATAGATAGTGTGACGGCCGCCGATCAGTGTCGCCCTGGCATCAAACAGCAGCCACCTGGAACTCGTTTGCCCGGGCCAATCGTTCATGGCCGGAACCATATAAAAAGCCCACAACAACAAGGAAGTACGAGCAACGACTCCATCTGGTGTCTAACTTACCTATTTTTTCCTCTCCAGACGTTACGCCGTGAACGAGGACGCCCGGGCACTCTCACAGCCACGAAGAGCACTTCTCACCGGCACCTGGATAGAGGATTCAAGGGATTAAAGAGCACCATTTCCACGCCGAGCACCATCACCATGGAATTCACCGTATTGGACTCACTTACCTTATTTCTCTTAATAAATCCACCCTCCAGGGTTTTGTGTTCATTCATCCCATTGTCTGTCGTGTTCTCTAGCGCCACGGTTCACACTAGTGGAGAATGCGGGCATTACACCTGGCCTAGAGACCGACAGAAAGAAGAAACTCATTTATGAACACATCACCGCCGTCACTTACAGCTGTTTTTTTTTCCTCTCATCTCACAGGCGTGCGTCTCTCTCCCCTAAACCGCCGCCATGCAGGACTACCTCAGGCAGCTCACCGAAATCAGCGCACGCCAGCAGCAGAAGTTGGAAGAGCGCGTAGCTGAGCTCCGCTATGCCGCCGCCCAGACCATGCCACTCCCGGATCCCCGCGCTGCTGCCTGCCGCCTGTTGCCCAAACTCACAGCGGATGATGACATTGAGTCCTTTTTAAGAATGTTTGAGGCAACAGCTACCACCGAAGGCTGGCCACAAGACACCTGGGCAGCAGTGCTGGCCCCGCTATTGTCCGGCGAAGCCCAGCGGGCTTATTTTTTACTTCCCCGAGAGCAGCTCCATAATTATGACCGCCTCCGCAGTGGGATCCTTGGCCGCCTGGGGCTATCTTCAACCACTGCAGCCTAGCTCTTCCATGACTGGGATTACAAGGTTCGGCTCCCGGTCAGAGCGCAAGCGGCTGATCTCAAGCGGCTGGCGGAGCATTGGCTGCTGGAGGGTAGCACCACCGTCAGGAAGGTGGTGGAGAAAATCGTCGTGGATAAGATGCTACGCGCTCTTCCTCGTTCACTTCGGCAAGCGGCTGGGATGAAGGGGCCCCGTTCCCTCAACGAGCTGGTGGATGCTGTCGAGCTCACGGATGCAGCCTTCCACCGGGATGCAGGGGAGAGAGCGCCTGGAGGGTGGTCCAGGAGCGGCGCTTGCCAGAGGGCACCCGGCTCACAGTACAGCAGCACGGAAGTCCCCGGGATGAGCCTATGCCAATTGAACCAGCGGTATCCACCTCGACCAAAAAGTGGATGGCCGGCTGCGCTGTACATCAAGGAGTCCCCAAGAAGGCGCCCCGAGTCTCGGTTGAGGTACAGGGGCGAATGTACTGAGCGGTCCTGGACTCAGGAAGTAGCATTACTCTCGTCCGACCTGAGGTGTTGGGACCCCGGCCAGCGCTCAAGAGTTCCCTCCCGGTGACGTGCGTGCATGGAGACACTCAACTCGTTCCTACCTCCTCTGTTAACATCAAGCGGGGAACCGATAAGGATGTCGTTGAGACTGGAATCATCGACGACTTACCCGTACCTGTCCTCTTGGGACGTGACTGCCCGGGGTTCGAAGAAGCCCTGAACAACGCAGCGCAGACCGGCCGCCCAGTAAGGAGACGACGCCGCCAGCCATCCCGGGGAACCAGACCAGCTTTCGCGACCACGGACAGCGGGAGAGATGGTGAGGCCCCCTCTCGTGATACTAATTTATTTTGTGATGTATTCCAACAGGTCACGGGAGGGGGAGCCTTTGGAGCTGCGCAAAGAGAGGACGAAAGACTGAAACATTGCTGGAAACAAGTGGAGGACAAAGAGATTCTTCCGGCCCCTCACCCTCTCCCGCACTTCATCGTCCAGAACGGCCTGTTGTACTGTGTAGCCCAGAGGAGGGGGGAGGAAAAGCGGCTCCTAGTGGTGCCCCAGAACAAGACGGAGGTAATCCTGGAGTTAGCACACTCTCACCCGATGGCGTGGCACCTAGGGGCCGACAATTTGATACAACGGATAAGAGATCGATTCCACTGGCCAGGCCTCGAGGCAGAGGTAAGAAGATTTTGTGCTGCTTGCCCTGTGTGCCAACTCACCTCTCCAAAAAAACCTCCCCCCAGCCCTCTTATTCCACTGCCCATCATAGGGGTGCCCTTCGAGCGGATCGGAATGGATCTCGTGGGGCCGCTGCCAAAGTCCAGCCGGGGTCATGAGCACATCCTGGTTATCGTCGACTACGCGACTAGATACCCAGAGGCCATCCCCCTGCGAAAGGCGACATCGAAGGCTATAGCACAAGAGCTATTTCTCCTGGCTAGTCGCGTAGGAATCCCATCAGAGATCCTGACTGACCAGGGGACCCCCTTCATGTCCCGGCTAATGGCTGACCTGTGCCGGCTGCTGAAAATCGACCGTATCAAGACCTCAGTCTACCACCCTCAGACGGACGGGTTAGTGGAACGTTTCAATAAAACCTTGAAGCAAATGCTCCGGCGGGTGGTGTCCGAGGACAAGAAAGATTGGGACCAGCTCCTCCCCTATGTCCTCTTTGGAATACGAGAAGTCCCCCAAGCGTCCACAGGGTTCACACCATTTGAGCTGCTTTTCGGACGCCAGCCCAGGGGCCTCCTAGACGTTGCCAGAGAGGTACACTGTGGAGGAACAGGTAGGGCCCGTGAACTACCGGCTGAGACAGCCAGGGCGGAGAAGAGTCACTCAGGTATATCATATCAACCTTGGTCATCTTGCCAAGTCAGAGGTAAAGTACCTGGGCTTTGTAATAGGAAGAGGACTGGTCAAGCCGCAGGAGAAGAAAGTCAAAGCAGTTCGAGAGGCTCTCCGACCCACCACAAAAGCCCAGGTACGAGCTTTTCTGGGGTTGGCGGGATATTACCGATGTTTTATCCCCAGCTTTTCCTCCATAGCTGC
>JAUMHR010000042.1:15661006-15693358 GCA_032361145.1 Enteromius fasciolatus | reverse complement strand
TATATATATATATATATATATTATACAACTTTGCGTTACATTAATAAATTACATTTTAAAATACTTTATATTCCAATAGAAAACATTTCACTAGTTCGCGCCTTCTCATTAATCAGAGGAAGAATTTGGTAAGAAATGTTAAAAGCAAATTTGGCGAGCTGTCCAGGGAGCGAGCCGGGAGAGCTGCAGGCTCCGAACACCAGAGGCCTGAGCCCCAGCGAGCTCTCGGTGCCCCCCGGAGGAGAGGATTTTGAGCAGGATGGAGGAGTAGTAGTGGGAGGAGGAGGGTTTTGCAAAAAGCGAGATGCCAGAAGGAGAAAAGCGGGAGTATTTTATAGCGGGCAGGTAAGAGGTGATTGGGTGGACTTAATTAGGAAATGGGAAACAGCTGCGATTAATTCGGCCACCGCTCCTCCCGAAACTCCGTTATTGTCAGAACGGTCACTTATTTTAAAATGGAATATATGTAATACGTTTAAAAGGTAACATTTCTAATAATTATGATTTTTTTTTTTGTATTTTTGATCACATTGATAGAGCCTTTGTGAGCATAATTATTGCACGATTAATTACAAAATGTCAATGTTGTTATTTTCAAACCACCTGTCTGGTAATCTTGTGCAACATGTCTCCAGAATCTGTGTAAATTCCATTTTCTCACAGAGAAAAACAAACCTGTGTAACCTTAGAAAGCCAGCTTTGTCAAACCTCCCGTCTTATGGCGGTAAACACTCTCCAGGTGGCGGCTTTCTGCTGGAGATCAAACCGTTAAATGATTACCTTCCCCTCACACCGAAGTCTGCCTCGAGTCAACATTGTCTCTGACCTCCATTTTCAACAGAACTCAAACTAAACTGAAGATAAAATGCTGTAATTGTTTCATTGCAAGTCCCACCTGAGACCGTTTAGGCTGGGGGATAAACTCCGCGGCTGATGCCCGTGTTCCAGTAGCTTGCTCACGTATTGGGGGATTTGGAGTGAAAGGGGAAGCTCTGGCCCGTGCCCAGGGGCCACAACATTAGCATTCTGTGCACTGCTAAGGCTATCCAGGGAAAGGCTCCCGAAGTCACAGAGCAAGGGATAAAGGTAATTGCTAATGGATGTGTGCACCTGCTACAGTGGGCCTTGAGTCTGCCATGAATGGAGAGAAGAGCGAAAGAGAGGGCGAGGAAGAAAAGAGACGGGGAGGCCAAGGAGAAGGGGAGGGGAATTAGCAGAGCTTTGAAAGAGACAGAGAGATGTGTTTTTTTGGCCCCTTGTCAGTTTACAGCTCCAGCACCAGATTCTCTGCTATTCAAAGGGGAAACACACACACACACACACACATTCAAGAACCTGTTTGTGGCTGAATCATCGCAGAATTTCTCTGATATTCCTGGTTTTCTCAAAATTCCTTATGAAAAGCCAAAATATGCTCTATCTATCTATCTATCTATCTATCTATCTATCTATCTATCGTGAGCTGAGTTTGTTTCTCTCTAGCAGGAAGTAGCTGAGTGCATTAGTGTTTGTTTGTCTGAGCAACAGTGTTTCCGTCATGAAACTTTCCAGAAGTGAGGCAGAAGAAGTGCACTGCATACATCTTTAATGATGAAGTAGCAGCGATCCGATGTGTTGTTGCCCTTGTGGGTTCAGAAACATGCTGGTGTTTTTATTAAAAACTTTCTCGAAATCTCAGCCAAATGATAAACTCAGCAAACAGTTAATATGTTCCCGCATTCTCTTGGCAATAATAATGTGTCAAGTACTGGTCTGTGAAGTAATATGTGACAGATACTCTATATGTTAGATGAGACATTGACAAGGACTTGCTGAACAACAAATCAGATATTTTTTGTTACTTAAAGGCCCATATTTATTAGATATTTAACCAATACAAACAATGTTTGATTACCAAAGAGAAAAAGTGTCCTCAATAATTAGAATAGATCAACATAAGATTGATTTTTAAAACGTGGTTACAGGCTAACCGTAAGGTGTTGTCATGTCAGAGTCACAGCTTGGTAGATGAATGACAAGGTAAATTGTGCTAAATGTATATGGAAAGAAATACATAAATATTAGATCAAATTCTAAAAAACATAAAACAATCAAACATTTTATAAAAGCTATACAAATATACAAAGTCCATTAAATTAAATAATAAAATAAAATCTGACTCTAAAATGTTACTGTTTTCTTGAGTGTGACAACAAATAAAAATAAAACCTGACTAAATAAAACCGTGGGAGCGGTTTGCAGTGTCATCAGTTTTTCTAAACGCCTGCCACTGAGCTACAAAGTCACATCTGATCTAAAATATATCAGCTTTTGATCAGTCGATCCCACTGACTGACACAGATTTAAAGGTATTCAGACATTCACATTTTACTCCTGAAAAGTCAGATAAAGGCAGTCTGCACTTCCTGTCTGTTATCAGCACTCACTCGGAGCCACAGATAATCTCAGTAACACATGTCACTCTCCTCTCTAACCGAGCCTGTCAGGAACAGCGCGGACACCTGTCTCCGGCCACCACCGCTGGGAAGCATCAGCATTTCACTCAGGTGTCCTGCTCGTGGAAGCGGCCTCATGATGTCCACTGTTCTAAACCGGTGGGGTCTGTTCCGGACTCTGATTTCCCCAGAGACTCCTCGAATTGGTGCGGAACAGACTCCATAAACTAGATCAAGCCGTGTCCGGTCAGTTAAACGTGATAGTGCTGCAGGAAAGGGACTGAATGTAAGAAAAGCTTGTTTTTATTTTTTTCATATGCAGTGATGACCAAATAATTCAAGCAGTTGGCAATGTGAGAGGGAGGTTTTTGTGCTATTTAGATAGATATGACACATACAGTAATAATAATGCAAATAATAATAAAATAAATAAAATAAAATATTTAATAATTTAATATTTATTATTTAATACATAATAATATATTATTAAAATAAAATAAAAATAAAAAATCATACATGTCACACTAAATGGTGTCCTACTATACAACTACTGATTTGTTTTTCTTTCAAGAATTGGGAATTGGTCAAACAGATTGACAGATAGACCAATGCTTTAGAATACTTTCTTTTGCCTGAAACGTATTTATTTTAGCTATTTCTTATTTGGGGCATGTTGTCACACTACTAAATACATTCTCACTGATTTGGTATATGTTTATAACATTTTCAAATTAGTGTATAATGCATGAGTTTGTGCATATATATATATATATATATCAGTGTGTGTTTATTGCTCAAGAGCTATTACAAAGATACTATAATACTAATGTTTTAGTCTGTGGGGGGAAACTATTTAAAATAATTGCTACTTTGATTTATTTATTGCAGTATGTGAAATAAAAATAGATGCAACCTTTGTAAGCATACAGGTAACAGACTTAATTTCAAATATTCAATTATTATTCTAAACCTTTGACTATTAAGACATCCTTGATTTTCCCTACAATGAAAAACCGTGGACACCTGGCTAGGGTCATTAAAATACAGCTGTTGAGATCATTCATCTTAAAGGACACATCTAAAAATGTGCAGCTCTGATGAGGCTCCAGGAACAGTGTGAAAACCCCAGCTTTAAATCATTCAAAAGCTCATTAGCACTAGGAGCAGAGCACACTGCAGCGCCATTGCTGTGTCTGCTCGCCAGAAGAGGGCGTCGTGAGACAGACAACCGTGTCCCTTTTGAGCAGAACGTGTCAGCTCTGAAACATGTCCTGATGTATTCGTCATTATGTCTGCAGGCTAGAAACATTTCCACCCCGTATAATTTGGTGGGAAAAGCACATTACACGGCCTTCTGTTTTTTGGGGGGTTCAGTTATTTACTCCGAGTTAAGCCTCAGAGAGCTGCACACAACAGCTCCGAGACATGCATTAAAATCAACCAATACAGTCAGCAAATATGTACTCGCCACAAGGCCAGACCAAGTGGGGGGTCTTTAAAAAAAATTAAAATTAGCAATTTAGCAAACAATAAATATAATAAATATTTTAATGGATTCATCACAAGAACAAGATGATGCATTGTGTTCCTATATAAATAGATAAGTGGGGGTTGAATTAAATGAGAACGTGTTTTTATTTCATATATCAATTTCTCATGCACATTAATTTGAATCCTTTTTATTCCATCAAATTTATCATCTTATGAAATTCAAGTAAACCATAATGGACCCATTTATAGAAAATCAGTTCTAGTAAGTAACAAGAGACACTTAATTGCTATTTATCTTTGTAACAGTGAATGCTCGATGGACTGCAATAAAACGTTCTTTCATAATCCTCAGAAAAGACATAAGCTTGGCTGTGAAACATGACATTAAACCAGTGATCCGGGTTCAATAAGTTAAGCTGTATTGACAGCATCTGTGACATGATGTCAATTATGTTGACTCGTCACTCAGCTTGTGCAAACAAGACATAGTCACAAATAATGCACTTAGTGGCTTTAGAACGCATGTTAAAAATGACAAGTGATACCATTTCATATACTCACTAACACCGATGTTTATTGCATTACCAAAATTGTACCATTTTTTAGTGAATCAAGTGCTGACCAAGCAGATGTAAAAGCCACGTGATTTATTATCAGAGAATGCAAGCCGAATCTGTCTCAGTATCTTGTTACCTAAATCATTTTGTAGGTGTAGTTTGTTTATTTTAAAATTAGGTTATACAGTTTTGGTAAATCTTTAGAATCTGCTCAGCAGTCTTTGGCTCAAACTCTAGTTGCACGAAACACTACTGAAACCTTTAACTTTTCTTTGGAAGTCAATGCTTTGTCACATTTATCAGACTGATCAAGTCATGTGACTTCAGCAAATGATACTGTACCTTGCATAAAAGTTTCAAAGCATTGGTTTGATGCCAGGAAGGCTTGATCTCCAGTAAACCTGTGAACCAGAGTAAACTGATCTCAAATCAGCAAAAGCAAAACTATTTGTTTAAAGTTAGACAATTTCTTTAAAAGTGTTGTAGAAAACTATATTTTCAGATATCTTATTGAACACTTATTGAACATATGTCTTCATGGCTGTATTATATTTTAGACCCATTGTCTATGATGTTAAACTGATTAAAAGTTTCAAAAAATGTTTTATTTTTTTGTCACAATTAAAATACACGAGTGTTATAAAACCTCCCACAATATCAAAACCACCCACTAATATTTTAAATGCAAAAAAAAAATATTTTTTTTTGTTTTTTTTTCTTACTGTTGTCATGAACACATATAGTCAGTAAAGCCAAATTTAACCTTTTAAACTCTGCGGACCCTTCGGCGGGTCCAAATGTACATATATAAATTGTGCTTTTAATTTTTAAGCCTTTGTCTGCACAATAACCTTATATGTGGTACCATTTGAAAGCTTAGAATCTCTATTTTATGCAGATATAAATCACTTTGATATTTATTTTACTGTAACAAAGTTATTTACACATAAATTACCCCCATTGTGTACAATTGTGTAACTATTGTGTTGACATGGCTCATCTTAGGACAGACAACATATATAATAATATATACAATAATTTAAATCAATTTCAACAGTGTTTTATGTAATTTCAAAAGGGTTCCTTTAAAATGGTGCCATTCTTTTGTATATACACCTCTGCATGTGGGTATGGGAAGCTTTTTAATTTTGGTAGGAAAAAACAGGTGGAATTCCCCCAAATAGCCGCAGATGCAACTATCCGCTCAGAAACAATTCATCAACTTTTTTTTCAGATTGAAGATATTTTATCTGATATTTTTCAGATTAACAGTCTCATGGCAGTTCTTTGCTAAGTTGATTCTAGCCTGATCTCACAGCTATTTGTACATGTTTTACAAGGTGGCTAATTTGTAGGAATTTGTCTGAGCTCACTCGTACAAATTCATTACATTTTCTCCAATTCGTATGAATTTTTCTAAATGACCTCAACTTAACCCCACCCCTAAACCCACCAGTCACTGGGGTTTAGACAAATCACATAAAATCATACGAGTGAGGTTGTAGGAATTAGACACCTCATAAAAAGTGCAATCTTTTGGCAATTCGTAACTATTTTATGTTTTGCTGAATTGGTGGTTAATTTGTAAGATCTCAATCAATAGATACGTTTAGGGTTACCACCATTTTTGCCTATATACGTAAACTGTATTCACTCATTTCTTTTTATTTTTACATTTTTTTGAACTCATACAAAATCAAGACCTCATAGTATACTTGAGAGTGTTGTCATAACTGACAACCTTCATCTCTACGTGTTTACAAAATATTGTATGAAGTGCAAAACTGTATGAATTTTCCACATTGTAAAATTCTTTTCTCATGAGATTACGTTGCTTCTGTCATAACTGACAACACAATCTCTATTTTACAAAACTATTTTACACTTTGAGGAATTGGTTTCTAATTCCTACAAACCTATCAGCTTGTGTTTTACGATTTAGTGCTGGTTCTTAACGCACATTTTACATTTCATAAGATTCATATTATCTCAGTCGTCATCTGCTCACACCCCATTGACAGTGAATTTAGAGCTGGACCTTACTGCTTACTTTCACTCTATATTAAATCACCGTTTTGTAAATTACCTATTTGAATCATAAATGACGACAAACGTGGTTGATCGGGGAATGTATCTCGGGGACCTTTTTTCGAGAAGCATCAGTCATCTGTTTAAATTACCATGTAAATCAATCTTGGCTCTTGATCGACCAGGTCAACATTTATTTGCATCTCCAGGACAAGCTGTCTCCTGTTGTCCATCCACTGCATGTCCACCTGGGTCAGCATAGGTTAGCACATCCCATGCCTGATAGGCATCGACTAGGCATCGCATGCGGACGAACAAAAGCTTGCGAGACAATACATCCAAGTTTTCCACAAACTCTGCACAAAGCCGCTGAGCTTTAGATAAACATGACACATTCATTTTTAATTTGTTGAAACACAGCCAGACAATCGACAGGATATGACTCCTGTGTAAAGGCAGGCCATAAAGCTTTGTTCTGCAGTGCCAAGAGAAGAGATATGAGCTCTCAAAAGGTGACAACCTTATGTTGTCTCTGGTCTGGCCCAAGGGAGGTATCAAATGATCTGCCCTGCAGACAGAATGACAGTCAGAATACTCACCTACCTTCAGGACAGAGTTTAATACAATAGATGTTTTAATATGGCCAGACACATACCGTTCTATGCCCGTTTGATCAAAACATATCATGTGAGTCATGTGGTGGCACTGGCCTGATTATCAAGTGCACCATCACTGGGGGCAGAAACAAGGCTTCGTTTAAAGTCGTATCAGTAAAGCTCAGTTTTGGGGGCTCGTGAACTGGCTAAAAATAGAAACCTGTGACTTCTGGGTGTAGTTGCACTTTTTCTAGTTTGACAGGGAACCTTACAAAGGCCTTCTCTGTTTTGTTTTTCTTCTTCTGTTGTGATTGCAGGTGCTCTGAAGCAGACATTAACAATCTGAGGTGCTTGCTAATGCTTGACGTTTGACTGGAATGATGGTAAGCAACTGGAAATGCCCTGCTTTATGCAAACCTTATACTGCCAGTAATATGTTTAATTTTTTTTAAAGATTTTTTAGTTCACCAAATCTGCATTTAGCCAAAACAATAATATTGTGAAATATTTTTACTATTTAAAATAACAGCTTTCCATTTGAGTATACTGTATTTTAAAATGTATTATATATAAAATGTCATTTATTTCTGTGATTTCCAAGATTTCCATTTTTTAGCGTCAAGCACTCCAATCACGTGATCCTTCAGAAATCATTCTAAAATGTTCTATAAATAAATAAATAAATAATATAAATGTATAAATATAACATAAATATACAATTATAAATGTATAAATAATATAAATACACAATATAATAACAAATAATTATAATATAGAAATATATGAATATTTAAAAAAATAATTTATAAATAGTATAATTATAAAAAAGACAAAAAATACCTAACCAAGTGTTAATAAATAATAATAATAATAATAATAATAATAATAATGAATGTCTACTTAAATTGAGAAACTTAATTATATAGCATAACAGAAATAAAAACACACACTTTCTCTGTTTGTTTCCAGGGTAATTTATCCAATAAGTAAAGCTGGGCACCACAACAGAATGTGTGCAGAGAAATGAAATTTAACATTACATTTTCATAAACTATCACCGAGGCAGCGAAGCACAGTTCTAATTCTTTTAAAAATGTCTTATGGATGCTCAGGAGACCTTATCACAAACCTAAATGGACTGCATATCAGACAGAATGTTTCCACTGTATGCAAATAATAGATGTTTCTATTTAAAATTCCAAAAATTGCATGAGAGATTTCAATCAGAACTTTTTTGAGCATTACGACACACATTTTAGCTTGTTGTTGCAAATCCTAAAACGCTTTTCAAATGTTTAGTTATCCAGTATTTGTATTTTGATAAAATTATTTTAAAAAAATTTCTCTCCATGTACAGTTAGTAAGAAGTGCAATATGAAAGCATTTGAATTTTCTGTAAACTTAATTCCACTGGAAAAGTTGGAATGTTGATACTCAAAGTTAAGTCAAGATATTTCGACATAAAAATGTAATATATTAAATACAATTTTTTGTTTAAATGCAATATATAATTCAAGCAGCTTTCAAATGATTTAAATATTGTTTAGCATATGTGGCATGAAGTTGAGAAACAAGGACGTTGTGCAGAAACTAGAAATCCTGATACAGTTCTTTACATCTCCACCCAATTCATGTTTGCTTATCAAATATTCCAGATAACTTCATTAAGTTAATAATACTTTCAGCTGCTAGTAACACGCACAACACCACAGTCGGCACATTTTTCAAAAACCGCTTGTTGCGTGTGATCTTTAACCACTTTTCATGTTGTTCACCTTTGCAATGTGTGACGTCTCTAAAATAACAGACTAAAAACAACAAAACAACAGGCTTGCTGCCTTTGACCAAGCTGCCGTCTTATGCCAGAGAATTCCTCCCTGATCATTTTGATAAGCAGCATGTGATTATCTATTGCAGGAGCTGTTTTAACATGTCGGAACACATTCTGTGGCATTTGTTGACAGCTCAGGTAATGTTTGCATTGCATGCATGCCTCTGGTGACAACCTGCCCTCTAATCTCCCTCACCAGCGTAATACAGTCCAGTCCAAAACAAAACACATACTATATATATATATACACACACACACACACACCACTTCCTCAGTATGACATAGATATGGTTATTATTCATTGCAAACTTCCTTATCTTGTAAGGGAATTGGGTGACATTTCTGTTCATGGCGTTTTCTGCAATACCTCTGACTCTGCAAGCTGTAGCAAATGTAATGGAGGCCAGCAAGTAAGGGCTGTGTAGGTAAACCTCACTGCCCTGATCTCAAAAAGAGGTGCTCTAGCGACTGACACTAGTGGCCGTGGCCTTTAGCCTCCTTGTTAGAGTGTCTGTCTCCCATGTCAGAGACCTGGGTTCGAGACCGACTTGGAGCAAGACAAGTGAAAGCGGATCTAGGAGGGTTACACAAACACAAACCCAACTGTCCTGGCCTTATGTAATCCAAATTTTGCATACATCGGGGACTTATTGTTTGAGGCTAGAATTAGGTAAGATACACAAGAAAGAAAAAGCCTTCTGATCATAATCAGAGCAACACATTTACTTGAGGCATCATATGATATGAAAACTTTATATTGCTTTCCTGCATGCAAAAA
The DNA here is from genome assembly GCA_032361145.1 of Enteromius fasciolatus. Taxonomy (NCBI): domain Eukaryota; kingdom Metazoa; phylum Chordata; class Actinopteri; order Cypriniformes; family Cyprinidae; genus Enteromius; species Enteromius fasciolatus. The sequence continues at coordinate 15,683,642 of JAUMHR010000042.1, read as the reverse complement.
TAAAACTAAAAACATATACCATCAATTCCACAGACAGCCTTCCACAGACAGCCTTGTACCAGATAGTACCAGACTAAAATGTAAGTCTGAGCTGTTTTAACTGAAAGAAACCTACACTGATTGATCTTAAAATGAAAATGGAGACCAGTAATGTTTTGCTTTTCTTTTCCCTATATGACTAAATGTCCCTGTTTGTGAAACCAGGCCATGATATTTAAATCGTATATTATATTTACATTACAATAAATGAATAAATAAATCCCTTTTATTTCAGTTACAGTTGCAATATATATATATATATATATATTTTTTTTTTACTTTTATATTTAGCTAAATATTTTAACTTGATGTTCTAAAATAATTACAACAAAAAATAAGACGATGTAAAGGCATTTTAACTCAGAAAAGTATGTAATAGAAATAATAAAAATGCAATAAATAATCATAATAATTATACAACATAGGGATAACATATTTAAAATGACCCCACTGCCCTTTCGCTACAAAGAGATAATTTACATAAGCAGCAGCAGGTGCTATATTAGTTTTCGCAAGCATTTTTCTCATTGTTCACCTCAGGCAAATAACTAAATCATCACGGCACGCTCTTTTGTTCTGAATGTTTAATCAAACACGTGTTCAAATAATTCAACATGTTGATCAAACACATAGGGTTAGTTATGCAAGCTCAGTGTTTGTCCTCTTATAATCCCATGCTCACGCAAACAACTGTTTCTTTGTTTGTCTATTCGGTGAGCTATTGCTTTAAATTTCCGATCATGCATTTGTTTGTTCGATTAAGCTCTACATATGCCTTTTTTTGTGTATATTCTTCTCCTTCATTTATTATTTTATGCTTCAGGCCTGCCTGTGTGAGATTTACCTGCACGCAGTGCTTGAACATTACGAGGGCAGGTAGGGGCGCTAATCAAAGATGGTACAATACAAGCCCCAGGTTAGAAACAATCCTTGTGAGCATTTAGCATTCGTGGCTTCAGTTTGTTCTTCACGTCAAAGCCACAGAAGAATTTGTGGATATATTTTTGGATTGAGAAGTCAACCATGTTTAAGATGCATTGTCACAAATGTTGAAAGATGGTATTTTGTTTTTTTTTAATGGAAATTAAAAAGTCAAAAAGTGACTAAAACGGGGTACCTTGAGCTTCAAAAAATGACGCAAAAGGGTTTTGACCAAGCATCAAAATGTGACGAGTTGGAGTGAGACCGTGCTGTTAATTAAGTTTATAGACTGTATACATTACAAGTGCATTGATACTTTTTTTTTTTTTTTTTTTAACAAGGATGCATTAAATTAATTGAAAGTGACATTGAGGACATTAAAAATGTTAACATTGATTTCTGTTTAAAATAAATGATGCTTTCTAGACAGCTAACAGGGAACATTCTCGGAACTTTGGCTGCTTTTGAACTTTGGTTTTAAAAACGTCCTCAAAAAACAAACAGAGAAACCAACACAACTTCTTTTCTGTTAGCAGTTTATTCATCAAAGGACCTTTAAACAAACAAACAAACAAACAAACAAACAACTGTTTTTAGCATTGATCAAAAAGAATAATAATACAATGTTAAGCTAATTTCTGAAGGATCATGTATCACTTAAAACTGTAATGATATGGATGTAATGATAGAGTGATGATGCTGAGAATTCATCTTCGATCACATAAATAATACAGTTTAGATTGTTCCCCTTTTTGCAACATTACTGTATTATTGTTCAAATAAATGCAGCCTTCATAAACACAAAAACAATGAAAATTGTACTGTAGCCCCACTAGTTTTTGAATCCAATCTATGATTAAAAGTGTGATACTGTACCTTAGGTCACTCTTTGTGATTAATCATACAGCACACTTTGATCAGACTTATCTATGACATGCAGGAGTAACAATCAAATGACTGCTCCCTGCTCTAGAAATGTCTTCAGTGGAAAAGTTAAAACCGTGCCTTTACCGGAGCGCCGTGATTCCATCGAGCTGAGCACGTCTTAACTCAGCATTCATTAGAAGCTGCTGACGCTGAACTTCGGAATGCTGTTTCCTAGAGAATCTCAGAGTAATTCAGCCCAAACAGATGGCAAATGCAGGCGCACTATTCGGCAAATCAATTATATACATTGATAACACGACTCTATTGACCTGGATCCCTTTTCGCTGCATGACTGGGGCAAAAAATGCATTTTACTCCTCTAAAACGCACAGTTAGTTGCAATAAAGTATTTAGATGTTTCAGTCAGATGAAATAATGTTAAAATGTCATTGCATTAGATAAACTAAACCAGCCAGCATTTTTATATATATATAAATATATATATATATAGGCTATATATGTTTATATAGGGCTATACTTTTTTTTCCACAACAAGCACACTTTTCAATATAAATATTTCTCAGGTTTAAGAGTCATACACTTTATTAACCCAGGATGACCCTACAGTGTTTTTCATTCATTTATGTTTTTTTATGGGTTTTTTTTCAAATATGTGCACTTTTGGCCTTGTGGACATTTAGAAAATTAAACACACATGCACACAGGTCTAATTTGTCTTTCATGTCAAATGTGAATTCATGCATGAATAAAAAAATAAAAAAAAAGGAAGGCACATTTCACAGGGACCCTGACCACAAAACCAGTCATAAGCATCAACTTAATACAATATTTGGCCAAGGTAAAACTGTTTGAAAATCTGGAATCTGAGAGTGCAAAAAATGAAGCTCAGAGCATATAACTTATTAAATAATAATAATAACTTATATGTAATTATGGTAGGAAATTTACAAAATATCTTAATGGAACAAGATCTTTACTTAAAATTGTAATGTTTTTCAGGCCTTAAGGAAAAATAAAAATAATAATTTTTACTCTTAAAGTGTATTATTGTCTATTGCTGCAAATATAACATATTTTTGTGGTCCAATATAATATATCATTATATTAGCCTATATTATATTTCAAGCACAACAAAATAAATATTTTTTGTAATAATCCATCTATATCTATTTTGAGCCCTGCATATACTGTATATATATATATATATATATATATATATATATGTATATATGTATATATAGTGTTTAATTTGACAACATCACAGTTGGAAATTGCAATAATAGCAATACATTGTTCTGGATCTGATGGAAATGACCCCATAAATGAGGGTCACAAAAATTAGTCATTCTACTCCATGTTTATCTCATTAGATTAGATAATACTTCAAATATATAATTGTTACCATATGTCTGGGCAAAGGGTTAAAAGTATAAACTCTGTACATAAGACGCATTCGAACAGTAGTAACGATAAAGGATGAAAGCATATACATATCTCTTCTCATGTTCTCAAATATGACTTGTTTTTTTGTATTCATCAAAAGCATGTCAGAATGCTCTATTGATTTATGTCAGAAGCTGAAGAACATGTGAAAGTTGACTCTTGCCTCACATGTGGGTGTTCTCAGCTTACGTAATGTGGATAGAAAAGGTGTGGGCTGCTCGGGTGTTTGAACAGCGCTATACCTGCACACACATGACAGGAAGAAAAAAAAAATCTGTGTGCTTTCTTCCTCTTTTCCACTCAGGTATAGGAGTGCAATACACGTAATAGTATGGATTAAACAGATCACGCCTGATAATTAAATGCAGTGTGATCTCTATTATGGTTGGTTTCAGTTACATATAACAGTTTGAAGACAGGAACTTGCACATTATGACTCATGATGAGCTTTACATGATCTTGTCAGTCTCGCTGATGGGTTAGTCATCATGCGAAAAATGAGAATAAAAAGAAAGGGAGAGAAAAAAAAAGTGTGTGGCTGAGTGGATTAATTTCTTACTCTCACATGATCATACAAAATCTCCCTTTTTAGGAAAATATTATTGTTATGCTTTCAATGAAACACTTATTTCAAATTCAGTGTACATATCTTCAGAGTTCATAAAAATAATAAAAAAAAAAACACAAAATGTTTAAACATATTTTAAGTTCACATTAAATAAGAATACAGTATTAATATTAATCTTCTTCACTTGATGTTTAACTTTATTTGCACAGGAATAAACAGTATGTCAAACAGTGACATGCTTCAACATGTTAAACGTCTGATTGTTATATATTCATCATACTGTACATATAAGTTTTAACAAGTCAACTACATGAAAGAGCCAGTTTTTAAACAAACAGCTAAAGTCAAGTACTCAAGACAATACTAGTTGTCAGATTGGGGTAAGTTGTCACACTAGACATTTATACAGTTACGCCATTTGCTATTTAAAAAAGCGATGGCTTATACATATATGTCTGTGAATCTGTATGTATATGTAGATATTAATATTAATATTTTTTATATTCATCATACATAGAGGTTTTAAGGTCAACTACAAAATAGAGCCAATATTCGTTGTTATTGGGGCAGGTTGTCACTTGTTTTAAATGTTTTTTGAAAGTTATAAAGTTGTACCAAAGGTTTATACATGTATGATGTATGGCTTTATGTATATATATATATATATATATATATATATATATTTGTGAATCTATCTATCTATCTATCTATCTATCTATCTATCCTTTTATTTATTAATTTAATTAAAAGTTTAAACAACTTCCCTCAGTTTTTTTTTTGTTTTTTTTTCAGAAGGTAGCCTAACATAATGGACGAGGTTGCTCAAACCATACACTCCCGCAGAAGTCCAGCGCAAGGATGCGTTCAGGTCTCTCTCTCTTTCTCTCTCCTCTCCATACGGAGTCACGATAGCCTCTAAGACTGTACGGAGGGAGGAGCTCTAGTGAAGTGAAGCTCCAGCACAAGCTCATTCACTGGGCAGATCGAAAGGCTGGAGAATCTGTGCCTCCTCCACACCTTCAGTAAGTAACCGCGGGGGTCAGGCGCTCTCCGAAGCGACGCGGACAGCTGAATGTTAATTGCGGACTTTTATTCTCGAGCACTGGACTAGCGGAACACTGACACGCGGAGCCCAAGAGATGCGGGCGCAAAATATCTGAACATCGCGACAGGACACGTAAATGAATAATAAAACAACCCACCGCGCGATGGAGAGCTGAGGGCAAGTTGGATCTGGACTTGTTCCATGCGTCTTTTTGCGCGGTGGGCTCTTCCGTGCCAAGGAAGCCTTTTGAGAAGTCCAGGCGTCCGGTTTGTGCTGCAAAACTGGGTGGTTTTGTTTGATCCACAAAGCACAGATAACTTGGCCAAGTGGAGCTACAAAGACTCCTGCGCTGCGTAATTTGGGTAAGAGTGGCTTACTAATGACACATCCAAAGTCAAAGCAGTGTGATTATTTTAGCCTCAGTGTCGATCGAAAGTATTTTTAGGATGAATGCTAGACGGTACTACAGCAGATGCGATGGATTTTGTATCATTAAACATTTGTTTTAGGACATACGGATTGGCACGATGCCTAGACCGCAAAATGCACATCACTTGTTTCTCCTTTGAACAGTTAGTTTCTAATGCTCCTTCTGCTACAGCATATATATATATGTACATATATTCAAATCTAAACGCATCGCAAAAGTACAAGAGGTAGTGCTAATGTAACATTGTCTCCTGTTATGCCAAGGACACCTTATAAGGTTTATTTTACTTATTCATTCCCTGCAAATTCAATCCCTGTAAATGAAACTCAGGTGACTTCATTGTGATGTAGCCGTCTGCAGCACAGATGCTCGCCTTCAAAGTCACATTTACACAAAGGCATGGACACACACTCACAAGTGCTCAGCCAGACATACCTACACACACATACAGAAGTCTTAATTTAATCTCTGGAGAGAGAGTTTGCAGCACCCTCTCGAGAGATAGATGCGCAGTCCACATTAAATCTATGGTGATGTTAGAGAGGTTTCAAACGGTCTAAATGGATTTATGACTATTATGTGGGGTTGTTCTTAAAGATAAAGATTGTTTACTGCACATTTAAACTTTTCTTTTAGTGAATGCAACACATGTGCAAAAACACAGAAGGATAGGGTTGGTAATATGTCTACTTTTTTTTTTATTAACTATACTTAACATTGAGGTTTCATGTTTAGTTGCTTAACTGGTACAGCGTGACACTAGCTACATCAAGGTCATTAGTTTAAATGCCAAGGAACATACGGTACAAATATGGTAAATTTAAAGCGTACAAATTTAGGTACCAGGATGATAATGAATGCATTTCCCTGATTGTAAACAAACATGCATACTTATTTGCATTTCTTTTTGAGGTCTAGCTGAGACCACAGGTATTTAATGAATGCAATGCATTTTCAAACACTAACATGTTCTTTTTATGTTTGCAATTTTAATTGCACTGTATGTTGTGCATGTGTTAAATAAGCCCAAACAAATGTGTGATCTTTAAACTGTTATGTATTAGAAAAACATTTATGTTAATAGTTCTTAGTGTGAAGAATATTTCAATAATCTGACAATCTTTTCTTTTTTTTGTTCTTCATCTTCATCTCAAGATTTTAGAGTGTGGATAACAAGCTGCAACATAAGAGACAATTACATAATCAATTTGATCAGTTAAATGGCTTTGAAGTACACAACAAACATACAAAAAGAGAGATTTCACATGTGCAATAGTAAAATCAGCCAAACGGGAGGGTAAAACTGTATACTTTTATTAATAGCTAAGGCTAAACCCACTATGACACTCCATATCGAGTGGGCGAGTTTATTAGCTTCATGGGACTGTGGGCCTTTGCTCTTATATGTGGGTGTTGTGGCGTCTCCCTGGGGCGAGCACATCATTTCCTCCATAGTGCCACAGACACAATGAAGGGGCCATCTGCGCTAGCCCACTGATTTGCGCAGGGTAAAATGGAGCATCACTGATTCGCTCATCCCTTTGCCCCAAGCCCAGTATATACTCTTTCTCTTCATCTCTCCATCCCTCATTCCCCTGCACTGGATGTTAAGGTCCCCCAGTGGCATGCTGCGGATGCAACCTGCAACAATCTGTTGTAGGTTACTTCCCTTTATTGAGAGCTGTGCGCTTACATGCTCAACACGGAACCATGAACCCTGCATACCTGGCTACATCTTATCCAAAGTGCTCTATGTGTGCAATTAAATCAAGTTACTTTTATTTAAACAAGTGCTTTATAGTGTTTCAAAGCAGCTTCACATTGATAAACTAGAAAATAACGATCAAACGTGATCGGATATAAGACAAAGTCTGCTTAGGCATCCCTACTGTCATTATTCTCTGTTCAGATTGAGTCGGGTGAATTGAATCAACAATGAATTTAACTGAGCTGGATGATGACTCTAAACTGAATCAACACATGAGCTACAGTATAAGCATGTCTAAAGAATGCAGAAGTGTTGTTATTGAGCTTGAAACATTTATGAAACACTCAAAACAATCTCTACAGAAGACAATATTGTCAGCTAAAATCAGTTCAAAGCTGATTCAGTTCATTCAGCTGATTCATTTGAACCGAACTGAACTGTATTTGATTCCTAAATCATATCTACATATGACAAGTCAACTCAATTTTAAAATTGTAATGACATTAAACCAAATCAACACTAAAGTTCATCAATTACAAAACAGGTTTAACTCCGCTTTGAGCAGAAGACAGCTTTAGTTCAATGTCCAATCATTAACTGTTTAAGTTCGTCAATTATGAAACAAGTTAAACTCAGCACTACAGAACTTGATTGAGTTGACAGTCAGTTACAAAACGAATTAAAACTATAAAGCATCCCTATTAGACATAGTGCCATTATTCAGTTTAGTTTAAGTTTTGTTCCCATCATGGCAGCAGTAAGAGACACAAACTCCGTCAGGTGGCAGACATGGACAGGAGGGAAAAATTACAAAGACCGCACATTTTATAAAATGATACTTAAATGTGTCATGTAATTTCATTGGAAGGAAACCTAGATTTTAAGTGCTGCTCATCTGATCAAATGCTTGATGCACATTGCTTTGGTCACTAAGTTCAGAGCGGTTTTTACTGCATTGCTCTGTGGTTGCTAAGGTGTTCTGAATAGTTGCTAGGTGGCTTCTTGCTGGTCCGAGTTTAAAGAGCCCATCTTATTGTCTCTCGAAATGGATCAGGTCCTTCCTTCAATGTCAGTGATTTATTATTTTTTGCCAATTTTATCGACCATCTGGTGAAAAGCACAGATCTAATTGCTTCGAAAAAGTTCAAACAGCATCCAATTTGATTCTTTCATGTTTGTAGCTGGTGCTGAGTTATATGCCACATTTTAGTACTTAAATTTTACCAACCAAAATATGAACAATAGTATTAATGATGCTCTCTATGCTACCGACAACTATTTTTAACTTTGTTTGGAAGAAATGAATCCGTAGTATCAAAAAGGCCCTTTGCTTTTTTAAGACTGTGTCTGTTGATGAAAACGACACTGAGAAAATTAAATCATCGATCTTCTTTCCCTGCGCTGAGATAATGGTTGCCCTTGTAAATACATGTGAGTCTCTAGAGGATTCACATTGTGCAGTTCCGATTTATTTCAGACCGAATAACATTGGAATCCTTTTTTAAGAAGCAAACAAATCAAAACAAAAAAAAAGATGTCAAAAACACTTGAGGGTGGAGCAAGTGCAGATATACAGACTGAGCAACCTTTAAAAGGAAATGCTTGTACCCGTGCAAGGTCTGTTTCATACACGTTTAGAAATGCAGAAAAATTATAATTCATTATGCAACGCATTCTTATTATTGCCACAAGGGGCGCTGTAGTTTTGGTAACACTTTACATTAGATTTTATCTAATCTTTACATTAGTTATTAGGCTACTATATATTTGTTAACATGAACTAACCATGAATAATTATTACACTGCATTTAGTAAATGCTAATTTCATGCATTTCTTAAAATTAGAAGTTATATTTGTCAAAATTAGTTAATGCACTGAATTGTATTTTGGTATTTTATGTTCCACAATAAAATATTATTGGAGACCTTATTGTAAAGCATTACTGCATTTTCTCTTTCAAGAAAACTAATGTCGTAAGAGAGCACACGTTTGAAGATAACCCTCCTGAAAAAGTTAGTTAAAGTCAACATGTTTACAGCTTCCAGAATAACTCGGCTTCCTGAATAATATCACACGTTTAATGGCACACAATGTGCAAAATAATCTTCTGACCTTAGAATAAATCTAGCTTTAAATGCAATAAAAGAGAAAGTTGAAAAGCTGTTAAAAGTGATGATTATTTTATTAAATGATTACATCTCTGTAATATCTTCTGCATTTATCTCATTAGCCGCAGTCGTTTTCATGAGCTGCAGGCGAAGCTGAATTCACAGAGCTGAACGATGCGAACACTCACATGATTCATCTAGAAATGCAGTGCTACAGTATATAATTTTAAGATGTCAACTCCGTGTCAGACCCACTGCTGTCATTTTTCCACATCATTTGTGACCAAAGAAACAATATAAAGTTTTGAACAAGTCTTGAATACACGTAATCTAACACCATTTTAGACAAACTTTTTTTCTTGAGAAATGGTGCATGTATGCAGTATATGTTATTCTTATCTGCTCTTCAGTATCAGACATAATCATTCAATCATTTAGTGAACTTCTCCATATGAGGTTCGATTTATGTCCGTTACACAAATGGCATGAGTTTCAATACCCCACATTTGAATACTTTTGGTCAAGGATTTGTTGAATTCACTAACCCAAAGTATAAGCAACAGAAATGCTTGACTTACTGTAGCATGTACCAATAAAACGGGATCACAGAAGCGTGGTCTATTAGAATAAACTGCAGTGAAGGGGAAAATCAAATGGAGAGCAGAAAAAGTGAGAACAACTTCCTGTTGTGATGTTGATTTGCAGGGAGAGGTGCATCTGTTACATGCAGATGTTTGTTTGAGTGAGCATATCTGGTTTCATCCGGTAGATCTAACTGCTAATTCCTGTGAAACAATTCTAGAATATTTGTTTAGCAACACATTTGAAAGCAAGCACACTGTACTATTTCTGCTCCGACCTATAAATTCTTTCATGTTATATATATAGCGAATGATAAATGTGATGATCCACAGGCTCCGAAATCTACAAAGGCATCATGAGCGAGTTCAAAGCACTGTACCAAAACGTTAACTACAACATTATGCTGCCTTCTAAAACAAGTTGCATTAACCATATTTTAAGGCAGCCTTGCATGCGTCCAAAATTGCTTTGTGACCAACTTCAAAGTCGAATCATAGGCACCAATTATTGCACATTTCAGACCATAGGTGCGCTCACAAAAATAAGACTGTTTGCATAAATATGAACTACAAGATTATGCTACACTTTAAAATAACTTGTTTTACTCAACTTTTGAGGCTACGTTGCATGCATCCAAAATTGATTTTGTGATCAACTTAAATCAAAATAAAATCATAGGCACAAATTTTAACGCATTTCAACATACCATAGGTGTGCTCACAAAACTAAGACAACTTTTTTCAAGGAAAAGTTGCAAAAATGCCCTGCAAACAACTTGAGACAAAAGATGGTAGAAGTGATGGCAGGAATTGCAATTAGAACATGGCAAACTCCAAAACATATTTCAGGTGATAGACAACAAGAACATGGAGCAAAAATTAATTTTATGCATATAAACTTTGACCCAGACATCAAACGTTTCAGTCGTTTGAATCTAAATGATACATTCACCCTTTAAGGACAATGGAAACCCAAAATTAGTCCTTGTGTTGGGTGTGGATTTTAAATGGTCTGGCGCCTGAGCGTCCTGATTTTTTAACATGCTTGTATAATGGAAGCTCACTAGACCCAAATTATTCTACCTGGAATGAGGTTGCAACACTAACTGCATTGTCTTGTAAAATGTCACGTTTGTCATGTTCATGCTCTGAGAGCTGAATTGGCTTGACACCAGCTTCACAGAAGACATGAAAGATGAGACAATACTACTTGCAAACGTCTAGGAAAATGAAAGTTGTACCTGTCCTTTGAGTAGCATATGGTAAGCAGATTATGCAAATGGCTTTGTGGTTGGTTTAAGCAGTTGATTTGCTCCTGCGTGACAGGACCGCAGCCATTGATTGCCATGCTTTATTGGCCAACCTTGTTCTGGTGGTGTTTCATTACTGATCAGATAAATAATGAATGACCAACCCTTAGAAATGTGTCCGAGACAGCCGCCATTCTCTCAACCTGCTCAAGCAAGACAATGCCCGCTGTCGACAAACAATACTTCTTTGGGGACTGGATCAAATATAATTTCCTTTTTAAAAAAGGTTAGCATCGTGATATTCTAATAAAATGCAAATGAGCTCCAAATATTACAAACAAAGGACCCAAAGACCTTTACTTTTTAATTTGTAGTTAGTTGTGTAGATTTGTTGTCTTTGGCAGCTGGTTTGAGAGATGCTTGTGTTGCTTTAGGCTTGAAAGCAATTGAAATTCAACAATGCAGTGTAAACGGCACAGACGTACGGGGCCATACAAAAAAATGTACTGCCTCAAAACAAAAGACACTGAATTGTGATAAGATACGATAGCAGAAGCAAGAAGCGCACACTATATTTCCTCTGTTATGGATATAGGAAGCTCTCAGCCACAAACAAGTTCACTAGACTCATACAAATTAGCCTCGAGGGTTATTTTTCTTTGCCTTAAGACATTTGAACCTTTGACGGGACATATAACATCTAACAATGTGATGCTGTGATGTATTTTTCTTTTGGGGGTCTTCATTATATAGTCTGATGTTCAGAGGAACTGGCACATTTGCATATACAGTATGTTCATGCATATGTGTGCATAATGTGGGGTGGATACAGAATACATCTTTGGATGGCTTCCATTCTCTCTGGCATGTGTCACTTCAGTGGGAACAAACAAGTTACTGTACTTGTACAGTGTGAAATAGGATGTAAATAAAACAAAGTATGCTTTACAATAAAATGTAATTTTAGACTTTGTGTCAAAATGTTAATTGCTATTTCTTTATAATTAATAGGAAAATATTCTAGTGATCTGACGTGAAACTACATACCTATTTGAATTATTTTAGTTGTGATCTAATTGTTTGGACCTATTTAGGAACATAAAAGAATAAGTAAAATCACAGATAAAATCTCTAATATCTCAATTGTTTTTCTTAGATGGGTGTGTGTAAAATAGGATATGTCCAATAATACAATAAAGACATAAAGACAATAAAGAAACCTTAGAACTGAATTAAACAAATAGACAAGGATGTTTGAGAACAAGTCCCAAAAGAGATTGCTTTACTATCTCAGTAGTTTCTCATAAAGAGCATTGAGATTAAATGGAAAGTTTTAATTAAATGGTTTGACTGAGGTTTGACTGCTTTGGGAAACTTTGGGATTGTGCTTAAACTTGACAAAATACCAAGTCTTAGATTTCAAAATAAACGTTTTAATAAATAAATAGACCATGCAGGAACAGACCAAATAATCTGGAAAATTCAACCTTGAGAAAAAAAAAAGAAAAAGAAAAAAAAAAATTCTCTCCAATAAAAAAAGCACATTGAATTAAATGTGAAATGTAAGTAGAAAGACTAGATATATTTTCTTGTAAAACACGCTCTAATATGATATATTTTCAACTAAATATTATATATATATATGCACACTAATTTTACAATTCCATCTTCCTTTTGTAGTCAGAAATGGTGTCAACTGTTCTTTTGTGCTATACGAAATACAATCAAGTAGTCAGAGCATGCCATTACTAAGATTTCTCCAATAGTTGAATTGTGATTATACAATCTTTTTCTCAGTATAGAAAACGCCTTATGCATCTGAGTTTGTTCTACATTTAATCTCCTCACTGTCTAGCAGGAGAAACAACTGAGAGATCAAAAAGATCTTATTCGTGACTTGTCTTTCCTATAGGATAGCCTATATGCTTTGGGTAACCGTGCGAGAGAAAGACACGGAAATCTGCTGTATCGGGACAGATCCCATTCCCTTCCAAGGATGTGTGGAAGGGGTTAGACAGGCAGGTTGGGCGTAAACCTGAGGCATGAGGAGTCACGGGTCGAGCTCTATGTGTGTATGTGTGTATATAGATAGATAGTTAAGTAGATGGATATTAGGCCCTGCTTAAATGCATGAGAGCGCAATGTGTAGGCTTCACTGGCTTCTAATGGACCACAAATTCTCTCCTCACTGTCAGCCACACACTGCTTGCTAAAAATAGGAATGGGACCGTGTTTTTTCCCCTTCTTTGTCCTGTCATCTAGCATGACATGCATGCTTTCATATTCTCCGCAGTTTTTGTAATCTTTTAATCTAATTTTGTTTATGCCTCCGCCCCCTTCCACTGCCGTTCTACCTGCATCCTCAAGAGAGTTGACAGAAACCATCTTTGTTGTCTTCACACACCGTGTTTGCTCACAGATGTCAGCGCACACAGCCTGTCGGTGTCGTGTGGCATGCCGGACCGCTCAATGTTTGATTTCATGTCAATGCAACTGGGAAGCCTTTCATTCCACGCAAATTCTCTGAGACTCCAGGGGGGTTTTATGTTTCAGTTCATTTGCATGGAGCTGTGTTATGTCGTTTTAAATGACAATTTTAACGAAGAATCGTGTGTGGTTGTTTTCCTTCGGTGGAACTGTATGAGGAAGAGGTTGCTCCGGGGATTTATTTTGATTTAAATATCAACTTTGTTCATACAATGTGTCTCATACAATTCCATTGAAGATAAACATATCCAAATTAAAGCATCTTTGGTGTGCAGCTTATAAAATATACAGGGGGGGGAATCATTCTTATGTGCATATTATATTCATATATTCAAAATGTATTGAAATTACTGTACAATAAATCTAAACACATTATAATGTCAGTAACTGAATTAAGTCTCACACAGCTGGATGGTACTATGGTGCTGAGTCAGTGCAAGAACATATTTGCATGTGACATTAATGTAAACATTAATTAACATTAATAAAAAAACAGATATTGTGTAGGAACCAATTCTTGGCTCCAAACCTACAAATAATACAAATGCAGTTGTTGAATGTTAAAGATAAATAATCTTTAACATTATTGTGGAAGAACCTGTTCATATTGAAATCAGTGAGTTGTGTATTGTTTATTGCTTCTGTTTCATTCAAATTAATTCTGAGGTATAATTGTTTGCATAGTGAGATGATTATAGGACACATCCTAAAACACACTCATACAAAACAAGGTCGGGAAAACCAGTCTAATTATGCACTGAAAAATCCCAGGGTGTCAGAAGCTGAGGGCTGATATAAAGCAAATTATGCATCTTTCAGAATGCCGTGGTAAAATATAGGCTATGCACATATACACATTTTTGCCTTAGCTGTGGAAAACGACAAGTTAAGTGTGTTCGGTTGCTTCATCTACAAAAGCACAAGTCTGTTTCTTGATTAGAATGTAATTATCCCACTAATTTGAAATACTTAATTATTTCCCCTAAGTATGTAATGTGATATAATTATCACTATTATCATCATCATCAATGACGCAACCAAATTATTCATTTAGGACTATTACAGAGCTAGTTATAAAGTGTTCTAGTGTTCCACTCACTGCTTATATGTAATAATAAAATGCAATATATTAGGAACATGCTTTTAATACCTTTAACAATTTGATATAATTGTAAATGCTTGTATTTAGGCACTTTTTTTTTTCTTCAAATCATAGCCTATTTAATTATATTCAGAACTGTGAAGTTGCAATAATTTTCTCAATTAAGTGTTATTTTATGAGTTTGCTAACTGCACTCAATAATTACCTTTCTTCTCTCCCCCTGTGATGTCTTTTTAGATACAAGGAAGAAAAAAAATGCTGGCCAGCATCGTTTTCGTTTGCTCCTTCTTTGCTGGAGCTAGTTTTGGAGATACTGAGCCCAAGGCATTGTACGGCGGAGCTTGCGAATCTTTGTGCACCTGTGAAGAGAAAGATGGACACTTGTACATTAACTGTGAAGACAGAAACATAAGCAAAATCTCAGAAGTGAAAGTACCAACAGATATGCCTTTCCATTTAAACCTGTATAAAAATGACTTAGTGGAGTTACTCGCAGACGATATGGAGGCTTTCAAAAACGCCATCACCTTACATCTCGGCGCAAACAGCATTCAGGAGCTTGAACCTGGTGTGTTTAGTGCACTGGGATCCCTGAGAAAGCTACACATAAACAGCAATTTCCTGGTCATGCTGAAGGAGGACACATTTCACGGCTTGGTAAATTTGGAATACCTTCAGGCTGACACCAACTTCATCCGGGATGTGGAGCCTGGGGCCTTCAGCAAGCTTGTCCGTCTTAAAGTTCTGATCCTTAATGACAACTCCATTGAGTTCCTTCCAAGCAACATTTTCCGCTTTGTGCCTCTGACACATTTGGATTTGCGTGGGAACAAGCTGCAGACACTGCCATTCGTGGGTTTCCTGGAGCATATCGGACGTATCATGGAGCTCCTTTTGGAGGACAATGACTGGATGTGCAATTGCGAAATCTTGCATTTGAAGGTCTGGATCGAGAACATGCGAGCGCAGTCATCCATCGGCGAGGTGGTGTGCAACAGGCCTGAGGATCTCAGGGGCATTTCTTTGGCTAGAGTCAAAAGGGATTTACTTTGCCCTTCCCATGCTGACATCAATCTCGAAGAGCCATCAAAGTCTCTAGACATGGTTGTCACCCCATCCACCAAGGTGGTTCAGATACCGAATGTCAACGATGGCACCAAAATACCCACACCTTCAAATGGCCTAGGGACATTTTGCGTGCCAATGTGCTCTTGCCCTCCTCAAAGCATGGGTTTCTTAATGCACTGTGAAGACCGGGGCATTCAAAGGATATCTGATATAGGCATCCTTGAACAAAGCCCAACCAAGCTGTTTTTGACTGGAAATATGATACTGCGACTTTTCAAGTACGACTTTGTGACGTATGACAGTCTGGAAATGCTCAATTTGGCAAACAACCAAATAGACTACATTGACAACGAGACCTTTCTGAGCCTGAGCAATTTGAAAAAGCTGTACCTGAATGGAAACAGGTTGGAGAAAATCTCGGCCACAATGTTTCTTGGCCTTCACAACTTGGAATACTTATACTTGGAGCATAATGTCATCAAAGACATTGAGGCTGGATCGTTCAACCCTTTGACAAATCTAAAGCTCCTGTTCCTAAACAACAATCTGCTCAAAACTCTCCCCGCACAGATATTTCGCAATGTGCCCTTGATGAGATTGAACCTAAGGAAAAATGTCTTCAGGCACTTACCGGTGAGTAATGTGTTGGACCAGCTCAATTATTTGGAGCAAATTTATCTCGAGGACAATCCTTGGGACTGCACTTGTGATTTGGTCAGCCTCAAACAGTGGGTGGAAAAGCTAAGCAAGGACACTGTGATGGGTTCTATCTTATGCCACACTCCTCAAAAACTGTTTACTGCTGAGCTTAGAAATCTGAAGCATGACGTTCTCTGTCCTGGTCTGGTCACCTATAAGTTCTTACCCGGGGACACCAAGGATGCTATTGTAGCCACGCCTGCACCAGGGTTCGGCACCAGCGGCTTTTTCTGGTCACTGACGGAAGCCGTGCCACTGTCAGTGCTCATCCTCTGCCTTCTCATCCTCTTTCTAACCTTCATTTTCTGCGCTGCGGGGATCATTGTGTTTGTGCTGCACCGTCGGCGCAGACAAGCCAAGAAAAAACAAGCTGAGGAGCAACCTCGCGAGAGCAGTCCCATCCACCTGCACTACAGCATGTACGGCCAAAAGACCACCCACCACGTAACTGAAAGGCAAGGACACGGCATGTACGACGAACCTTCCCGTAGCCCCATCGTTCAGGTCTGCAGAAACCCTAGTTACTGCTCCCAGCACAAAGAATACGAGTTGGATGAATACGACAGTGAGAAACCCAAGCATATCTGCCACAGCATCCTCGACAAGGAGAACGACTCCCTCCTCACGCCCAACATGAAGTTCAGGGCCGTCACCGACTACCCCGCTGAGTTTGTGAGTTTGGGAGACGCAAGCTCCTTGTACAAGAACATCTTAGAAAGAGAACGGGAGCTCCAACAGCTCAGCCTCAGCGAATATCTCAGGAAAAACATATCACAGCTACAACCAGCAGTGGACATGCAAGTCCCCAACCACCACAAGGAGCTTAAACTAATGGAGACTCTTGTTTATACGAGACCACGGAAGGTCATGGTGGAACAGACTAAAAACGAGTACTTTGAACTCAAAGCCAACTTACATGCCGAACCAGACTATTTAGAAGTCTTAGAGCATCAAACGACTTTCAACTGAGATAAGTACACTGTATGCTTTGATTTGACAAATGATACTCCAAGTGCCTTGACAGTTCATTCTGAGTTCCGAGAGATATGATAAAACGACATAAGAGTAGAGGCAATTCTCAATTTGACATGGACACAATGTCTAATTTCATGTGGACATTTAGCGTTAGCATTGCAGATGATGGATTATGCATTCTAACAAAATTCCAGTCACAGCGAGACAGTTGTATTTGGACAAGATTGGCTTTGATACCAGAACATTTGTTGTGCATTGTGCTTAATTCATTCTATTTATGTTTGGTAAGGAAGACTAGCATAGAGTCACTTCACATTTCTATCTCTGTATCTCTTATAATGTATGTGACGGATCTTCAAGCACTGTTTATCTGTAGCAATGGAGGAAATCGTGTTTTCTTTCTTTTCTGTCATACAGAACATTTATGGTTAGTTAAATGACTCCCTGATTTGCTATGTTTTGAATTAAACATTCCCAACACAGTTTTTGTTCATTAAATATTAAATAATGGTTGTATTTGGATCGCAGGATGCCTGAAAATTACATTTATAATAAATAAGGCATCATAAAGAGCGAATAGCCTGCCAAACGGCTATTGTTTTGACCCTAAGGTCAGACTTTATGAGTGGGCTCATTTATCGTGCCTGAAATTGGCCTCTCACCTGGAATTTTCAACACGCCTGGAGAGTTTGTTCAGAAATCACGTCACACAGACCCACTTGCTCATTACCGCCGCTGCTTCTGATATGAACAAAAACTCTGCTGGGCATTCTTGGAGAAAAGGAAAAGAAAAGAATTGCACTACTTAAAATACCATTTAAAGGTGGTTGATGACAATCACGTTGGGCCGCACAGTCTATGCCATTTTTTCCCCCATAGGAAAACCAAGTAGTGTAGCTTCTGGTTTGTATAATAGTGTTGTTTAAAGTTCTTTTGAAAACACAAATCATATCCGACCATTTTCTTTCAGCATGACAATTATGCAGGGTGTTTTATCTTCATTATCTGGCTGGAGAAAAAAAAAGAAAATATATATCTATATATGTATATGTATAGAGAAAATTTGCACACAATTAATTGTGTTAAGCCTTGAAATGTTTTACTGTATGGAAGAGCACCATAGCTTTATTTTGTACAAGTGTGGATGAGAGTTATTTATTCTGTATATTTGTGCATAATTTAACATTTATATATGTTTGTGTGCCTTTAATGTGGTACCAATTAAGCTGTAAATAAAAAAAAAATAAATACAGTGTATTGCAATAACATGGCAAGTAACATGAATAGAGTATAAATGGAGATAACAAAAATGAAGAAAAATATGAGAATCATATTATTTCAGTGGTTCATATTATTTCAACTGGTGGGTGCCATTGCGAAAAGAAAAAAGAAAGTTGATGGCATCTCACACAGCAGGGAAAAACAATGTTAAATGGAAGTTGTAAAATGAAGCTATTAGGAGGATAGCAAAAGTGTTTAATGTTTAACACATGTCAAATTAAAACTGTAGAGTATTTTGGTCTGCCACTTCATTGAAGCTAGTAAAATTAGACTGCATGATGTGTCCTCAAGCCAAGAGCAAATATAAGATCAAGACTGCATTAAACATGGGTTACACTAGCAAAAATGATTTATACCTTTATGGGTGTAAACTAACAGCAATAACGGCAGCTTCTTTGAGAATAAACATATTTATTAAAAAAAAAAAAAAAGTTCAGTTGGGAAAATGTACGACAGTTCAAAAATAGCATTGAGATAATAATCTCTCAAGCCATAAATCGCACCCAAACATCCCATAAAAGTCACTCACGTCAGTTTGTGAACTTGACAGCTTGCCATAGCCAAACATAATTCTGTCAGACCCGCATTTCACGAAAATAACCTTTTTTGAGCGCGCAAGCAGCGTCGACATTCAATTGCTCCTTAGAATGCTGAAGGCTTCTTTTCATCCACTCCACACTTTCATCTTCTTTTCTTCTCGCTTAAGTGGCTTTCCAATATTTTTCCATTAACCATCAGATAAACTCATTCACATCAACCTGAGTAATTTCCGCCCTCCCTCAAGAAAAGGAAGTCACCTGGGCAGGAAAAGCTTAGAGCATTAAAACTAAATGGATAGCTGCAAAAGGGCGGCTGATGACTTTTGACAAGTCGCTTGTTGCAACTTTCAGCAAAGTGCAAAACAGTGTTCACTTTCAAGAATTGTTTTCAAGAATGCAAATTTTCATGGTGTGAATATTTTAGCAAGGAAACAAACCAAGGCAGAGACCCTTTCACACTGCTGGAAATGAGTATTGTGTACTGCCACTTACACTTGATAGATTCGACTGCAGGTTGTTGTTTGCGCTGAGAGCTTGGTATCTACCATCTATTCTTTATTATGCCCTCTAAATACCAGTTTTAGGCCGAGTCCTCAGCGCTTCAGTGCACATGCCTATTTTTTTTTTTTTTATCCTGAACTCCTCTACAAAATCCTCCGCAGAGGATGTGCAAAAATGGAAGTAACGAACCGACACAGGTCATTTATGTTGATATTCTAAGGGACAATGCTGCTCCACTGAAAGACAGTAAGGTTTTTCATGACCTTTCACAATTCTGCGAGCATTTTACATCCTGTGAACTCTCAAGGGCTTTAAAATGTCTTTTCTTTCCTACAAGTTATATTTCACAGCAGAGCCATTCAAACGTGATGTATTTAAGAATTGTCTGAGACTCCGTGACTTACCGGTTCTCCGTATACGCACAGGAGGGAATGTAAATATCTGAGAAAACTAAACGGCCTCCATTAGAGTCAGATGCCACTAGTGGGCTTTCTATGTAATTCGCTACATAGGCATAGCAATCGCTCTGTCTCTGGGGAGATCTTGAGTAATGAACTCGGCATGTCAGCCCTCACGATCTATAGATGAATCGCTGCTGTTGTATGTTGCCAACAAATCCATGTAACCTCTAATGCACATCGATGCATCTTTGGTAACATAGATCTGAACTGAAACATGCTTGAAATTATTGGTAGTGGCAGGTCTGTTTCAGCACTAAGTCTTGCGTGTAATGCACTTTTAGACCTGCGGTTTAAACATACCAATGTCTGGACCACTTGCTGCAATAAATATATATATAAACATTGTCTATATCCATTCTGCTAAAATGCACAAATGATATGCATAAAATTAAGTGTAGCATTTTAAAGATATTTCAGTTATAGCTGAAGAGAATTCCTTTCATTTGGCCTTTCAAATACATATTCAAGGAATGAATGCATGTAAAGGCTGCATATTTTAATCCACAAACAAAATGTGAAACTTGCATTTTACATTTAAAAAAATACAGTGTATTTATATATATATATCAAAGTGCAGATTATGCCACACAAATATTGTATAGCTAAAGCAATTATGTAATTATACAAAAGTATAATATAGAAAAATAATAATACTTTTTAAAAAATATTATGTAATATTCTGCATATATATATATATATATATATATATCTTATAAGAAATGATAATGCTTTTTAACAGTTCCGTAAAATGTCTAAAGCACCAAAAATACATGGAAGCAAATAAAGGAATGGCTGTATTTTGTTATATTGATATTTATATTTTGACAAATTATAACTTTAAAAGGTCAAATTTATGCAAATTAAAAACATACATTATTGCTCTGATATACATTAAGCATTGATAAAACTATTATGTGTTACTGTCTAAAAGATTAGATCATTCTAGTCAAAATTTCATTTGAATTACTAAAACACAAAGCAGCATACCAGTGCTTCACATGTAGTTTGACTGAATTAGCAATAATCCCGCAGAAGGCTAGTTTGCTTGTAGCAATACAAAGGGTAGTGACCCATCTAACTGTAGCCCACATTTCACTCCTTCAATGATAACACTTGTCAATCAAATATCCATCTGGAGATGCTTGGTGGATCAAGTCATCAAACATTTTATTTGATGCCAACACTTCGCTCTCAATAACTGCATTCAGAGGTTGAGTCACGCAATGCCATGTTGCGACTGGTTCTGTGCATACTTTGAAAGAATCAAGGCATCTTTTGGCAGGAAATGTTGCATGCGGCTGTGCGGTGGTGTAAAAAACAAGCCTTGAAGTCTGTTTTCCATCCCATTGGTGATAAATTGGCGTCCAATGAGTTCATCTCCTGAGGCGAATCTACAAAAAGCGAACAAAAAGAAGAAGAAAAAGAGAGCAAAACAACTGTTTCTTGCAACATGGTGGATCTTCTGTCAGATGTCTGTAGGACTTTGTTGTTTAGAAATACATTACTTATTACTCATGGCTAATTTGCTGGCTGTTTTTAGTCACTGACAAAGTGACAAACCAGTTTGCCGTCGTAAGGGGCAAGCCATCACAAATGCCTGCTCTCATATTCCTTCCTGTCAGTCGCAACAGAGTCGCTTTGGGCAACCCCTCAAGTGCCTGACAGATTTCTCACCAGATCTTCTCCTCGATCTGCCCGAGCCAAATGAGATGCTCTTTGCTCCCAAATGCAGTAGTCCTTACCCTTGACCTCTCCAGACAGGAGTTTGTCAAGTGACATCCGCTAATGGGCGACCACTGAAAGCCTGAACACACTGAGCACCTTTTCTGTCAAAATGACTGTCCTTAAATGTTGTCCTGCTTTTCAGGAGAGCGGCTTACCTCCTGTCTTCTTCAGAATGCTATTAAACGCTGCTGGTAGACAGAGCGCTTACGAACTGTGGTCTGCTGGTGATTACACACTGCATGGGAGTAATGTCAATCTATTAGATTGCACATTTTAGATTTAGATCTTTTTATTACTTTTGACCTCACTCATTTATCACATTGAGGAATCTTTTGTACCGTACTGATATACAGTAGACACACAACGAAAAAAAATTCCCAAATACTGAAACTGAATTAAAATTACGTTATTTATTAAATGCATTATGGAATCATGTTATGAATAAAAAAAGATAATATTATTAATTCAAATTCAAATTTTCTTTGTGACATACACAATCATACAGAGTGCAATATGCAGTGAAATGATTTTGGCGCCATATTACAGGTACTTTATTTCTGGAATCTGATTACATAATCCAGATTACATTTTCTACCCTGATAAACCACAAATTGCAGCATAATAACCTGCAATAACCTATTAGCCTTTTGGAATATTAGCATGCAGTACAAGCTAATTTGAAAGAAATGGATGACTTCATTTTTCCATTGACGTAAATAAATAATTGTTTTTCAGTATGAATATGTTCAAACACAAAACATGCTTCTTTGCAAATGCTATGCAGTCTTGTTATTGTTATTTACTACAAACACGACT
>JAUMHR010000042.1:15631864-15646396 GCA_032361145.1 Enteromius fasciolatus | reverse complement strand
AAAGATGTCTAGTATAGTCATTTTTATTGTGTGTTTATTTTTACAATATTTGTGTATATATATTCTTATATATTCTTACCAATATATGCACACAACAAACATCTTGATTTTTCCACAGATGTGTTTACTATTTGCATATTGTACAGAGGACATGTTTGTGTCCTCTTTTCATATCTTTGCGTGAGACAAGAATTTCCAAGATTGTTTTGGAGCAGATGGTTTAAACTCATTCCATCCCATGCTGCTTCATTTCTGAACGGATAAACACTAGTCAAAGCGTTTGTGCCGTGAGTGAGTTCTACATTGATAAATGAGTGAGGAACATGGTTCACTTGCAGACGACTGCTATAAACGCACCGCTGACACCAGCCCACTTATCCCACAAGCTGCATGGATATGGGACAAGGTCTTCCGTTTATTTTTAGATTTATAAGATCTTTCCAAACCTGAAGCTAGCTGTCACAGATCACCCTCCATAGTTCCTTATAAACACACAGGCATTCTTAAAAGATCATGTGTGACATAGATGAGCTTGGACTGTTGGGCTGAAAATAGACCGGTTTTATACTTGCACAATTGCATCATTTCTGTGTTCCTCAAAATAACGAGTCTAGGTCACGATGAAGACAACAGGGAATCAAAAGAGAGCTCGACGACTGCTGGATTTCTTCTGTTCTGTCCAACTGCTGGGTCAGAGTAATTCTTGAAGTTCTGTGACATAAATAACAAGGAAGTCAGGATGTCATTGTCCCAGAAGAAGAAGAAAAAAAAGGGGGGAAAAAAAGTCAAGTGATTTATAATTTAAGCAGAGCTCAAAGGTTTGTA
Organism: Enteromius fasciolatus; assembly: GCA_032361145.1. Lineage (NCBI taxonomy): Eukaryota > Metazoa > Chordata > Actinopteri > Cypriniformes > Cyprinidae > Enteromius > Enteromius fasciolatus. The sequence continues at coordinate 15,645,571 of JAUMHR010000042.1, read as the reverse complement.
GGACAATAACTGCATGGTTTCCAGACAGGCTAGTCCTGAGCTAAACTGAACTGGCAAAAAAAAATATTTGCAATGGATCATTCAAGTCATGCTTTGGCCAGGATCTATGCTTTTAATCTTATTTTATAACTAATACAGTCATGTGTTACATTTGCAGAACAAACCAAAAACATAACAAGTATTATTTTATTATTATAAGTGTCTAGGTAACTATTTATTTAGAAATTCAATTCCAAATCCATATTCACCGTTCATGAAAAGAAAATGATATACAATTATTTATTTATATTATTTTATTTATTATATATATATATATATATATATATATATATAATTTTTATTTATTTATTTTTACTTTTTTCATGAACTATAAATATTACGTGTGACTGGTTTGGTAAAGTGAAGTGATATAAATCCATCAGTTCATTTAACAAAATGCAAAATGGCAAAGGTATGCGCAAGGCAATTGGCTAAATTGCTGAACTTTAAGTTGCATGTATGTATAATTGTTTGTATGTTTATCCAAAAAGTCATCAAATTCTATCATGAATATATTCCGAAGAAATGGTGGCAATGACTTTACCTTGCATATTAAGGCACCAAAACACATTACAAAGGTACACTCACTTCTGGTTTTGTGCTGTCACTGCTGATGTCAAAATAAAAGTGCAACATTATTGAAAATATAAATTCTGTTCCTTTATTTATTTTTGTGTTGATTCATCTGACGATCGTTTGAGAATGAGACATTATTGGAAAACAAATAAATAGATGAATCTATTCTGGTGGCCAATCTATTTTCCAACTACTTGAAACCAAGTGTGAGTTTATTGAGTTAGAATCTGAAGACAAAGAGTTATAAGCACATAAATGTGACATTTATCAGTTTGAGTTTGAGATTTGTTCCCCAACAGTGGATACAAATCTTCCTACCCTTTTATTGACTGGCAGAAGAAGAAGAATAAAATCAGCAGACACAAAAGGAGCCACACACCTTCAGTGGTCCCATATATAAGTAGTTTTACTGCTATTGCAACCGAAACAACTTCAAACAGCATAAACCCACCAGCTGAGCGTATTATTCAGTTCAATGAGGCACTGTTTTGACCGGAACCGGTTACATTTTGGAGTAACACATACATGCTTTGTGATTGTTTTTCCCAGCCATGCATGCAGCACCATACAAAATGTGACTCTGAAATTAGTATCAGATGCTCACACTCGACCAAAAAGCTCATTGTGTCTGGATGACTTCCAGACTCTTTCTCCTTTATGCTACTCACTGATCGTATATATATTCTGAGTGCGAACCGTAACTCAGGGCTAAAGTCTGAAACTAAAAACAGACCAGGCTTGGCAGCTACGGAGAGCTGATGGTCTACAGACCCTCGCTAAGCCTTAAACAATCAGAAAACAAGAGTTCACCCCTGGAGCAGCAGGAATGCACACAAACCAGGCTGTTGGGCTGTTCTGGAGCCGTCTCTCGTAAGGTTTCAGCGCATCTGAAATCAGGCCTGCAGCTTGTTTTATGACAGTGTTTAGGTCTCAGGCAGGATGTGGTGGTACCAAAGCAGTGAAAAACACTGGCTCCGATCCAGAGCTCCAGAGTGTTATTTGAACTGCATGTGATGTGTTTGCATAATCACACTGTAACACAATATGATAATTTGAGGTAATGAGGATATGCGCATTAAGTGGTGTTTAATAAGTGGGGCTTGCTATGGCACGCGCCACAATTACCACTGCTCATAATTGAGGTTAGGGACATGTAATTTCCCCCAAACTATTTTGCAGTACAGACGTGTGCTATTACTTTGGTGGACAAATAAACAAGGGAACAAATCCCTTAGAGTTGCATCGAATGAGGGATTTGAGCTTTCTGAGACTGCAAAGGCTTGTGCCGGATATCAGAAAAGCCAATAACCAAACCCTGACAACATGCTAAAAACACTCAAAACAAAAGAGGACCCTTGTTGCCTTTAATTTAGTTATTAAGTATTGTTTTTTTGTTTGTTTTTTTATGGTTACTGGATTTATTGAATGCTCAACGGAGGTTCAGAAATCAATATATATATATATATATATATATATATTAGGGCTGTTGAACAATTCATTGCGATTAATCACAACCAAAATACAACTTTTTATTTACATAATATATTTGTGTGTACAGTGTATATTTATTCCATAAATAAACACACATGCAGTATACAGGTATTTTGGATTTTTTTTTGTAATGTATATGCATTTATATTCTTACATTTTATATAAATATATTTATTATATAAACGTTTTTTTTTTTTCTTATATACAATACATGCATGTGTTTGTATTTATATATAAATTATAAATACACACAGCATACATACATTTATTATGTAAACTAAAACTTTCATTTGGGATGTGACAGCAGTATAGCCTACATTAACAACATTTAATAAAATAATCAATTAATAATTTAATAGATTTAATAATCAACTCTGTCCAGGGTGGACAATGTGACACTGAAGACTGTAGTAAAGATGCTTTTATTTATTTATTATTTTTCTTAATAGTACTGCGTGTAGTACTTTTTACTGTATGTGTGTGTGTGTGTGTGTGTGTGTGTGTATACATACACACACACTTAAAAGTTTCAACTACAGATGCTATTCAAATTTCAGCATGGATGATTTGTGCACATCAAAGCAGGTGACTTTGAATTAAAGTTTTGTGCGCTTCAAAATCAAAGGACAAAACTGTTTCCCGCAGCACATTTTTATCTCATTACTCGCATCCTATTTTCAGCCTTCAACTGATGTGGTGACCGGTCCAATTGGAAAACTACTGTAAACACTGTCAGCGTCATGTCACATTTTTGGTAAGCACGTCTAAGATCTTTTTGGTGCCATAGTGGAATTTCCTGTGAACAGAGCACCCTATTCATGAGATATTCACTTTGAAAAATTCAAAAGGCTCGTCTTGATGTCAGCTGGGTGATGTAAGTGGATCAGTCTTATCAGATCATTGCTTCACCCAGACAATGAACATGCCCTGTAATTCGAAATCAATGAGTCATTGAGGCTTGAAAATCTGATGCCGTCCGAGACAGTCGGGTGAGCTCTGCCTAATAGACCGAAAGGCAAGTGATTTCTTGAAATTTATTAGTGCAGTAAATTTGGAACGGAACTTGAATTATTCATGCCATTCAGGCTTTAGGTGACCTTTCTCAAAACCTCCAGGTGCTTTGGGAGACGGAAAGTGTTGCAAAAAGCCACGCTGGGACGACCTGAACTCTCTGACAGGGGTCATTTTCGGACGCTGCTGCCTCTACACAGGGGATAAACACGTACGAGACGTGACAGTGGTAGCTAGATCATTCTCTGTGTGTGAGACTTTGTTGACCTCTGTTGACCTTGTATGATGTACCACTTCAAGGGCACTTTGATGCCAAACTTTGACAAGCGCACATTTCTGCAACTTTTTGCATTAATTCCCCAGCCAGGATCCGAGTGACCACGGCTCGTCATGAATATCAATGTCAAGCCTGTCAGGCGAAGCAAAGACGAGGCAGTGGATGATGGCTGATGTAACCTAGTGCCAATATAATTCACCATCTAATTGATACCATGAGTTCTGCTCCAATCAGGGAGAAGCTTGTGGATGTATGCACACAATCATTTCACTGCTCCAAATGGGAATATATATATATATATATATATATAAGCAATGCACTGAGTGTTCTATGTCAAATAGAACAATTGAACAATATGCTGATGTAAATATTCACATTAAAATATGCATTCCCAAATAATTCATCAGTTCTGAGCATGTAGTCGAATACAGTTTCTGCTTTAATGATGCATTGTATTTTCAGGAGTGCAGCAGATATTTAGCATAAATGGTCTTCTTTTATGGTCGGTTCTGTCTTTTGAGTCAGTTTTTGTCATGGAAAAAACAACAGTTCAGAATCTTGCTGAGCAAGTTTAAATGTGCTAGTATATGCTTTTATACTTTAATTTGTGGTTAGTAATATATTAACAAATTGTTAAACCCACCCAAAAAATCCACCAAAAAAAGCACCATTTCTGAAAAGTACTATGTGATTAAGGACTGAGATCTATCCATGTAAGGTAAAAACTTCTAATTCTGTTTATTTTATTTTAATTTTTTTGAGGTGGGACAAAAGAAACTAAAAAAAATGCATTGCAAAATATAAAATAATAAAAAATGTCAGAAGAATTATATAAATTATATAAATAAAATGTTATTTTTTATATTAATAGTTACCATTATTGCCATTTTTCATTCATTCATGCACATCCTGGAAACATGCTGCTATTTCTTGCAGCTGTACTGACATATAGCAGTCAAGACACAAGACGCACACTTCCACATGTCACTTGCCTGTTCTACTTTATAATGCATAAATCTACGGAGTATACTCTACATTCTCCACGTCTACTGAAAGAAAGTCTTGGACACTGGGTTACAGCTGCAAGCGTCGACTACCCTTACATTCAGCCATAACAGCCAAAAAGCAATTAGTTTAAGTGAAAACTACTCAGCAGGTACAATTATTTCACACATTAAAAGCTAAAAGTGAAAGGAGCCATTTCTCCTCCATCTCTATTGTAAAAGAAAAGGCGTCTTGAGGGTACGCATGTGGCCATAATTGATTCGCAGCACCTGACAGCTTTGGTCATGCTATCAACTCTACTTTAGAGACTTCCTCAGGGAAAAGCACATTAGTGCAAGTTGTGATGCTTTAATAGATGCAGTTTCTTTCATTTTCAGATCTGTTTGTGTCTGTCTGTCCAACCAGTCACAATCATAAACACATGCTAGGAATTTGGTATATTTATATTCAAAGAGGTCTACTCTATTATCCTGTGATTGATCTCAGTACTAATTAGCTGTGCATGAACGGAGTGAGTTACTGTGTATCTGCACCAAAGTGTGACAGCTATTATTAATGTAGGAAATGTTAAATCAAAGCCAATTACCTGCAGAATGAGGGCAGACTTATTAAAGGAGAAGTTTACCTCATGCATACAGAAGGTCTAGAGATTTACACAGACGCAAAGGTAAAAGTTTGAAGAAGATTTGAAAATTATCACTATCTTTTTTCGTTTTTGAAAAAGCATGGGTCTATTGGAAGTAAAGTAGGCATAAATAAAACCGTTTGGATCTTAAGGTTAAGAAAACTTATAATTCACTCAAACCTAACTCAATATTTAATACTCAACCTGGCTACACCTGTAGAAACATAAATAAATAAAATAAAATTGTTTTTTTTTTTTTTATATATATATATATATAATCGTTGTTACTGTTAATACAAATGTGTTAATCATGTTAATTCACAGTGCATTAACTGATGTTAAAACTAATTGTGATTTTTAACAATGCATTAGTAAATGCTGAAATTAACATGAACCAAGATTAATAAATGCTGTAGAAGTAACTTACTTATGAACCTTATAAATGTCAAATAAAATATATATATATATATATATATATATATGAGAAATAACACGTTTATACGTTCCACAAGCACTTCAAATATTTGAAATACAATGCATTTGTCATAAACACAAAATTGATGGCGGTTTGGATTATAATTCACATTTATTTGTTGCACTATTATCATTCAAAATCAAATCTATTTATGTTCCACAAGAAAGTACATGAATAAATAATACCATTATAACCCCATGCGAGTAATAATAAAAGAATTACATTTTCAGATGAACCATTCCTGTAAGTCCACACAGACCTGCAGTGTATAATGTTGTGCATTAAGCTGTTTTTGTTTTTGTCTAAGATAAGCGATATTGATATGTGGCCACAATCTGTTTATTGCCGCAAAGACAAACCATGATAACGTTTAGTCACGCTAGTGTTTGCTGCATGCTAAACTCCAGTTTGCCAAGACGAAGCACGCTAGAGTTCAAAAGTTGGTGTTTGATATGAGATTTTGAGGCTGTTTTGTTAGTGTCAGGACCATGGAGCGGTGGTGGAGGGGGTGACTCATATTTTTGTGATGGATCCCACCGCTTCACAGTAGTAGAAGGGCTTGGCTTGCAAATACAAGCGACAGTGTGCTGAGTGAAAGAGACATGTTTATTGATGTTGAGCATCCTGAGAGGTAAGTGACAAAAAGATCTCGAGGGAGAGAGTTGCTGAGTGTGTGCACAGTGCTTGCCCTAAATAATCGAGATTTCACGGAAGGTAGACAAGCGTCTTCAGTGCATAGTTATTGCTTTGCTCAGACTATAACATACTAATGTCGAAAAATAAAAAAGAGAAAACATTTTCTGTTCATTTAATGGGATCTAATGCTACTGTGAAGGTTTTACAGATACTTTGTTTACCACAAACCCGACCTTCGTTCAGATACTGCATCATTCAACACAAAGCTCCTCAGAGGTTTAGTGTAATCTAAACCTAGTCAATACTAATAACATCAAAGTTTTAGCTTGATCATGAGAGTCCATGATCTTGAAGTTTTGCCCTGTACTTATCTTGTTTTTCTGTTACTACTGTAAAAGAGCAAATTAGACTTTATGTTAGATGCTAAAATAAACCGCTGTGCTTCACAGAGAGCAGTCATGATCTTTAAAAGTCTCTCAAAACATGCATTTATTATTAGGCTACCACCAAGACGTTTTACAGTTTTCTTTGAAGACCAGTTTGTTCTTCTGTATTCTCAAAAGCACACAAAGAACTTATCTTTGACCGATTTTCTTTTTGCTCTAGTTGCTCAGAAAAGAGTGTATATATTAATTCAAATGCATGTAGCCTATTGTATATAGACTTAATACAGCAATTTAAGAAAACAAGCTGGTTTAATACACTTCCACACGCTGCACAATCAACCAACAAGCTTATATGGCTGCTATTCCCCAATTTTGCAGTCCTGCATAAATTAATAAAAATTCAATTCTCTGCAGTCCCTCCCTTCAGAAAAAAAATATAACCGTAAGAAAATCTTAAAAACAAAATGTGTGTGCTGCTAACCAAGTTTAAACTATCAACCGTTTACTCTAATATTTTCCTTTAGACAACTAATCACTAACCAATGCTTTCCACCACCCCAAGTTTTTTACATCATAGCCCTAGAAATGTTAAACTCGCTCTAGTCGGCACATGCAGTGATAGTGGATACCTTTCACCACACAAAAATGTGAGAAATACGGGTATTTGTGGCAAAACTGCATTACAATTACTCCCAAATGCATCAAACCAGTATGCACCAAATACAGGTTAAAATATGGGTTAAAACCAGTATGGGTTAACAGCAACAAAAAGCATTAAAAAAAGAAAAGTTTATTTAATTTAGTATTACAGTTAACCAAAAATGTTGTCAGACATATTTGCAACAAGAATCATTAGGTGACTTTAAAATACTTCTGTTTAAGGTTCGCAGCACAACCCAACAAAATACTAATTAAAGGAACAGTTCACGCAAAAATAACAATCCTACTACCATTTACTCACCCTAGAGTAGCATCAAATCTGTATGAATTGCTTTGTTCTGCTGAAAACCAGGCTGTTTTGGGTCACCATTGACTTGTATAGGAAAAAAATACTATAGGAATCAATGGTGACCCAAAACTGCCCAAAATATTCAAAAATGTCCTTTGTGTTCGAAAGAAGGTTTCGAGATACAGGTTTGAAACTACTTGAACCCGAGTAAACGATGACAGAATTATTTGTGACCCCGGACCACAAAAGCAGTCTTAAGTCGCTGGGGTATATTTGTAGCAATAGCCAAAAATACATTGCATGCGTCAAAATGATAGATTTTTCTTTTTTGCCAAAAATCCTTAGTATAGTAAGTAAAGATCATGTTCATGAAGGTATTTAGTCAATTTCTTATTGAAAATATATTAAAACTTAATTTTTGATTAGTAAAATGCATTGATAAGATCTTCATTTGGACAACTTTAAAGGTGATTTCCTCAGGATTTAGATTTTTCTGTACCCTCAGATTCCAGATTGTCATATAGTTGTATCTCGGTCAAATATTGCCATATATACTCATCCAAATCATACATCAATGTGAAGTTTATTTATTCAGCTTTCAGATTGTGTATACATCTTAATTTCAGAAAATTAACACTTGATTGGTTTTGTTGTCCTGGGTCACATTTTAATTTATGGGTGAACTTTTCCTTTAACCATAAATTAAAATATTTAACAATCATTTCCATTACCTTCAAAGCACTAGGTTTTGCCCATATGTCAACAAGGCATTTTTAATCATTTAAAATAAAATGAAATATGATGATTTTTTCTGTATATTAAATGAACATAAATATTAAAAGGTGGCAATAGCAGCATCTATTTGCATACTGAGGAATTAGTCTTCTTTGCATAGGCATACAGCCCCATTTATAGCCGCCTGCATAGCAGTCTTGCAGCCAACGGAAAACAAAACAAATCCACACAGCATTTTATTTCCAAAGACTCAAAGCCTGTAACCTAAACCTAGCTAAATCTTCATCGCTGTTTGTTTGCTGCCCCGCTAACACCGCCATTTCCTCTAGGAAATGCAAATACACTTGGCCATATCTTCTTGTTTTCTTAACAAATGTGAACCTTTGTCTTTTTTCTTGTGGCTTACCACCCACAGTATTTGTGCTGCTTGTGTTGCTGAGATTGAGCGAAAGGTGATTCACTGTGGTTATTAAAAAAAATAAAAAATAAAATATGGTATATCATAACTGTCCCTGGAGACTAAAGATAATGGTCATTCATAATAAAGGTGGCGTGAAATGTTAATATCCTTTCAGGAGATGCTGTGTTTCGATGAACTCAAGCTATGCATTTTCGAGGTAATAATTGTCATTTTTATCTGCATTTTAGGGGGATATATCACGCTTTATATCTGACGTAACAACAGTAACAGCCATCTGCCTGACATGTATGGCTTAAGAACTGCAGTTTAATTGGGAATGCCCAGGGAATGCAAATCCTGCTAGAGGCAATTCCTCTCACGACGACTGCTTCTCCCTTAAGCAAGTCACTTAATTCATGTCCGCTCCAGGAATGCTCCTGGCCCCTGTGCACTGACCGCCCTCCTTCTGCATTAAAAAAAAATAATAATAATAAATCTGCTTCTGCAAAATGCGGAGCTAATGTTGACATCCGCTAAACCTGGAATATGTAAAAATGTGGAATAGTTTTTCCTCTTGCTTCCGTATCATCAGCCAATTCATTTAAAGTTTGGCTCGTTCGTCTTACAGCTGAGGGGGAAATGCAGGTTCTGTTATCAAAGACTCATGATATGCAAATGAATTCCCTGAATATCAGTGTCATTCTGTTCTTTCCCCCTCTGTGAAGTCATTCCAATCACACTGACAGGCAAACGGCGCAGATCTCTCATTGTACTCGCTTAACAATGTGCGGATCAAATCCCTCAAGGCGTGTTCTTTAACCGACTCCGTACGAAGTAGAAATGCCATGCATCGGTGGCTATATAGCAATGATGTTACGCACACGGCATGCAACAACATGTTAGGGTATTTTGCCGAATACTATAACAACTTGAAGGCAATGCTGGGAAAATAAACAACTGTGATGCCCGGGATGCGTTCATGCATGACTGAATTCCACTGTCACTGTGTTTCAAATCACATACTGTATAGGCCTAAACTTTTCAATAATAGGCGGCTTATCACATATTATGAGGATGCTGTCAAAATGTGAATTCTACAGTTAATAAACTGGAAATTCATTCAAATATAAATGAAGGATATTCGCACATACTGATTTCATGGTGCATGCTTGTCTCACGGGTCACAAGATTCACACTGCCCACGTGAGCAGCATGAAGCTGAAGAAAGCACATTATAAAACATGCTATACAACTATGTTACAACACAAACGCATGCAATTTAGAATTTCTGAAGTTGGTTTGACAAAATACATCTGCTGGACTTGATTCCGATAGCGTGGTGACGTCAGCCAAACATCATTCAAAGAGTTGCAGTCATTTAGTAAATCTGCCAGAATGCAGGTGACCCGACAGTCTGAAGTCTGGCTTGAGTTCTGTGTAGATTAATTGGTATTTGAATGTAAATGTAATACCCTTATTAGATTTAATGATGATAAAGCCTGTGATAACTCTCAGTGACCCACTACTGATAACCACTGTATAATTCATGCCATCATTAAAGGAAATACTCAATATACAGTCAACACTCTGCAGACAAATTGTGTAAGTAGGAGTAGGAGGATCATGGTGCTTTCTGATTTTTTAGTGTGTTTTGTGTTTGTGAATCCTTTACTTTTGATTCATCCGCTCTTCTCTGCTGGAAGTTTATGGATGTTTTTATTTTTTTGTAGATTCTGCAGCCACATTTTTGCCAGAATCATTTAATGGACTTCATCTTGGATTTGGGTTCATCTTGAAGTTTTTTTTCTTATCTTTTTCAAACCGACCACCTGACGTTGTAACAAGATATGCAAACATCTTTCAGCATATCTGCTTCTCTTCTGATAGCATCAATGTTTGCGGCTGATATTTACAGTAGCAACACCATTGAGTGTTTCTTTTTGTCAATGATGCTTTTAAATTCTGCACTTATTTTTAGATATTCTTCTTTAATTTGTAAGAGTTCTTCATTTGTAATTTGATGTTTGGAATTCATGTGGTAGGATATAATTAGTGGTTCTTTCTATTTCTGTTGCTTAAATATAATGTCTTAGTGCTCAAAAATGTGAAGCTTCTTGCGAAATTCGCTAATCAGGGTTTGAAATTAACACCCATAAATGCAGGCAAAAAACAGCTGTGGCAGGAAATGCTGTAAAACCACTAGCCAATTTTGTAATGTAGTTGTGAAAGTACATTTAATACGATCTATTTTTACGTTTTAAAGTTAACCAACCTCTAGTGGGCGTACAAATAATAACAGTGCCGTGTTGTGTCTGTTGTCATGAAATGACATTTGACTGTCATTACCAATCAAAATGCGTGTTTATTTAAATGCAGTCTGGATCTGGGGTCATTTCAGCTGTATTGCTGTCTATGGAGGGTCTGATGGCTCTCTGATCAGAAGGTGAACAAAGAGCTTGGAATGACATGAGGGTGAGTAATTAATGACAGAATTTTCATTTTTGGGTAAACACTTGCAATCATAAAGAACACCCTAATAACCACCCAGAACACCTTTGCAATGACCTACTGTAAGCATCCACACAGAACATCATAGCAACAACCCACAATAGCCTAGCAACCATCCAGAACACCCAAGTAAAGTAGTAATACAGTAGTAATGTCCACTTAGCAATGCCATACAGTAGCAACCACCCATAACACCTTAGTAATCAATTACTAAACATCTAGCAATGTCCCAGCAACCACCTACTGTAGCAATGTCCAAGCAGCTACATAAAAAAACATAGTAACCACGTAGCAACCATCCAGATCACCTAAGTTCTCACTTAGAAGTGCTCTTGCAACCACCCAGAATACTAGTATTAGGCCAACTTCTCATATATAAAAGCAGCTGCGATACTAGATAAATCTTTGTGATGTTTTCTTCCTAGACCGATGACAGGCTGTACTCTTCAAACCCAAGAGCTGTGTCTTTTTTTTCTGACCTAATTTTAAACAAACAAACTGCCATTATTACAGATGTAATGTATTTTCCCACATGTTTGCCACCATAACTCATCTCTTTTGAATTTATCTCGCCATTGGCATGCATTAAAATCTCCCTGTCATATTTTAGCTATGACTGACAAGCTGCCGTCTAACTGTGACAGCACATCATCCTGGACATCATCGGTCAAATGCAGCGATCTGACCCGAGGATACTGACCACAGCCCAACATTAGTGCGCTGACCACCGTTGGTAAAATAGCGCTTCATCTCTCCCCAGCCGCTGACAGATGAATGGGATCGATAAAAAAAGGAGAAAAAATAAAACCCCTCCGTGCATGCAGAACTATTTCTTAATTACAATCTTTGAAATGGACAGAAGCATGGATATTGCAGTCATTTCGAAAGTATAATGGAAAAATTAATTGAAAACATTCTTAGGCTGGCAAACCACAGCCAATTGCAACACTGTGGATAGATAAAGTATCTGACAGGGAAAGACAATCCACTACAATTCTTTCTCCAGGCATCATTATGACTCATAACTCCACCGCTGAGTTAGTTAACAGTCCACTTGAGCTTGAACATCTTGTTACTTACATGCCATTTATCAGACACTTTTCATCCAAAGCGACGCACAGCAGACTAATTGTGAGGACAGTTCATCTAGATTTAAGTGTCTTGCTAAAATCTGCAGTGCTAATTGACCAGGACTGTTCTATCAGTGCGTCTTTAGTGTCTGAACAATCACAGCTACATGAAGAACTGTAAAATGCATTTTATATTCACTTTTTAATGAGCTAATACAACATTTTTAGTTAAGTAGTATTTGAACCCTAACTTTTACAACATGAGAATATTTAGAAATGTTACATAATTGCTGCTTTCCACAAATACGGCATACTTTGGTGTCCTGTGACATTTTTAATCCATTCATTTGTTTGTTTGTTCATTCACTCATGATTTTAACAGACGCTACTCTATATTAAAAGTATGCGTCCTCAGTTAAAATGGTGATTTTCCCGTCTGAAATGGTACATGAAAATCACGAACAACAGGTGCTATGAACTGAAGCTCACACATGTAGTTTAGAAAACTTGTCCCGTGCTAATAGGTCTACAGTGCAGTTTGGCTAGGTATACATCCGCGCTAAAATATCAAGGTGAAAGTTATCATAGCTTGCATAGTATAGACTATCCAGGAGTTTGGGAGGAGACACAGAAAGTGCAGGAGAGGCAGGGAGAGGTTTGAGGTAATGTAACATCGTGTTTCTGTCCTGTCTCGTGCTCCCCTGTGTCTTTGTATATTTTGGTTCAGTCCTGTCTATTTGGTTTCTTCCTCATTAGTTTGATTGTCTCACCTGTTGTTTCTACACCTGTCTCCACTTTTGTTCTGATTTGTAACCAGTTAAATATATATAACTCACCTAACTCTGGTGACTCTGATCGCTGTGATTGGGTGAATGTTGACACATGACTATATATATATATATATATATATATATATATATATACATATACATAAACACACACACAGGTGCTGCTCAAATAATTAGGATATCTTAAAGCTAATTTATTTCACTAATTCCATTCAAGAAGTAAAACTTGTATATTGTAAACATTCATCCCACACAGACTGATATATTTCAAATCTTTATTTATTTTAATTTTGATGATTGTAACTGACAACTAATGAAATTCAGCATCTCAGAAAATTAGAATATCACTAAAGACCAATACAAAGAAATGATTTTTAGAAATCTTGGCCAACTGAAAAGAATGAACATGAAAAGTATGAGCATACAGAACTCAATACTTAGTTGGGGCTTCTTTGACTAAATTACTGCAGCATAGCATGGAGTCGATCAATCAGTGGCACTGCTCAGGTGTTATGAGAGCCCAGGTTGCTCTGATAGTGGCCTTCAGCTCTTCTGCATTAAGTCTGGTATATCGCATCTTCCTCTTCACAACACCCCATTGATTTTCTATGGGGTTAAGGTCAGGCAAGTTTGCCGGCCAATTAAGAACAAGGATACCATGGGTGCTTCTCATTTCTTATTTGTGCATCCTCGTTTCCTTTCCTCGCTTCCTTTCCTCGTGTCTTAGCTCCACCTC
>JAUMHR010000042.1:15620074-15631764 GCA_032361145.1 Enteromius fasciolatus | reverse complement strand
TCCTCGATCCTCGCCTCCTCGCGGTGCAATTAGAGAATTGAGATGTCCTTCAAGATGGCTGAGCTCGATCGGTTTCCAGGTCATAGGATGGAGGACAGAGGACCGAGGAGGGATATTGAGAAGCAACCCTTGGTCCTTAAACCAGGAACTGGTAGCTTTGACACATTAAATTATATGACCAGCACTTGTATATTTATATATATATATATATATATATTTCTTTATATTTTGTACCCCATTGTGAATATTAAGCAGGGTAAGTCTATATTTAACTCTGAAATGTCTACACTTGGCAGCTACAGCACGTTACCATACTTGAGTATCTTGAACTATTGTTTGCAAGAGTATGCAATGAGCTAGCCTTTAAAGATATCAACCTTTGTTCTAAGAAAATGTGAGAATAGCAAAAGTAAAAAAAAAAAGAAAACACAACCCTACTGCGCTTGCCAAACACCAACTGCGAGCCTGTTTAATGAATTTTGGCTCAGTGTGTGATTCATCTGTTTGAATGGGTGCCTGGCAAGATCATTTGGTTGAGTAGCAATATCGTCTTGGATGAGTAAAATTATAATAGCACAAAACCGGTCCGTAGGTCTGATGTGACATCTGCAGTGCTTCTGTGTGCTGAACAAAGCAGTCTGGTGTCACGTAACCTGCTCGTACGCAGCCACTCAGTTCGCTACTGGCATAAGCTGTGGCCCACATTTGCGTATTCAGGCCAATAACCACAGAAATACCAAGGTGTTTGAGTTGCAGTCAGTCTAAATGTCATATTACTATATTGAAAGTTTTCGTGTTGAAGCAGGGAGATGTAAAGTGCTCACCAAAAAAAAAATCTTGTTCACTTGCCACTTTTTACATGCTATTTATTATTATTATTATTATTATTATACACATATTAAATCTACAACTTAGCCATTCTGACATTTTGTTCAATTAAATTAAATATATTGTAATTCCATCCAATCTATCATTTTTTTATGTGATTATTTTGTCATTTTCTTAACATGTTTTGATTTTTGTATTTTCATTTATTTTTATTCTTTCTAGTAAAGCACTCTGAGATGTAACTTCCACCAACTTGCTAAAAAAATGTTTATTATGTATTATTATTATTTTGATATTAAACAAATAAACAAATGAAATACAGCAGTTATTACAGAAATGTTCCTTTCTTTTGTAATACCTGTCCTTTTTTTTATTGTTGACACCCTTATGCGTAATATATCTTACACAAATCTCCAGATTCTCTTTCCAATAAGATACGATTCTAGCTGAAACATGTAAACACTAGTAAAGCAAAGTTCACCGGTCAATTTAAGCTCCTGCTGTTTTGTATTCAACGCACATCTACTGGTTTAAGACTGAGCAGGTCAAAAACCAATACTGGTCAAATATCATGATCTGCCATGTTTTAGTATGATATTCTATAGCTTACAGTTTATGCACATTAAACATAAGCCTTTTCTTTATCGCGCATTGGATTCTTATAAAATGCATCTTACCTTTACAACCTTGAAAGTTATTTAATGACAACCATATGCGATGAGGCGTGAAAACGACATCAAGCGCTCTGCAAACATAAATCATGCCATTACGGCTGGACTTCTCACAAACTATACAAGATCCGAAGGACGGCAGGTGGCACAACACAAAAGACAGCAGGATCAAGGAGTGCTTTGAAGGACAAAAATGCTTTCAGGGCTGAGATTTATTTGAAATTCATACCACTGTTATAAGATTCAGAGAATATCCCTGAAGCGTATGACCTCCCATGCTGAGATATCCACAATTAGAGCATAATAAACCTTATCCAGCTGTCATTTGTGACATGAAGTCTTCGAATGTTGTGCAAGACCATGTGACCTTCAGAAATTTGATGGGTTTTCACGATAACGTCAACATAACAGAAGAGCTAAGAACTTATGGATAATTTATACCACCTTCTGCTCAATACAGGAGTCAACAACCTTTTTCTTGATGCTATTAATATTTTAAATCAGGCTAACTTTGGAACATTGCGTTGATGATAATTTTCTCATTTTGTTTCAATTACCATGTGCAAAAGGCTTATGTTAGGAAACACCTCAAATGTTTGAGGTGAGATCAAATGAAGAACACATCAACGTGTTTTTTGTTTGTTTGTTTTTTTCCCATGAGACCCAAAAGAATAATCTCGTATTTTACTCTTGAGTTTCAGAACTGAGATCAACAATGTCTCAAACTGTCTCTGGGTTTATAATTCAGATTTATATAAATCTGGTGTCAATAAAGTCATTTGTTATATAATCTACGCAATGCATTTATTTATTCATAATTTATAAATTGAATTATTAAAAGTAATCTATATTACAGTATGTACCAACAATAAATGTAAATAAGTACATATTTAATAATTAATATAAATAAATATAACAACATATGCATAAATGTACATCACAAAAAGTGTATTTAATATATAATCACATATGTACATGTACAAACTACTACATTTACTGTAAACATTACTTTGGTGTAAAGCATGAAAAGCGCTATACAAATAAATTTGAATTGAATTATATAAGACTGTTACATCATATTCAGTGAAATATCTCGCAGCAAGTTTATACTCTATTACATATAACCGAGAACCCTAATATATATATCTTTTGAGCTATGAAAGAGCAACTTTTGAGCAATATAGTTTCCTCTCGAGTTTTGCGCTTCTATCCTTTCAAAAAAAAAATACTTTGTCTTCATTTCAAAAGTTATTATTCTTAAATGTGTTAAGTCAGCATAAACATGGTCCAGTGCTCTACTTCAAGACACCTATGGATTAAGTGCCTAAAACAACACTGTCTGCTGCTTGATGCTTTGTGTATTAAACTCTGTAGAAATACATTGTCCACAAGAGTTCAAACCTGGCTGCACATGATAAATGTCTCGCCAGTGATTATATTTTGCTGACAATGCAATCATTTCAGCTGAGCTTTGTTATGACCTGATCAAGTGGCCGTGTCCTTGAATCATAGACCAAAACACCTTGGCATGCTTTCTAGAAACTCCTGCAAAGGACCGACTCGTCTGTGAAAATCATATTTCTTAACAGTTTTATTTGTCCAGAATCCAGGGGTTCATTTATGGTGATGTTCGGCATTATGAATACTAAAAATGGGAAATACAAATTGTGTCAATAAAGCAGCCTGACTCACAGTCAGAGACAGAGAGCACAAAAAAAGCTCCAAAAAACAAATTGCTCAAATTGCATGTGACTTGATTGCGTTGTCTCTTAAACAACGGGGCACCATCATTAGTGCTGGAAATATACGATAATAGCATTATGAAATGCTTTTTAAAGGGATACTTCACACAAAAACGAAAATTGTGTCATTATTTATTCACCCTCTTGTTGTTTCCAACCAGTGTGACCTTCTCTCGTGAAACACAAAGCAAAAAATAAAAGAAAGAAATAATGAAACGGACGCAGCACATTTCCATAAAACACTGTTCCACGAAAAAGGATGAGAAATACCAAATAAGCTGTATAAAGACGCAGCAGGAAAAATCTTCATTGTTTTACTGAAGCTCGCTAATATCTCAAATATTTCGTTTTTGAAAGGCATTTCTGTATTTAGTATTCAGTTTACAAGATCTTTCAGTGTACAACATTTAATCATGCAGAATATAGTATTAAATACAGATTACGAAATAAATGAATAAATAAAAACGTACTGGTTTGAAAAGACACAAGCCAAAAACAAATGTGTGGGTCAGTTATATCTATTGGTTGCACTGACTTTTTTCTGTGCTAAGGACAATGAGTTGGTCAGAGGTTGTTTTTTGTTTTTTTTTGCAAGCCTTGCACAAAAGTCCTCAGGTTTGCTTTTTTTTCCCTGCTCAACAGATTGTGACATTACCCAAGGCCTTTACTCATATTCCCAATGTAAACTCAACTTGAAACTTTGCCTAATAACCCCAGGGATCACTGAGTGGCCTGATCTTCTTCAAAGCAGTAATGCATCATGTCACTGCTGTTTTTCAGCCTCTCCAGACACTTTTACCTTTGCTTTCTACACAGTTTGACTAGAAAGCACATCTTATGTTGTTTTAGTTTCCATGATAATTAAATGCATAAAATAATACTATTAATGATAATAAAAATAATATTCATAATCACATATTTTCATTTGGAGGGGGAATTCTGAGCTTCACATGTTTTTGTAAGATTCACCAGCATCAAATGCAATAAATAATGCACTCGTGTATTACTGTGTGTTTCAGTTTATTCGCTCACAGCAGAGCATCTATAACATATGCAATATCTACATGCAATATGAAAATCACAACAATATATCTTGAGTCGCATGTAGTTGGTAAGAGAACGGACATGCAGCATCTGTTATCATCAACAACAAGCAGGAGAAAATAGCTATGTCAGTGAATGGTTCTTTGATTCAGTGATGCAGTCTATCACATGTCTCTGAAAAAGTATTCTGCTCAGCTAAACGTCACTTATAATAAAAAACTGCAGCTTACAGTTTCTGTAATGTAGGTGGGGGACAGCACTAAAACAGCAGCTGTTCTGTGTCTACATGATGCTTCTGCAGGCAAAAATGTTCAGCATATATAGTGATGTGCTCCAATGTTTTTTGATGGAATTTCCCTGAATTATACACCCACACCAAAAAAGAATCAGACGTGCATGTTATAAATGCTCTACAATACATAGGCTACTGTGTACTGAACATTTTAACAAATATATGATTTTATATAGATCACAGGTGTAGAGCTTAAACTCCCAGCCGTGGAAGTGAAGTGGAAGTGGACATAACTAGGTCATGACTACAATGTACACATTTTATAGAAAGCCACACATGCTCTATAACAATTTTGGGTCACACTTTATATTGGGTGGCCTTAACTACTATGCACTTACATCAAAAAACAATCACACTGTTTGTTTTGTGTTCATATTGTATTGCTACTGAGGTGGGATTTGGGTAAGGTTAGGGACAGGTTGGGTGGTTTAAGTAGTAAGGGATGGTCAACAGTGTGATTATAAATACAATTACAGATATAAACTACAGATATAATTACTTATAAATAAAATGGATGTACACAAAATATAAGTAAATGGTAGTTAAGGCCACCAACCAAATTTTACTTCAACATAGTAGAAATTAATTATGAAAATGCATGAAACGTGGAAGAAATGCAAGAAAAAAAGTGAAAGAAAACATAAAATATAACAAATTGTAAATAAAATGTATTAAATTGACTGTAACAATGCAAATAAATAAATAAAAATAAATAAATAAATAAACGTTGAACTTTCTATTCATCAAGGAATTCTTAAAAAAATAAAAAACTGTTTCCGCATAAATATTAAGCAACTGTTTTGAACATATGAGGGTAATATAAAATGTCAAGTTTCCCCATTCATCCTCATCTCGCTTTTTGCAAAACCCTCCTCCTCCCCTTCTGCCTCCCTCTAAACACAATTTCCCACTCCAGGGGGCAGCCGGACGCCGAGCCCTTACCCTCGCTAGGGTTCGAGCCCGCCGTTCTCCCGGCCCGCTCCCTGGACAGCACTCCAATCCCGCTTATCAACTTTTTATGAGGAAGCGTGAACACTTGAAATAATATAATACATAATATATAATTTATATTTAGTGACATCTTGAATAAAAAGAGAAAGATGATCAATGAAATAATGTCACTGGATGCTTGTAGGTTTGATGAGTTTAAAAATAAAAAATCAGACAGAAATGCCACTGCAGAATGACCCAAATACATATATGTTTACAGATAGCAAATTAGTTCAACATTTCTGCACGAATTGCACCAAAGATCAAAGCCTACAGCTCTGGGGGCATTTTATTAGGTGCATATAACATTTTTTATGTGTTACAATATGTACTGCAGTACAGCAGTGGGTCTCTCTTCATTATTGCACATTTTATTTGTCCACACCATTGAGCACAAACAGCCTCCCTCATAAAAAAGCACAGATCTCACCAGAGAAAGAAGGTGATGCAATGAATGGCTGGAATAGAAACTGAAGCAAGGCTATTCTGGTTCAAGCCTCGAGGCCATGCTAGTATTCTAATACAGCTCAATTCTATAATTCGAAATCAAAGACGAGATGCAGAAATAGTTCTTTAAATAACCCAGAGATAACGTAAAACACTTTGTATGTTCAATTTATTATTTATTTATTTATTTGATCATTTGTAATTATCAGGCATGACCAAACTAGACAAGCTGCATTTCTAAAGATGTATCATCCAATCATTTATATTTAATAAGTTAACATTAATATTTAAATTCCTTTCATAAAAAAAAAAAAAAAAGTGTTTTGTCTTTAAATAAAATAATAAAGTAGCCTGGCTTCTTCCTTATTAAATAATTCAAGCAATTGATCTCCCATGAGCAAACGCACAGCTAGAACTGTCAAAATCTGCACAAGAATAAGGCCTTTTATACATGCAACTGATTTGAAGACCTCAAAGGTAGAAAAACTTTCAAAAGTGATATATTTGTTGTGTTTATTTGCTTCCCTCCACACACTTACAAGCAGTAAGCAAACGGAATACTTAATAATTAAACAGTATTCAGTAATCTCTTGGTTCCCCTTCTTCAGCACTGGGAAACTTTGAATACAATTAACATGAAAGAACGAGTCGAAGGGCTTAAGGTGCACAGAGTCTGCTATTTTGAAGATAGAAATCAAAGACATAACCCCCTGCCTGATTGCCCCAAAAAATGAGTATTTGAATAGTCGTTGTGAAATATTCTGCAGCTGAGCAAGCCAGAAAAACAATGCAGGGTCGATATGCATATGATTATGTGGAAAAAGTGAAAGAAATCAATTAAATGCATAACCAAAAACATCTAGTCTGTTAAGAGAACCGCTGGGTGCACCATTAACAGCATAAACAACACAGCTGAGGGTACTGTCGGGAATTCAGCCTAAATATATTATTCAACTACTGTTGACTGCAATGAAAACAATCCACTGTGATGATTCTACACTCTTATTTATTGAACTATTTAGACAAAAATATTCTTCTATGGCATAGTAAAGAGCCTTTTGTTTAAATGGTTCCATTTCTGTTCCACAAATGGTCAAGATTATAAATAAGTTATAAATAAGAAGGTTCTTATATTATTCTTATTAAATAAATGGTTCTTCTATTGCAACGCTGTGAAGCTTTTGAAGCACCTTTATTTTAGTGCACAGTGTTGTTATGCGGTTGTTAAAATGTCTTGAGCAATTTTTTACTGGACCGATGTAAAATGTAAAAAGAAATAATGGTAAAACCTTTATTCCTTTTACAGCAAAAACTTGTACACTGTAAAAAGAAATCCATTAAATTTACAGTAAAAAAAAACGTCAGCTGTGGTTGCTAGTATAAAACCATGAAAAATATAATGTTCAATAGTTTTATGATTTTATTTTAAATTTACAGTTAAATACCGTAATTTCTACTAAGAAACCATAATATCTGAAATAATGTTAATATACCAAACTATTAAAACAGTGAAATCTGTTTCGTACCGTAAGTCACATGATGAACCAAAGCTCATCACAAGTAGCTTTTAAATAGTAAAACATACAGAAGGTGCTCAGTGTCATTCACAAAACACCATCATGGTAAGAATTATTAAATTAAAATGGGCAATAAACATTAATTAAACAACATTACAACATACAACCCTAATAAACACAACTTATACAAAAATTTAAAAAGAAACATAGTTTTATTAAAGAAAAAAACAATAAATTCAAACAAAATTTAAAATGCAATGCAGGGAATTCTGGGAATGTCAGTTTACGGTGTTTCCCTGTAAATTTCCCAGGAATTTAATGGGTTTTTACCATATAGCATTTTCACAGTTTTTTTACCGTTAATTTCACAGCCATTTTTTTACAGTGTATTATATGGTAGGAAATGTACTAAATATCTTCATGCAATGTGATTTTTACTTAATATGCTAATTAATTTTGGCATAAAATAAAAATGTCATTATAACCCACACAATGTATTGTTGGCTATTGCTACAAAGACCTGGTGCAACAGGTAAAAAAAAAAAAAACATTTACGGGTTATGAATATAACCCTAGGTCCTTGAAGGAACGAAAACGGTGTCCGAAAACGCTGTGGTCACGCTGGAGGCATTCCCATAGCGTTTTCGGACGCAGTTCGAGTTCCTTAAAAGGAACAAAAAACTGCACATCTGATCACGTAACACCTCTCGTCAAAAACCCACACGAGTTGTGGCATAATACATGAATGTACTGTGAGATCCGAGGAACGTGCTACAACTTAATATTTAGGGTTAGGGGTTACAAACACTTGCCATGGCAAACACACTAGTAAAACAGCAGACAATGAGAGAACAGCTCACCCCTCAGGAAGGCCATTAGGCACGGATACAATACACTGTCAGTCTAGATTAATTCATCTAGTATAGAAAAATGACTCTAGAGTTATTGCTCCATTTTGGATCTCTGCGTTTTTTCAGTTTCATATTTTTGGAGGGCACTCAAAAATGTATAGAAATATATACTCCTTGCCTTTTACTTAAGATCTTTTAAAATCCTGGACCATAACCAGCAGAACTGACCTCACATAATAAACCTGAAGGACGCTGACATCGGCAGAAGTTACATCAACACTTTTCAGTTCATTTTATTTTATTTGCGACAGCAATAACAGACCATTTTCGATCACTTGCATATACGCATGCAATGCCAGAAAAACAGTTCTAGTAAAGTTTTAGTGTTTTAGTCTTAATTGTAGAAGACACATGAAGCTAAATGCAGATGTTTATTGTTGCAAGCTAGAGACCGGACTGATGAAACCTGAATTCAATCAATAACCATAATATTTCTCTTCTCTGCTCTTTCTGCCAAGAGCAAGACAATTTACTCACATTTATTCGAAACAATTCTGGCTTTAAATAAATAAATATATATATATACTTCTCTACTTCCAGTGTTGCACCATCTGTGTAAGTTATTTTCCATTCTGAAGTTGCTGACTAAAAGGTTGATGCCTTTTTTGTATTTGCTTCTGATCTACATGTATTATTGTCTTCAAAAACTTACATAAACAATAGGTATAAATAATATGCAAACTTATGCAGTGCAAATGGGAAATAATGAATAAGATGTAGAGATCATTTAAACATGGTTAATATAAAAATCACAGTTTTTTTCCCCATCTCAGTTGCAAGTTTATATTGCCAAATTCAGCCATTATGAATCGCAATTCCAAATTTATTTCTCACAGTTCTGATTTTTCTCTCAGAGTTGTAAAATATATATTGAAAATGACATTTATTACTTTTTAAATGATATTTCTTCCATAGACTGCTACTGTAGGACTGTCATTTTTTGTCATCATCAAAAAAAAAAAGCCATTGCTGTTTGGAAACAAATATCCAAAACAAAAGCAAACAAAAAAACAATGGTCTGTAGGTTTTAGCTCAATTGTGCAGGTTATTTTTGGTCCGTTTTGGTGGTCGGGGAAGGCAAAGCCAATCGTTTATCTGACTCTCAAAGGATTTGCATGAGCTGATTTAGTGCGCCATCATATTAGGAGGTTTTGTATTTAGTGGTGTTTTTGCTGTTATTGAGAACAGTGCTGCTGACCATGAGCACTCTTTGGATGTCTAAATAACTTGTTTTCCTCTCTTTAACGCTTAGTGTTAGCGCTTTGATGCCGGTCCGCTTCATATGGACAAAACCTTACCACCCACAGCACAACCCAGAGCGAGGCAGATTCATTGGACGACTCGAGCACAATTCGCTGTGAGGAGATTAGCTTGAATGCTCTCGCCAAAATCCAAACCTTTCCTCTTTGGATCAAGGAAACCTTCTCGCATTTTCTTCCAGATTGTTATTTTATGTGTGAATGTGGCTGTGAATCTGAAGACTTGAAGAGAAGCCTCAGGGTGTCAGCCCACATTGTGAGGGAAACTTTGACTGACAAGAAGTTGTGGAAAAAATATCCTGCTGGCTCTTTCCCTCAGTGTTGTCATACAGTGAAAAACATCCAAAGATCATTACAGCGAGACGAATATTACATCATAAATGCATTTGGATAATTAGGACAAGTATGTATATATCCTCACACTGGATGTTAAAGTTAACGGAAGAGATAAAGGGGGAAACAAATCCTAATGTTTGATATTGTTCGGTACATTTATTTATTCATTTATTTTTTTTATTTATGTATGTATATATGTTTGTTAAATCTATATTTGGTATAGTTTATTATATGTTATATAATTTAATATAATATCAAATATTGCATTAATAATAACTCTATTGTATGCA
Organism: Enteromius fasciolatus; assembly: GCA_032361145.1. Classification (NCBI taxonomy): domain Eukaryota; kingdom Metazoa; phylum Chordata; class Actinopteri; order Cypriniformes; family Cyprinidae; genus Enteromius; species Enteromius fasciolatus. The sequence goes on along the minus strand of JAUMHR010000042.1, from coordinate 15,621,437 downwards.
TATATGTTGCTTATATATGATTATATATGCGTGTTGATTATATATATCACATTGTATCACATTACATCATATCATTGCATATATCATATCATATATCATATCTCAATATGTCCTAAATACCATGCATTTAATAATTTGACTGCCATATATAATCAACAAACATGCATATAACAATGCACTCAATGAATATAGTTTCCATATAATGTAGTAAGAATTATTATTAATATGTAATTTGCACAAATGTAACCCGCCCCATTCTTGTTAAGATGTTCCGTGCTTGCTGAGAAGATGCTATTAATGCAGTTTAACTTACGATGCATTAGAAACAAAAACACAGAAAGCACTACAGGCTAAACATTTATTATGCTGTAGAATAACAGTTTTTATTCCTGGATCTGTATCAAAGCATCTAACAATGTGAACGCTCGCCTAGCATCTGGCTTAGCTTCATGTGATGATGATAAAACCTGCGACCTGCTTAGATAAAATGATCCACACACAGGTCTTTGATCGCTGATTAGATGCTATGGAAAACGTTGGTTAATTATTCATGTAGTTAATCTACAATAAACGCAGCCTGCTCTGCAGAAATAAAACTTCTTTGAGATGAAGCTAACAAGAGCCCACATGTCAACATTGTTTTGCTATGAGTAAACAATTGCGATGTCACGTAAAACAGTCCCACCGCTTTAAAAGGTGCTTTGTGGATGTGCCGTAAGTGAAATACGGGCTGTGATCGGTAACAGACTTCAACACTTAATTAGTGACACGCAGACCACCAGGCATGACCACCATGTTTACATCGCCTTTGCACCATATCAAGTGTGTCTAAACAGCCTACACAGGACGACAAAGTCTTCCACATAACCCCACACAGACAAACACAGTTTCCAGAGAATTGTTATACAACCAACCAACTGTTAATAAACGTATTACATGATTAGAAACGTCTACACACACACACACACACATACGCACAGATGTGTTTTGATTCTTATTTCACCATAAAAGGAATGAAAATGACTTGACGTTTGTTAAACATACTGTTGGAGCTTAATTTGTAAATTAATTACCCGTAAAGAGGACTGTCCTCCATCACTAACTGATAAATAGTGTAAATGAATGAGACTGATACTGCGATCCTTTCAAACGACCTCTGAATGAGCTGATCAGGTTTTTTTTCAAATACGCATTTGAAAATAAATGGCTTTAACACTTTTAATTGTATCGATTAATTACAAACATAAATTTATCACATGCTATTTTTGAAAGTAATCACATAAGATTTTCCAAATTATTTGTTGAACTGGCTGCTAAAAATGCAGCTTTGCAATTTTAGAAATAAATACATTTTTTCTAATTA
>JAUMHR010000042.1:15609198-15619974 GCA_032361145.1 Enteromius fasciolatus | reverse complement strand
AGATGCATAAATAATAAAAATATGAAACTTCTTTACATTTAATCAATAAATATACTGCACATGCAAACATGTATAAATATACATAAGTATATACAATGCATATGTGGAGTGCACATATAATTGCATATCCACTATTGCATATATATATACATTAATGTAGCAGTTTTGAATAAGACTGCCAGCCCCACTCCAATCACTGACTCTTGCTCAATGACCAAAATATAACTGCACAAACATGCATTTACCCGCACATGACAAAAGGTTGTAAAAAAGTTGTAACAGCCTGCCAGGTTTCTTGGTCATTGGCAGAGCTTCACACAAAGTAAATGTGTGGCTCAGATTGCAGTCAAACATTTTGCTAAAAGAGATGCCGACCCACTTAGGGCTGTTGTTTGAACGCAAATGGATTTCAGAGAAAGGATACCTCAAGGCTTTCAGAATTGTGTACATATGCACCTAACCAACTGTTTGCTATAGTCAATCCCAACTAATTATGCACTTGGAAATGTTTCCTTGGTGACTGAGTTTGCCGGTCCGTACATGTTTCTTGTTAGATTGGTGCACTTTGTTTTCCCCCGATAACATGCAGAATGCAGACATACGGTTGGGTTGTAAATAAAGTTGTTTACATAATGTCCTTGTTCCAAGCCACTTGTGTCCTTTAATGATTGCGACAGATTCAACAACTCTTAATTTTAAATGCAAACACTTGGGGTTTGGATTTAGGCAAAGAATAAATCAAAAAGTTAGAAAGGTTATTAGTTCACACACACACACACACACACACACACACACACACTTTGTTTTTTTTTCTTCAAGAGAGACTTTTTCACTCAGTAGAGTTATATTATAGATTATGTACTGCTACTTTAGACAGAAGCAAATGTTTTTTTTTTTTTTTAATGTTTATTAAAAATGTTTTATTTTTACAAACTACCCTGTGACTTTACGAATAAAGACTACTACTAATACTGATCACACTCAGCTTTTGATTTCAAAAGACATTGATGGAGAATTGATGGACTGGGGTGGTGTTGATTACTTGTGTAATACTGTGATTTATTTTTTTTTATCAGCTGTTTGGACTCTCATTCTGATGGCACCCATTCACTGCAGAGCATCTATTGTGAGCTAATGAGGGAATGCTACATTTCATTAAAGGAAATTAAGAAAAACTCACCTACATCTTGTGTGCCCTGAGGGTACATTTTCATTTTTATTTTTTTTTATTTTTGGCTGAACTGTACCTTTAATACCCTCAACATCACGACTGTGGACAAATATGGCATGGATTTTTTCGGGTAAAGCCGATTACCCATTCGAAATGCATCATATCATATTTTAATCCCTGACCTCTTTATGACATCTGGCTGGATGTTTACTTTCCGTCGTTAAATATGGGCAGCTTTCCCATCCTAATTTCCATGACAGCTGTCACACTTGTAAAGCAATTCTGGTGTCAAGACCAGCACCGAACACGCTGTTGAACCTGACGCTCCATGCGAACCACAAGCATAATCTACTTCATTATTTCTCATGTTCTATGAAAAAAGATTCAGCGGATATTTGAGGTTAAAACGAGGTAAATGTTCGTCCTCAGATTGAAGCTCGCAAGATGCCGAGAGGTCCGTAACAGATTCTCATTACTTTAAACTTCTCGTAATAATTCCCTTTTACTGTTTTATGCCTCTCTCATCCAATCTGTAAAAGTATCATTCCCACCTGCATATAACAACCTGGCACACATTAGCTCAATGCTATTATCGCTCTCTGAATTGTGAGCTGTAATTTTGGCTGAAAGGAATGGAAATTCATCACTTCTATGCACATCTCCCATGGTGATGAATGACAATTTATTTGATTTTTTTCCCAATCATTCTGCTTTTCCTCAGTTGAGATTAGATAAGAGCTGCATTTTCAACAAGCAGCCCTTACACCATAACTAATACTGTCCAAAATATTTCATCTCAGGACTAAAAAGTCTAATATAAATTAAAACTGAAAAACTAAATTTGGGAGTCATACTGTAAGTCATAACCACAGTGTTCAGGTGCTTGGAGTTGTTGCGAAGACATTGCTATAAGGTTTCAAGGATATTATGGGCTGTTGCTATGTGGTTGATCACTACCCCGAGTCAAAAGTGACTATTTTCGAAGTTGTAGTGCTGGAAGATGACAAGCAAACTGTAGTCCACTTCATATTCCAAACTACATGACTGTATTTGTAGTTAGCAATGTAGTCCACTACTACGTGTTGATTATTTTTTAAATTACTGTTTATCACATTGATTTGAATAACAATAATATATTAAAAGTAAACTAAAATAATACAAAGACAAATAAAATGAATGAAATGATATGTTATTAACAATTTTAGACCCAATTTTATATATATTCTATGTGTTCATCTGTTAACAATGTTAAACCATGTTGAAACGTTAAGGAAAAAATAAATAAATAAATTGGTAAATCCGGGAGTAAACTATGGGGAGCTTACTCTATTTTCTGCGTAAATATGGAGATCTGATTGGTGATTTATTTTAGTGGGGAAAATAGAGAAAATGAATACTGCATGAATATTATGTAATCATGAAATCAGTTAAAATATATATATATATATATATATATATATATATTGCAATGTAATATATTCTACTGTAATTATTATTATGTTTAAATGTTAATTATGTTTAAAGCTTAGAAGGTTTTTCAAGCACAAGCAATAGTAACACAGGATCTTGAAAATAACTTCTGTAAGTGTATAAATTGTTTACTCTGGTGATGCCAACGATTCCTTTGTTTTAGAAGCTATGGATCAGCAGGCAATTGATTCACACGTGATTAAAGAGCCTCAAAACAGGCTTTTTGCTTGTACCAATTTACTGCTATAAAAGTTGAGTACATCACAGCTCTCAGAAGCAGAGCTACACACATTTGTTCACAGAGCTTATTGCCTGCTGATAATGAACCCGGCGTGACCGACTCGTTTGCACTTTTCCATATCTTTTTGTGGATCCTTAAAGTCAATTAATTTATGCTGCTGTTGAAGATGTCTTTTAATTAAGACGGCTAAGGCTCAATTAAAATAAGAATTGATTTATCCTCTCTTTTTTAAATTGAACAATTTATTTGAAAGCCCTCAAAATCACCCATCCACCACCCCATGTTGTTTCAAACCTTTCTGCTGTTTTTTTTTTTTTTTTTTTTTAACCAGTTGCAAGGCTCCTTTGGGTCTTTTTTCATAAAATGATTGTTCCCATTGACCATGTCTGTCAAAAAAACAAAAAAAAAACACCATGGAAGCAACATAAAAGGTAGAGTATATACCTCACATGCTGTTAGGCTTCCTCCTCACAAATGCATTGTAAGCTTTTAACGATAATTTTGTGCCATTTTTTTTTTTTTTTTTCTTGGACAGGCATGGCCACTTGGAAAGACTTGCACTTCAACAGAAAAACAAGGTAACTTCATAAAAAAAATACTATATATAAACCACCATTCAAAAGTTTAGGGTCTGTAGGACTTTTATGCACTTACCAATGCTGCACTTTTCTGAATAAAGCACAGTAAAACGATGCACGACTGTATATACGGATTTTCAGCGCCATTAGTCTTCAGTGTAAAAGAACTCTCTCCAATCCTTCAGAAACAACTTTGCTGTCATTTTTGGATTAATTTTTAGTTTAAGTTTTAATTTATTTTCAAAAGTAGTGATCTAAAATTAATTTGGTTGCTATTCCAAATTTCCTTGAGAATGCCTTTTTTATTCCTGATTATAAAAAGGAATTTACACAGAATTGCAATCCAAATGAAAACATAGGGAAGTAAAAAAATAAAAATAAATTCAATTTTGATTAAGCAAATCCTTGTTTGAAAGAGGGACGGCGAGACCGACAGACAAATGCTTTCTTTCTTCTGTTTATGTTGGATTGCAATGCCTTAGATAGCTTTACAGATAGACAGACACATGAATAGATGAATTATTGTGGTGCACTAATTTGCTGTTGAGATCCCATATCAGTTGGGATGCTTTCTTTCAAGACACATCTATGTAGGCCACAGACAGCAAGGGCACTAACTAAGCTTTTAAACAGCGCTTGTTTTTGAAAGCGAACAAACTGCTCAAATTGCATCTTCAACGGCTCTTCACAGCTCAGATTATTGGGAGGGTTTGAAAGGAGACTGTATTAATATTTCACATGCTCTGTGAATTAGGTTAATCTCCCCCCTATTCCCACATGCGGGATTCCAAATTTCTTTCATTTCTCTTCAATCCTGTCTCAGTTTCACAATGGGAGGGCTGAGCTTCAGCTGCTCTGGGAAACCATGGCAGATGTGTTAGAGAAGGTGGAAGAGGAGAGAAACCAAGGTTGGGATTACAAAGCATGACATCTGGAGCTGATAACAAGATATGCCCATGTCTACCTCAGCCGGCTCCACACATACACTTACATTTACATTCAGAGAGACAAACTCCCACATAAAGACACAAAGAACTGTTTTACCATTCACATTAATGAATGTGAGCAGTCACTGCAGTCTTGAGTGCTTTGTCAGGTCTAAATAAAACTCAGCTAGATTTATCTCTTATGAACATCGTCTGAAACTGTTGAAAGATTTTACTCAGCAGAAGAAGTATGAGACAAGGTAAATTGTATACAGGAGAGACCGGGGCTAGTTGTCACATAGACGAGTCAAAATTCCAGATCACTCAAACATTTGCTTTCTCTAGCAATGCTTTTTGTACAATTAACGAACAAACAATAGTAAAATTACTTTAAAAAATACACTGAAAATTGCATTTAATCTATAATAAAAAAGAAAATTGCTTATAAGCAGCATATATACATCGTTTTCTTTGTTCCTCTCTCTCTCTCTCTCTCTAAATTGTTATCATTTATGAAAGAGAAGATGCAAACTGCACTCTTTTGCATGTTAAACTGCTAAAACTTTTTTTTTGTCCCTGTGGTGAAAACTCACCAAACTTTGCATGCATGAATAATCTGTAACTAATTGCATTTTAAGTAATTATGGTTTGGATGGGATGTATGGTTGCCTAGAAACTAGCGGTTAAATTTTAGATATAAAAAAATCAGTCAGCCGTGCTCATTTGAAATGGAGAGTAAGATTTCACAAAAAAATACATTTTATAATGAGGTACAACATTTGCCTGAAGGACTCATAAGTTCTATCATTAAAACAGTATTTTAGGTAAAATCTTTATAAGCCATATTGTTATGCACTACTCATTTAACATTTTATTCCAGTTTTTGTTTAGTGGATCTAGAAATTGAAAATAAGTACCACTAAAGAGACTTAACTCAAACAGCTGTAACAAACTTAGTTTGAAACAAGTGAGTCTCCACAATAATAATAATAATAATAATAATAAAGTACAACTCTTACACTTGCATGCTTCATTTGTGCAATTTTCAAAAAGCAATAAAGGCGGCATTTGTCAATGCGGTAGTAAAACTATTGTGATTTGAAACACACGCATGCTAAATCTAGCAATATTTCTGGGAGCACAGGGTAAGTATTATTTAAAGTGTCAAGTACCAGTGTTGAGCTCTAATAACGCAAATATTGCAGCTCAAGTCCACATGACATTCACAAGCAATATCAGGCATAATTTTCCAGAGTTTAGTACATTTCAACTTATACCCACCGGATTATGCTGTCTAAAGTTGGCTAAAAAGCCATTCAATTGTTTAAAATATATAGGTTCCCACTGTGACAACTTAGCTCATGAAGAGTGACAACATGCCTTGAGAGCAGACAATAGCTTGTAATTTTTTTTTTTTTTTTTTTAATATGTGAAAGGATGGAAGTTATAGCACAATCTGAAACATTAAATGCCTGGCAAAAGACCAAACTGCCTTCAAATCATAACAATGGGACTAAACACTTTAAATTGAACCCACCCTGTTTGTCATGTTTCTTAATTGCATATTCTTTTTCTGCAAAAAACGCCACACAAAAGAACTGAGATAAAGTATCCAGACCTTGGTGAAATCCTCCCTCCCGACACATGAATTACCATAATAAAGCGAGCAGGTGTGCCACTAGTAACAAAACAAGCCTAGTTACAATCTTGTACACAGTGATGCAGTTGACATTGTTAAAGCTCTCCATTAAAAAGTTCAAGTCAGCACTAGCTGTGGAGGTAAACACGAAAGCTAATTACAGCAATTAAGCAGTTTTGCCGCACTGCGGAATGCACCAAAATATTTTCCCTAGGCAATTTCATCCCGCAACAAACAATTGGTTTTTAAAGGGGTCGCGGAGGGTGTGTGAAGGAAACGGACAATGCTGGTCCCTGGTGACATGTAGTAACTCGGTCCAAACTGATCTTTGTCCTCAAAGTTGAAAATAAACCAGGTTTTTACCAGTTACTACAGATCTAGCGTTCTGGGTCAGTGCTTGAATCATCAGTGCTGCACTGACCACAGCTTTGGCCAGATAACATTCGATTTCACCTTTAGGGTTGAGGAGCTTTCTAAAAAATATCTCCTTTGTTTGAAAAGAACAGGGTGAAACTAAGCTAGCTGGATATAGGTTTACAAACCACTCTTTCTTTAGGGCATGAATCACTAATACTGCGGTTGCTCATACTGCGGGTTAGAGATGTACACAGACTCCTGGCTGCACAACTCATACAGTAAAGGTGACGGCAAAACTTTCACAAAAATATTATGATTGTAAATAAATGCTTTTCTTTTGAGCTTTATATTCTCATATTCGAATTATATTCCATCATCTATAAATCCTAAAATAAACATGAAGCAGAGCAACTATTTTCGACATTGATAATAATCCGAAATGTTTCTTGAGCAGCAACTGCTGAAAAACGTTTGCATATATGTTGAAAAGTTTTTGCATATATATCATCCATTTAAAAGCAAGTCATACTTTTCTCACAGTTGTTCCTTTAAATAATGTTCATTTATAGTTTTTTTTTTTTTTGTAAAAATACAAGCAACCACAAATTAATATTGTCTCATACCTATTCTGGCTCAAGCCTGGACCGTAAAATTAAGCTGCGTCCGTGAGAATATAACATGAACTTCAGAATGCCAAACACACTTTCAACAATAATACTTCACCCGCTTTGTGTTTCAATCCAGTTAATCAGATACGATATGCTTTTCGGTAACACTTCAGAATAGGGGTCCAAAATAATGCATTAGTTAAGCATTAATTAATGGTTAAGTTGTTCACAATTAAGCATTAGTTGAGCAAAAACACACTAGTAATTAACAATTAAAATGTTAGGTTAATCATGAATTAGTAGTGTGTTTTTGCTCAACTAATGCTTAATCGTGAACAAATTAACCATTAATTAATGCTTAACTAATGCATTATTTTGGACCCCTATTCTGAAGTGTTACCTGCTTTTCTAAAGTTAGGATGGATAAAATAAAAAAAGAAAAGAAAGGAAACTGCAGAGAAGGAAAACTCATAATGAGCAGAGAAACATCCGTTTTCTCAAAAGCAAAAAAACATTTCTTTTGATGGCTACTGTACACAGTGAGGAGAAAATAATTAGGGGGCTGTTGTCACAGTAAAACACTGGAACTCTATCGGGACGCATCAAAAACCTCCATTTATTAATTTAATTGGCCGGTGATGAGATAGGCCCTGTGTTGTGTGACTCTTATTATTAGGCATTCTTGAGGAGAACGGGAAAGAGATACGAAGGCCATTCACAGCTGAGGAAAGCCTAATCGTTCTCTGCAATCTTTTCCCGTCCCTACATGAATGTATAGAAATTTCGGCTGCTTCTGCGTGGGAGACATAAGGGAGATGGTGAGAGGGATAGCTGACTCCTGGCCCCCCGGTCTAGATGGACATTTTCGCCCGTGAGTGTCAAGAGAGCAGGCGTTCTGGGAGAAGTCATTTCTCCCTCAAATGCTACGGCAGACACAAAGGAGCTCAGTGTTGTGTGTTTGAGGGGGGCTTTCGGCTCATTTTTCCAGCGTTAGAGCTATCAGCAGTCAGTGTCTCGCCACCAAACAATGCCCGCTTCTGATCAAAGTGCACAGAGACGTGACATTCACATTCAAGTTTACGAGCTGCAGAATGTATTATGCCACCGACAAAAGAGGAGCGGAGAAAAAAACACGCAAGCAAGACAAGGGGAAAAGGAAGTGATTGAGAGAGGGATCTTGAGAATGTGTAAACATTTTTGCAGTTTTTCACTGACAGTTCCCAGAGGAAATTTCCTCCTCGGTTTGTTTCGTATAAAGAGATGACTTAAGATGTTTCCACAGGAGAAATAAAAAAATTGGGCTTTTGTTAGCTTAAAACATTATGCAAATGAATAAATAGAATCAATTTGCATATAATAATATTTGCTTATTAAAAAAATCCCCAAAATATGACAATTAAAAAAAATATTATGGCAGAGGAGTAAAGTATTGAATAGACATCGCACAGAAGTTGCACTCAGTTGTTGAAGCCCTAATACTGGCAAGAGCGGTAGTCTTCAGTACACTCATTGCTGAATCTGTCCGCTGCTTTTGACGTGGTAAACCACCAGATATCCCCATCTTATTCTTAATCTTATTGGCAAAGGGTATCTCAGAAACTGCACTCCAGTGATTTGAGTCTTGGAGAGGTGAGGTGCCCAAGTCACAACATCTAGCTACTGGGGAGCCTTAGGGATCAGTTCTTGGACCACTTCTCTTCTCTGTCTACATGATATCATTAGGTTTGTCATTCAGAAACACTTCAGAAAGACTTTTTATATGCCTGCTATGCTGATGACACTCAACTCTACCACTGCATAAACTAGAAGTCCTTCAAAAAACGCATAAAACTGTGATTGATGACGAGGTGAATTTCTTAGACTACATTGCAGTAAAAGCCTTATGTGCCCTCTAGAAGGTTCTATTCTGCAAGTGAACAGCACATTATTGTAGCATACCAACTCAGTCTGAGCAGCTGAGTCCTTCTTTAAGAAATTGCACAAAAAAAAAACACACATCTTCTATCTTTATGTGACTCTCTAACTCTATCACTTTCAATTCTAATTCTATTTTATCTATTTATTTTTAGTTAAGTTAATGACTTGTTTTCTTTAAAAAAAGACTATATATAAGCGTATACATATATATATATATACTGTATATATATATTAAAATCTATAACACAAACTAAAGTAATGTGTTAAATTGAAAAATGTGTAAATGTACACAAATGTAATCATCATTTTTTTTTTTTTTTCTTTTACCATGCACTCTAAAATCTACATGGATATCTACATAAAACATGGAACAGAAATTTATTTAAAAATTAAAAATATATTTTTTCCAGTGTACATAATGACCTATATTCACGGACTTTTCTTGGAGTTTGGGTTGTTGTCTGATGCGTACAATATATCCACTCTCCATGACCTCCCTCTCAATTATCCAACACTGCTTTCATTCCCTCTCTATTCTTGTCTGTAAGAGTCCCCCTTCTCCAATTTTAAAGGCCGGGCCCCCATTCCAGTGTAAGGTATCCTGCACTCTCTCCATATTGTTGTCAGACCCTCCATTCACTCCCACAACAACAAAAGGGATCGAATGATCAACGAGGCGCCGCTTTTCAACCGGAAGCAATCACATGACCATCCAGTGCTGGAGGTATACACAAAAAGACAGACATTGTTAACCCCTGAAGAATGTTGCGGGTGAAAATAAATGCAGCTAATTATACAGTTTTGAGAGAAATTACATGAAAGTGGCTAAAAAATGATTAAGGCCTAAAAAAATAGCATGACAATATTCAACATCCCAACCCAATACCTAACCTTAACAGCTAACGTACCTATACTAACTATTAACAAACAAGGAGGGGTTTATTGAGGCAAAAGTCATAGAGTCATAGTTAATGGTTTGTTAATGGCAAGAGTCAAGTCACTTTTATTTATATAGTGCTTCTAACAATACAGATTGTAGCAAAGCACTGAACATTATCAAATAGGAAAATAGAGTGATGGTAATGTATAACGATGAGATTAAACTTTATTTATAAAATGCAGAGATGGTCTCTGTAGTCAACATGATGATAAACACTAGAGATCAGGTGTCCCCAGTTAAGCAAGCCAGAGGCGACAGCGGCAAGGAACCAAAACCCCATCCCTGAGAGAACGGGGAAAAAAAACTTTGTGAGAACCACGCTTAGTTGGGTCCAGTTCTCCTCTGGCCGGACGCCCAGAACCTAATTTCCAGTTTATTTTGAAACACGTTAGATTGTGTAAGGACTTATACTGTGTGTGTGTGTGTGCATCTGGATCTGCTGATCTGTCCACGGAGCTCATCTAAGTGTTCTGGTCTCCAGTGAACATCATCTCTTTGTGTTGGTACACCATCTGATCTGGATACGGACTGAGGAACAGAATAAGAGAGAGACAGACTAATATTAGCGTAGAAGCCATTCTAGGTTGAAAGCATAGGACGCAATTTAGATATGTTCTTAAGTTTTACAGATACTAGAAACATGGGTTACAAATTAAAAATTGCTATCAAACAGCACACCTAGATTCCTAACTGATGAAGAACAACTGATAGAGCAGCCATCAAGTGTTAGACAGTGTTCTAGATTATTACGTGTGGGTTCTTTAGGTCCGATAATTAACACCTCTGTTTTGTCAGAATTTAACAGTAAGAAGTTACTTGTCATCAAATTTTTTATATCAGCTATGCGTTCTGTTAGTTTCTCAATTTGGTGTGTTTCACCTGACTGAGAAGAAATATAGAGCTGAGTATCATCAGCATAACAGTGAAAG
>JAUMHR010000042.1:15546573-15562412 GCA_032361145.1 Enteromius fasciolatus | reverse complement strand
AATAAATAAAAAAAGTTGTGTACTGTATATATAATTGTATTAAACGCTACCATGTGTCCACCTGTGTGTGTGTGTGTAAAAGTAGTTTTAGCATTTAATTTTGACATATTTTAATATTTCATAAACAAAAAAATTTAACACTGGACATGACATACAGTAGGGGATTTATATATTATAGCATGAATATACTGTATTAATATAATATAATGCTGCAAATGGGTAGTTGGAAAATACAAATAGGGCTGTATCATGGTGTGACATAGCAAAAATGTAAAAAATAAAATAACATAACATACAAATAACATGAGAGAATTTTTTTTCCTGTCACACCACATTGATATGTCAACTATCCATATACATGATATGGTACATACAAAGAAAAATAAAAAAGATACAATCATGAGAAAAATTTTGATAGTTACAGTACATTTATAAAAATAAAATATATTATTAATTAATTATTAAATGATGTATTAATATATTCCCTGATATTTATTCAATATTAAATAAATATTTATAAAACAATTGGAATCAGTAAAATGTTTGTTTATGTTTTTGAAGGCTGCATTTATTTGATAAATGATACTGCAGAAATAATTAGAAATAAATAAATAATAGTGATATTACATTATTAGTTTTAAAATATGTGTTTCTATATGAGCATATTTATAGATATTTTATAAATATCTATCTATATTTATAGAGTATATTTAAAAATATAATTTATTCATGTGACCAAAGCTGATTTTTTTTTTTTAGCATTGTACTGAAAACATTGGCAACCATGTGGAATTCATTTATTTACTTAAATATATCTCGAACAATGTTGCTATCATGTCTGAAGTTGTTCATAAACTGAGTGACTGAATAAAATTTATTCAACAAGTTTGCTGTTGATTGTTTGTCAACGTGACACATGTAGCAACATGCATATTTTGCCAAAAAATGAATAACAACCCAGTTTGTCACTCTAAATCATAATGCTGGTCCTCTGTGTTTTTCTGGTCTCTTAATATATGGCTATTATTTTCTTTCTGAATAGCTATGAATGCAATACTTTTGATTTATTATGCTAGAATGAGCCAGAGCGGTAAATTAACTCGTCTAAAAGCGACGTCAAGACTCCCGTATCCACATGCGTTTAATGACGACGCGAGGAGCCATTCCAAGGCAGACTGAAGGTGAGAATTCAATCACAACAACACTGTAGGGAGTTACTTTGCACAGCGTGGTGTGCTTCTGTCACTTTTAATGTATAATTACCATTAAAGACACAGACGCGCCACACCGCGCACAGCATGAGTATGTGTTTGTGTTAACTGTCTATAAAGAACTAGCCGTACATGCTAGGGAGCCACTCTTTGCTACCATTGTAATTAAGGTGGTCTTAGCAAGTGTGAAGGCATTCATCAAGACAAAATGTTATTTACTTTGAAAAAGCAATTGTCTCTGACCAGCACCTTCAGTGGCACTATACATAACAAATTCACTGGTTATTCCCTTGAGATATGCATGCGGCAGTGCAACACTGGAAAGAAACATGAAGGCATTAAAAATGTATGCAGTCCGTGTACTGTCTTTGTGGCTCTTCCGTTTTGGAGGTAACAAGCCAGAGAATTCAGGATGTGGTGACTCAGTTTTGCTTAGCGCAGTTAAAGAAAGGGAAAGCGACTTTGAAAGTCAGAGGATGCAAAGCAAAATTTCCTTTAGGTCTGCTAAAGTAAAAATTAGATTTTGTGGCAAGGAATGGGTTAAAGACAGCAACTTCTACTATATGGCAGTGCTCTCTACAGCATAAATTGCTAACTTTTTATATGAAGTCATTTGCAATGATTTTATTAAGTCTCGCTTTTAAGTGTTGTAATACATTCCAGGAGTGTCTTATTTATTTGCATACATCTGTTTCAAAAGACACTAAATTGTAGTAATTTGTTTTGTTGTTTACTTAGTAATTAACATTTATTTGGCAAGGGGGAACTGAATTCAACACAAACAAATAAAGCACAAAATTGAAAAGAATTTGTATTTTAATAGCTATTTAATTATTAATTTGTTTTCTTAATTATTTGTTTATTGAAATAATAATTTAGCAGATGATGCAACACTGGAATATGTTCTATTTGAAAATATATCACTAGTGCTGTCAACCATTAATTGCGATTAAACGCATCCAAAATAAAGTTGTCACACTTGTTTACACTTGTATATACGATGTATATACACACCAGAGCCGCACGATTAATCGCTAAAAGACACCCACGCCATCTCATTTCTAACTTTCAACGATTCCTGTGTCTATAAAATCTTTGAAAAAGTCTTACCGGTTTAGTGCCGAATTATGACTCCCCTCGTTGAAATCAATAGTATTCCTAACCCCACCTGTCAAGATCAGCAGGATGTGCCAGCTCAGGTCACTGGATGGCACTCCAGCGCCCAGTGAACTGTGTGTGTGTGTTTACCTCTGTTTTCATGCCCGGGCTCATTTTCACTGATGCCTCCGCCCTGCTCGTTTGTTATCATGATGTTTCATTGTCGTCTCCACCCAGTTTCACGTGTACAAACGCACCGGATGTCTTTGTGTATTCACGGTTCATTAATTGTATGTAATGTGATCAGGGGCGTAGCTTTTAGAAACAGGTGATTCTGTCCCCCGCACTTTTTTTGACCTAGCGCCAATATTTCCGCCAGTATTCTCTGATTTGTTCATTAGATTTGAATGAACGAACGTCTAGCCAATCACAGCACGAATCTCTTGCCATGAGCTTAAAATCTTTTTGCTCTTGTGAATCTTCTTTCATTCACCCACTTGGCTGTCTGGGGTAAAATGCACCCAAGAAAAAAGCAGAGGACTATTACATCCTTTTCTCAAACACACAATGTGAGTATGTGTTACAGAATGTTGCGATGACACGAATCACACGTTACCATGTTATGATTTATTGTCGGAAGACAGCAGAACCTGTTCCGTGTACTTCGTTGCGTTGTGCTGAATTCAGTGCGTATTCAAGGTTTTGGTGCTGTTAAATGCCCATTGTTCTACTATTCAGGGTTTACTAATTAAAGGTGAAAACAAATGAACGGGAACGCATCACAGAGGAATTCCATCAACTCTCAGTGGCTATAGGCTGTCGCTACACTCCGTTGCCTACGTTGTGATTGAACCTGTCTGTTTGTTTCTTGACCCACCATTAAATGTTAAACATAGTTGTGAATCCGAACGCCTCCCCACCTCCATACCGTTACACCACCCATGTATACATTAAAAAGTTTAATAATTAATTCAAATTAAATAATCACTTTTAAATAGACTGCAGCAATTGAATATTCTGTCACATAAATTATTCTGTTCAGAATCGTGATCTCTATTTGAGAGAAAAAAATAGTGATTCTCAAATTATCCAGAATCATGCAACAACACACATATTGTACATTTCATAAAAAATATTTTATATATAAAATATGTTTATTTACAATATAAATTATATGAATACACAGACATAAAATGTATACTACAAAATATATACTAAATGTGTATTTATGTATAGCAAATATTTCAATAATATATTACAATTTACAATTACATTTTACATTATTATTATTAATTTCTTTATTTATTCCTGTATGTTTAATCAAATGAAAGCAGCTTTTGTTTTAAATATATATATATATATATATTTTTTTTTTTTTCCCAGACTCAAACTGAAGTGCGTGGCTAATAGTTTAATCAGAAATAAAACAAAAAGGCTCAATGCAAATTCAGTTCTGTCTGCATTTGAAGTTTTATTTGTCCGTTTATGAAATGTGGCACATTGTAACAGGGTTTGTAAAAAAAAAAAACAGCCTCTCTAAGCACAACAGAAGCATCTGTCACAGTGAACGTTGCATTTGGCATAATATGTAGGCTGCAAAAATACTGGTGAACATTATTTAGTAATAATATCCAAAAGACTTTCCTGAATGACTATTTATAGCATGAACTAAAGCAGGTTTATGGAAAATTTGCATTCAGGGAACTTACGTTTCAGACTGAGAGGTCATTTTTTGCACTGCAGGTTATGTGGCATTATTAACTGGAAATATTTTAGTGCCAGTATTAATTTCCTTAATAAACTTGAAAAGCAGCATGAAAGACAGTGCTAGTACGACGTTAATTAGTTTCGCTCTCCTTAAACAGTGTGATATCGGTAAATTATGCAAAACATTAGTATGATGGATCTGCATTATAATTTGAATGAACTTTGGAAAAGATCTTTGTGGTCAGTTGTCAATTGAATTTTCATCATCACAACAAATAAATGTAGAAGATAACCAAAGGTCGCCTGGAGAAAAGTCAAAAAATAATTTATGTCTTTGTACTTCAAAAAGAGGCCACAAACTGCCAGATGAAAGGCATTAGTTAAAGTAAACTACCCACTGTTTTTCAAACAACCTCTGAGAAGTCTAATCCTGTCCAAATAGGAACGCCTTTAATTACCAAAAGGGGATCAAAAAACATTGAATTCACTACAGTTTTCAGCTAAAATCGACAGGAGTGGCAGCAAAACACCAAAAACTTTTAGTCCATTTTTGCTCAAATTATGATTAATGGGGCAGATTATTAATTAATAACTGTATATGGTTCTCTTAACAAATAAGTATGCTATGCCCTCAAAACAAATTTTACCATTGCATATGATTTGCGTCACATAACCAGGTCCATATGCAGTATATGACTATATAAAGCTTCTCTGGTGTGGTAAACTTGCTCGATAGCACACCTGGTAAAGTGCTGAATTTGCAATGCTCCTGTACAAAACTGTTAAACGCAAGTCATATTAAAAAGAACTCTTGGAAGACCTGAAGGTGCATGTTATAGTGGCATTGTTAAATTAGCAAATGCATTTGTATATGCAAGCTAAAATTATCGGTGTCAGCCTGGCACATTATTCTCAAACACTGTAAAGCATTAACATTTTAACGCCATTCACAGACTTTTAATTTGGTAAATGCCTCAATTTATACAGCAGCCAACCTAATAAACCATTGACAAATTGACATTTAACTGTTAGCATCACTCACAAAAAAATTGCAACTTCAATTTCAGGTCATCTCAGGTACGTTTTTCCAAAGAGCCTGCAAATTGCAAATCAGGCGAACATTTCAAAATGTTAAACACCTTCATTATGAAGATTAGTCTTTTTTTATGCCAACTTTTGCTACAGATGAAATAACAGTTGGTGATTCGAAGACTGCTGACATCCCGTAATAAATTCAGAGCACATGACCTTCCACAATGCCCCACATCCAGACAACAGGGAAGCCAATCCCATCCAAATCACTACATGAAACGACACCCATGCCATGTTTATAACTATACCTCAAACTTTCAGCAAAACATGTCTCGGAAAAGACTATGCAACAGAAATACGCAACACTTGACAAAGTAGACAAGTAAACAAGTTTTGCATGAAAACAAGTGCACAATTCCTTGATTCAAAAACAAGCATAAACACTTCCTGCAGCCTTACAATTGTGCAAAACTGTCACTGTGCGTTTTTATCACTCGAGTACTAGCTCAAAGGAATATGGAACATAAAGGGCGCTGATATGAAATTCAGGGTCTGTTAATTCACTGGCCGTTTTCTTCAAAGCATCGAAAAGGATCTCGAGGCTGCCAATTCAACAAGCGTGGAATTCAAGCATACAAAAGACGCAAGCAGAATATCTCCGAAAGTCCATCCTCAAAGAGCATTTCATCCACTCTGAGACATAAAAACAAGTCTCCAGTGTGCCGTGCCCCACTCAGCACGTTATCAAAGTCTTACGGGCACCCGCGCACACACAGCGGCCCAATTTTACACCAGGCTGACGCGTCTTCCTGACTTTCTCCCAACTGACACGGAACATCTGTCACCAAAAGAACTGGATAAGTTGAGCACCAGCGGAGAGGAAATATGGCATTATGGCCTGCTTGCCAAAGCACCACTATAACAGAGCCCTCCATTTTTCATGGCTTATCTCCAAACCGGTGACATCCCCCACACTGTTGAGTTCCACTTTGGAGGAAGAAGAGGGTAATATTGTTTACAAAAGCATCTGCTTCGCCTCACTCCCTGACGCGGTTCCCCTCGGACGCTAAAGTGCTTAATCCACCGTCTTAGAGAAAATCGCATGCGCTACTTCAACAGAATTAGCATTGTGGGATTAATCGCTCTGAAAGCAGTCGAAAAATACCTGCGTCCACTGCTCCAGAAAATTATCAGACGGGGGAATTCGCCATAAAGATATGTGCAAAAACATCACTTAGAACTATGTTTAATTCTGCGCCGGTTCGATAGAACACACAGAAGCGTGACTGCAACCCTAACCTTCAGCTATTCCTGCAAAATGTGTCTGATTCTGATACTTTTAATCATGCGGCTTATTGAAGGGAGGCTTGATTTCGACCTGGTGGGTGATAAAAAAGGTGAACAAAAATAGACTTGCATTGAGCAGGGCCTCAGGGGACCAGGATATCATAGAAGTCTTTGAGTGGGCTCCCATACTACTCAGAGCAGTATGCGATGGCCTGTAAACCAATTTAAAACAGGTTCAGAGGTGGGGTTAGGGGTGGACCTACTTATTAAGCTTGCATTACTTGTATTAGTTTTTAAATGCAAGCTAATAAGCAACTAGCCAATAGTGGATAGTGTTCCCTATTTTAAAGTGTTAGTAAATAAATTAGCATTTATTATTATTATTATTTATGGTGTCATACAACTGACATCGTATAAATTCATACAAAATCACAGCCTTGTAAAATAGCTACATTTTCTTGTCAGATCATGTTGGTTTTGCACAAAGATAACTTTAACAGTTAGCAAAAAAAGTTAAACAAATGAAGAAAATAAAGGTTTCGGGGTGGGTAAGATTAACCTAGTTAATTGTTACAATAATCCTGTGAAATACTGTAATTAAATATACAGTTTGTCCTTTATTTAACCAGGTAAAAATGTACAGAAGTGACCTGGCCAAGAAAATATAATTTTGTGATATTTATTTTTATTTTCTCCAGTCTTCAGTGTCACATATGACTCTTCAGACATTGTTTTAATATGCTGATTGCAATTTCTTATTATCCATGCATTTTATTTTTCAGGATTCTTTGTTAAACAGAAAGTTCAAAAGAACAGCATTTATTTAAAATATAAACATTCTGCTGACATTAGCTGACACTTTTAAACAATTGAATGCATCCTTGTTGAATTAAAATTTAAATTAATGCATAGAAATAAAAAAAATATAGAAATAATAAACAAATAAATAATTACATTGAAGGATGGTCATACTGTATGTACAGCAGTTTGCAACCACTCAGAATAACATGCAATATTCTAAACCACTCAGAACATCTTAGCAACCAGATACATTACCCTAACAACCACTTAACGCATATAAAAACAGTCATAACACCATATTAGCAATGCCCACGCAAACACCAGGAACGCCCAAAAAGTGTAGCAGCGTGTTTTGCGGAGGTAAACACCACTCACATTTACATGAGTGCAAAATCATCAAATTGCATAACAGAAAGTGGTCATTATACTTTAGCAATAATAAGCAGAGACAGATGTGACGTACATGAGCAAAACATGCATGTGAATGTCCCATGTAATATATTCACACCTCTCTGCTTTCATAACAAGCTGAGCTCCTTCAGGCAAAGAAACCTTCAGGTACATTTAGACATGTATGAACAAAAACTCTCTGTAGACACCTTCATAACACACATACTGTAGGCCTACTGTACATGTGAGGAGCCATATGAAAGGCTGGCTGTCTCCTGTGACACACACCACTGCACAGATGGGTTCAAGTCCCCATTTCAGTAGCACTGAAGATATTCCGTTTCATTTACTGAGGAAAAAGTAGCTGTTGTTGTGGCCCAAATAGGAATTAGGGCGTTTGAGTTTCACATGTCAATGCTTAAGTATAAAACAAAAAAGTCAAAGTATCAAAACATTTATCATTTATGCATTTTCCGCTTGATATGCATAAAGCTGGGGTGCAAAATTGGCAGTAATCATGTTACAAAGGGTTGTTGTTCGTCTTCCATTCATCAAATATCCTTTAAAAAATAGCACGCTTTCTATTAAAAATATTGTTTAGAACAAATGTTTTCAACATTGATAATAATCAGAAATGATTCTTGATGCTGAGAATCCGGCTTGTTTATTAAAGGGAATATGGAATAATTACAAATTTAAAAATATGTTGTGACATAAAATAGTTATAATAAATAAGTTAATTGTGTTATTTAGTTAACCAAATAAATGATCAAAAGAGACCTACTGTATGATCAAAATTAATGAAGAAATCTTAACAACCCCAAATAAAAAATAATAATAATAACTTAGTGTTACTTTACCTTTAGCCAAATTCACTAGCGAGTTTTGAGTAAAAATTGTTTCTACACCATTTTTCTTTTTCAGTCAATGTAATCTATTTGAACCAGAACAAATTGAATAAAAAGACCACAACATAAGTACTTTTTCAGTTAAAATGCTATATTTATTATAAAAGTCAAAATCCATAAAGGTTTCTTTCATCTTTCAGCTTATTTAGGGTACATCTATGTGGCACGTCTCAAGACCTTTGCAATATGTCTCAAGTGAAAAGGCAGATATTAGATAAGAGACACAATATGAAGTCTGAGGTCTCTAAACAGCCGAGATTTGATCAATCAGGGCAGGTAAAATGCCACCGACTCGATCAGCAGACTGTGTCAAATAATACACTGTACCAGCTTGACGGAAAATACCCAGGGCGCTATCAAAGCCTTCACCTCAGGGGAGGACTATAGCATGCCAGTCAGGCGTGTGACACAGGAGCGTTTTAATGACGCGTGTGTGTGTGGGTGGGTTCGATGGGCTGAACATCATTTTAACGGCTGGACATTCACATTAGCCTAATTAATAGCAAGTCTACATGTAAACATGGTGTAATTGCTCACTGAAGGCGTCAGCGAAACAGAAACTCCGAGAACGTGAGCGGTGCTTGAATACGCAAAACTGGTGTTCTGAATGATTGCTAGGTGGTTGCTTAGTGACTCAAGTCAAAATAACCCATCCCTAAGTTGTTTCCTTTCAGGGTGCAATTTGAGTTAGTAACAAGTTAGTGTACAAGTGTAGTTACAATTAAAACTGATTATTCGGAAAATGCTTTTCTTTTTATTATTTTAACTTCCTTATATTATTTGCATTCTTACATGCAAAGTAATTAATTATAAACACAACTTTATGATCTTGTTGACTGAAATAGGTTTATAAATTGACAGTATTACAGACCCTTTCAATAAGCTATAAGCACTGTTACCAAAAAAAAAAAAGGAAAATAATGAAAAAAGTATTATTGGTTAGAAAAGTATCAAGTGTTTGATGTTTCTATGTGTTCGGTTTTACAAAAAAAAAAAATCTGATAGTTTTTGCATTCGTACAATCTTGTGTATTAATGGTCCTTGAATAAAAAAAAAATAAATAAATAAAAAAAACAAGTAAATGTAATAAATGAACTGAAACTGAAATGAAAGCAGTCGGTATGTGGGCACAATATAAAAGGAAAAATCTGTCAAATTGTTTTAGTATGATGATGATGTGTTTAGTGTACAGTTACATAATGTGAGGAAGTTGTAATATATCTATTCCTGGATCTATTTTTTACATTTTTTTTTTTTTTTTATGCTATATGTCAACATTTTCATAAAAGAAAATGCATGTAAAGTGTGTTAATGTATCTATTTAAGTTCTAAACTCTAAGAAATTATCTTAAGAAAACAGGAAGATATTTCCAAACAATTCCTCCACTGATTTTCACGGCATGGACAAATCTAAATTCTTTTTGCGTTCCTCAGAAGAAAATAAGTCACGCAGGTTTGGAGTAACATTAGGGTGAAAGTATTTTTTAGACAAACCATAGCTTTGAGTAACATGAATAATATATAGCACAGGAAAAGAAAATGACTGTCAGTTTCAAATACGCAAGATATCAGGCAATTCTTTCTTAGTTTTAATTCACTAAATGATCTGCCAGTGGAGGCCCCTGAAGGACAACAGTCACTTAGAAATGAATCTGATCTTTTTTTTTTTTTTTTTTTCTGTACTTAAAATGAAAGTCAAAGTCTCCCTTAAAGCACCCATCTAACATCCCGCTCAACCCCTGAGAAAATGAGTGGGAGAGCTTCCGCTATAAATGCCAGCGCTGCTCTCTTCAGACAACAGATTACACTCAGAGACGTTTTATGCATTTCAGTCCTCCTCTCCGCTCTTACCAAACAGCGCACTGCCTTCAGTTGGAAAATCCCTGATTTTTTTCCTGATAGCATAAATGGACGCCTCTCGGATGTTATTCTGAGCAGATTATAATAGAAACAGTGTCTGTTCACTATTGGTCAAGATCACAAACACGCCGGTCAATATTCTGCAATATGATGATACAGACTATATGTGAAGTTCAACTTAAAGGCTAAATAAAGAATTATGAATTATGAATATAAATAAATAAATAAAACATATATATATATATATACACTATCTAAAATAAAATACACTGGAGTAAACATTTAAGGATTATGGACTTTATTATGATACTTTGTTAAGAAACAAGAGTTAAAAGTAAATTGTCTAAAATGATTGATTTGTTGGCATTGACATTGATTGATAGACTTGAATATCATGGATTATTGCGATGCTTTTATCATATGTTTGGACTGTCATTCTGACGGCACCCATTCACTGAGATGATCCGTTGCTGAGACACTGATGCAATGCTACATTTCTTAAAATCTGTTCTCATGAAGAAACAAAACTCTACATCTTGGACAGCCTGCTTGTCCAGTAAAAACCTATTAATTGTAGAAGTGATTCAAAACAGACCGATGCCAACATGGGCTGGTTGCGTGACATGCCATCACCATAAAGAAACAACAAAACTATTATATAACCTGGTTTAATTTATAGGCAGTTTCATTTGCAAAGATAAAAACGTGTTTTCCGTTTTGAAAAAAAAGACTTGCTGTCTGACAGGATAAACACAAACGCAAACTATGCAATCCATGCTAATACTAAATATTGAAATATAGAAATGATACAAATCGATTAGTTTCATTATTTATCTTTTTACATTTTTACAAAAAGGGTCTTCGCCTGGTGTCCAAAGTGAAACTATTTGAGCAGCTCTACTCTGTAGAATTTATCCACATGAATGCTTTTTATTAACTTGCTGGTCTTTCATGAACTTCTATTTGCTGGCAACTTTCTAGGTCACGTCAAGTCACATTCCTCAGCATTTAACCTTCTTCACACAACGTCACATGCCTCCAAATGTCTTAAATCAATAAACAAGTCTAGATGCTCCTGATGGAGATTTTACATGACTTTCGCAGTGACCTGGATGAGTGAGAAGCTTTACAGACATGCCACATCCCCTCTGAGAGACACTGATCCGAACACAGCAGCGATACTCGGCTGACGTGCACGGCATTGCATCTTTAGTTATGAATCTAGACCCTTCAACACATTTCGTACAATACATTTCAGATGACCCGACTGTAAATTAAATGCATCCATTTGTCATAATCATATAATGTCTTTAAATTAGCATTATTTGGAAACTTTCCCTGTGAATTCTTATCTGTCTTTATTGTATTGATCATGTGTGTCAGGGCTGCATGCATGCATTTCTATAAAAATGTAATGAAGTTTCAGAAAGCTCAGCACTGGCCACATAGTATTTTAAACATGAATCACTGACTCCATCATGTGGCTATTGAGTGTTAAAACGCTACATTCATGGAAATGGCTTCTCTATCCAGTGTATCATATATCACAGACGCATATTAAAACATCATTCTCATTCAGAGTCATTTGATATATGCAGACGTTATATTTCACCTACATTTATAAAAAGGAAACATCATCCTCTTCATTTCTGAGCCCCATTTCAAATACATGTCATTTGCATAATCTGTTATTAAATTGTCAGTAAAAAAAAGTGCTGCAGTTCTGCTGCAAACCGAACTAATTGTCATTTATTGCATTGTTATCCTTACTATTATTATATTTTATTTCAGAAAAATAAGGTGGTTTAATAAGGAAACAACAAAATAAATTAGATGTTTTCTATGAATTAGACTTGCTCAGTGTACAATCAATCAAACACATCTCAAGACTTTTTGCAGTTCATATATAAAAAGTATAAATTAAATATTTTAAATGAACACACTGACATGCATTTTCTGATTACTGACATGGATTTCTGATTACTGTGAATGTACTTAAATGTCATAAAGGTCAAATAACATATATACATTCACAGATGTAATATGTCCAGAACATATCTAAAGAACATTGGTGGAGTAGTAGGCCTCATTTATAATCTCAATAACAACAGTGCCCCCTATCGGCCCCTATCTGCTGCGTTCTATACAATTCTTAAAAAAAAAACTGTTTAATGACAGTTAGTCCACCTGCTGACTGATGCCATCACAGATATCTGACCTATATCAAGACCTTTGTCTGTCCTGCAAAAAACACTAGGAGTACATTCAATACACAACTTTTACAAAAAGAGCATTAAATATGATTTATTCAAATATGAAAAATATTTTTCCCTGTGAAGAAGCACTGATACAACTAAAAACAGCATCAAACGCATTTTAGAGAAAGACATGGGGAGTCCAGTAGTCCTTGAACATTGCAAGGGAATATGGAGCTATATAGAATCTACTGTTCGCATCAAAAAAAAAGTACAATCATTTATGACATATCCAAAGCACCATTTTAATGTGCCCGCTCTTCCATATTTTCATGGCTGAAAGTTTGCATCCCTAGCTGCACAGGTCAAGGTCTAAATAAATATCTGCACCAAATAAAACATGTTAAAAGCGTTAAAAAGCGGGTTGGAGTTACATTGGCCAACACAGAACAAGAAAAAACCTTTAAACTTGAGTTGTTGGTACTGTAAAAGTTTTGTTTAACAAATCCATTTTGTATAACACTGCTGTTATTTTGTTTTAAGCAGAAGATGTTTGGCTTCGAATACTTTGGTATAATAAAGTAATCTATTTAATCTTTTTACAATTAGTGATTTTATGTTTTGTTTTTGTTTTTTATCATGCAACAGAAAGAAAATAGCTAGATAAATCATCTAATTAGTCATTAGAATAGTCGACTATTTGATAAAATAATCGCCAGAAAGCATTCGAATCAATCCAGGATGGGTCTCAGCTCAATGTTACTTTTGGGCACGACGAAGTAAGGACTGTAAAACCCTGACCTCATCTCGGCTGGAGGGACAGGCTCGATTGCATCCTTCGCCAGTGGGACTGCAACCTCCGCATACAGGACCGCGGCATCGTTGTCCGAGCAGACAGTGGTATAGCGGAAGCTGCGGTACCTGGGCGGGCGCCTGTCGAACTGAGTCACATAGCCGAGGCTTACCGTCCGTATCAACCACCGTGATGGGCTGGGAAGCACTATCCAGGCTCCCAGCCGAGTCGCTAGGGGAATCAAGGGAACGTTGACCGCCGTGCCACCAGTGAGGCAGACTGTTGGGGGACAGGGGCAGGGACTGATCCCAGAAGGCTGAATGACCTGGGGAAGAGTCTGGCTGCATTGTGCAGTGCCTACCTGCCTCCCTGGATCCCACGCTGGCGACACAGTACTCCGGGTCAGCATCTGAGGAGACAGGGCATCGTGTGCCTCAGTGGGCATCGGAGCAGAGGTGCCTGGTGCCCTGGGGGGACGCCCTCGCCGACGAGCAGGCAGAGGCTGGCCTGCCGAGGCAGGATGTGGGACATCACCTCGGTCTGCTTCAGGACTGCCGAGAACTCCTGGGCCAAGTCCTCAACAGCGTCGCCGAATAGGCCGACCTGGGTGATGGGGGCATCGAGAAAGCGAGCCTTCTCTGGCATGCGGCACCTGCGGCAGGTTCGGCCAGAGGTGTCACTCCTGGACCACAGCGGTAGACATCACCTGAATGCGAGGGGAGCCGTCTCATGAATGAGAGGCGAGTCCTCAACATGGCCATGGTAATCTGCTCGCAATGAGCGCATTGACCATCCACGGAAGCCGCCTCAGTGTGTTCTCGGCCCAGACACATGAGGCAGTGATCATGTCCATCTGAAGAGGTGAGGAAACTTCCGCACCCAGAAACGCATGGTCTAAACGACATTCCAGAGAACGTTTTCACCAACCGTGGAAAATTTTGCTCTTTCTCCCGGTTGCCCAGGGAAGACGTGGCAACTCCGTGCACTCAGAAGTCTTTGCTCGCTGGATTTGCAAGATGACTGGCACAGCCGGCCTTTAAAAAGGCCACCAGCCTGTAGGATTTGCTGCCAGCCGCCCAAAAAACGCTGTCAGATGAGAGAGCAAGAACTCTTGAAGTCAGGACGCTCCACTCTATCATTCTCCACAACTTGTCGAGGGGGTCTCCTGTAGCAGCTCAAAACTCCGAAGGCTCTGAAGTGAAAAGCTGCATGTGCACCGCACTCGTGTCCTCTTATACTCACACAGTGATGAGGTGCACCTGGGCACAATCAAGTGCACGCCAATATTTATTGGCATTTTGTATAATGCTCAAAGGCAATTGGTCTCTCTGGCGAGTTCTCATATGTAACTCATGGGTAACTTCAGGCTTTTGCATCTGAACTCTTCATATATACATAACGCATAAGCATTTGTACGCACTTTATATGTAGATCTTATGTATTAGTATATTTTGGCATATTTGTTATTATATTGTGTCATTATACTGAAACCCACAAGTAAGTGGCCTTTTTTTATTTAATTAATTATCTGTGTTTACTGTGAAAATGAAGTCTGCATAGGGACATTGTAAATTTGAACACAGCTTTTGGTTATGAAACTACAAGCCCCTGGACACTTGTTTCATTAAGTTCATTACTGAGCTGTCAGTAAAATATTTAATCATTATACTATATCCAGTCACTCTCTTGTTTAGCTGCAATGATAACCAAATATTATGTAACAAAGCAAATGTTGTTTGTGATTTGATTTGTCCTTAGGTTAAATTTAGCATAACATTTATTTATTTATTTATTTGTCTCTGCATTTGCTGAAAAATAAGTCTGGTATTTATTTATTTTTTAATATGGGGCTCACTACAGTATAATTTTTGTTGACTAAATGTTGGTTTTATGGTTCCCACTAAGCTGAGCAGTGGTGGGCGTTTGATGACTCTTTACACACTGAGCTGCCAGTACTGGTGTAGTGATAAATCAATTCTTATTTGCTCATCCAATACATCACATTTGAAAAAAATACAATTAAAATAAAAGAAGTCAATTGTGCTACTGCTAATTATAGTTAACTCAAAGAGATTCATTTGAGTGTAATTGTTTTGAGGTTGACTTCATTCACTTCAGGACTTCACTTAATAAAGAAAAATCGAAAACATTATGTGCGTGAGCAGACTTGTTCTAGTTTTGTTGAGCAGTTACAAATTTCTTTATTTTGCGGTAAAATGTTCCTCAATACTTTTGCTCCCTTACTTTTAGATAAATCAGTTTTTATTCACTCACCCAATTTAGTAAAAATACAAAAATGTGCATCTTTATTTTGTCTTATATTGCTAATAATTAATTAATTAACTCAAAGAGATTAATTTAAGGGTAACTGTTTCTGAGTTTACGTAATTTAGTCCTTTATTTAGGACTTATTATAAAAAGAAAGAAATTGTCAGGCCAGGACTGCACTGGGATCAGTGCAGTCAACTTCAGACACTCACAAACTAATGAGCTAATCACCGCCACCTGGATTGAATCAGGTGAGCTTGTATATAAGCTCAAGTCTCCAGTGCTTCTG
>JAUMHR010000042.1:15506906-15519312 GCA_032361145.1 Enteromius fasciolatus | reverse complement strand
ATGCGTTAAAAAAATTAACGTAATTAACGACAAAAATTAATTACCGCCGTTAACGCGTTATTTTTGACAGCCCTAATTAATATTAAAGTTATATATGGATTATAATTGTAAGATGGTAAGCAGTCTCCATACTAGAACATCAGTATATTGAAAAAAAACAAAACAAAACAAAAAACAATACATGAGTACACAAGTTACATATGCCCATGAGCATGAATTACCATTAAACAAGGACTAACCCACAAGACGACCTTGACTTTTTTGCAAAGCTTGTTCAAACTGATGCATTTATTAATTGCATTTAGAATCTCAATGTGTTCATTAATAAGCCGTGAATGCATAAAAGAAACCAAATGTATAAAGAATGCAACTGGGGCATGGAATCTGAAAAGGAGTGAATAAATGGAATAATAAAAAGCAAGTTCTTTTGAAAGTATTATTATAAAAGCGCCTTTATTTTAAAAACACGAGAAGCAAATTCGCTGCCTGCTGCGAGGAGAAAAAACCCATAAAACACTACAGCAGGAATCATCACTATACCAAATACTGCAAAAAAAGCCAAAAGCCATCTGTTTCGGTATACGGTTGAAACCGGTTTCTCCTAAAATAAGACAGATATGAGGTTTGTATTTCCCCTTTTATATTTGTTCTGATAGAAGTGAGTTATTTTATTGCTGGCATGCGACACGTCCGATAAAAGCAATGTTGTTTATAAGCCATTTCTAAAGAACACGTCCGCCACACCAAATGAAACCAATCATTCTCAATATCACCTTCCACAGGTGTTTGCAGAGGTACATTGACTTATAGCTCTTCTGTCTACGTTTCTTCAATCACAAATGGTGGTCAGCCCGTCCAGACGTGTTATTCAGTGCAGTATGGTTCTGAGGTCAACGTGTTATTGTGCTAGCGTGGGATGTGACGATTTGCTTATGAGTCAATATGGAGTTTCCTTTTCTTTGAGTGAAGATTAGTAATACTGAACAATATCTCTAGGCGAAGCATCCATCATGATTCAGAGTTTGTAAAATCTGTAAGCGTGACTGGAGACACAAATCAGACTATCTGAAGTGGGCCCACATGCCATGTCAATTTTTAATCAATGTACTGCGCTCTAATATTTTGTGCATCTCAACTTAGCTCTTTTTCTGTGTCCTGTGTTTTTGTAGCTTTTAAAATCAACATGAAATAGGGCTTTCATGTAGGGCAGAACTTTTGAATTGAATTGATTGTGAGATCTTAATTGCTGACATTATCCTAAGCAAAGTGGTTTTAGAGAGCATCACGATTGTATACTACAATGAAGGATTATGAAGATTCACAATCAACAAGACCAGGAATATGTATTTAAATGGAGTACATTTTGGTTTTTCTTTGATTAAAACATGTGTTGTCCTTGTTTGGACAAATATGTGGTTTATTAATAAAGATAACATCTATTTGAAAAATTACTTCAACAATTTCAGAGATGTGAGTTCCAGGGATTTCAGCTGTATATATATATATATATGTTTCCGGGTAAATTACATTATCCCCCCAAGTGCAAGCTTGCCAGCACGTTCGTTACTAGGCAACATGGGTGCGCGCACGCACACACAAAGTGAAATTGGAAAGAGCAATAGCGACAAAAACGGTGGGTAATCCCGTCCTTTTTTATTTATGTGTATTATTTAATTTTACGATTCCTGGAGAAAATCAGTTGCCTGTGATCGAAGATAGTGTGAGCTGCTGCTGGGAAATATTGCCAAATTCGTACTAAATTATCACAGAAGTAGTTTTGTGGCTCCTCCCCTATAGCAGATAAAACCTCATTCCAAACATTTGCTAAAACTTGAGAGCCCTGTAATGTTTTCAGTGCTATGCTCAACAAGGCAGCCCAAATGATGGGACAGACAACGTGCTGTCTGCCCCTTACCCCCCCCTAAACAGACGAGAACTAGAATCACGCACATTACAAAACTACTGCATTCAGGCAGTCATTTCCAACAGATTCAAACAGGGCAAAACAAGCGATTGTTACATTTATAGCTGCGGATTTTAATGCAGGATTTAAGAAAATGCTAAATGTTATTGAGCACTCCTAGCAAAGAACAGAAAGATTGGGACCTTCTTTAGCTGAAACACAATAGCGGCCCATGTGTTGAAGACACGATCTGTGCTCTCTGAAGAAAATGTGGACACTCTCATATTTCTGATCCCATCTTTTTTTTTTTTTCTGTATCGAAAACATACCGAACCGTGACACCACTGTGTCATATCAAACAAAACCGTGATTTTTTTGAACCATTACAACCCTAATATATACACACATACACACACACACACATATATATATATATATATATATATGCATGCACACACGCACACACACACACACACATTACATGTACTGTAATGTAAAGTACATTTTAATTTTGATGGTTTAAGCTTACATCTCTGTAAATCAAAAATCCATTATCTTAAAATACTACAATATTCACATTTGAGTTTTATTAACTGTCCACACAGTATAAATTCTTGGTATCTCTTTTTTTTTTTAGACCACAATAGTGGGGAATTGTCCAGAAGCAAAGTGTTGTATCAAAGCATATTTAATGCAAAGTTGGATGGAAGGAAGAAATGCTTCCATCTGCTGACAAGCTTTATGGAGATGCTGATTTCCTTTTCCAGCAGAACTTTAGCACCTGCCCACAGTGACAAAACCACTTGGTTTGCTGACCATTATATTACTGTGCTTATGAACTCATGGGATATTTTCAAAACTCAAACGAAATATATTTTCATTGTCTCTAACAATCCAGACGAGCTGAAGCTGATCACTTCCATGATACTCCTCATTGATGCCAGAGTTTGTGCTAAAGAAGCTCCAGGGTTTGCAAAATTGCTAGCCTGACGTCCCAGGGCTATTGTGTTTTCCAGTCGTGCTACCAAAATCCATCTCAGCCCTGCTAGTCGTGCTGTCATATAGGGAGGAAAATATATTTCAGTGCTTTTGCATTCTTTCACAAATATGTTTGGGTAATTATGTAATTTTCAGGCATCGGAGAGCCACTGTCAAATAGGTTAAGTATTGAAACTGTGTTTGAATTCACACTTGTTTTTTATTTTCACTTTGCGGTTGTGCGGACTGTGAATGGACTGTTTCATTGGGCGCATATGCCTGGACCAAAGCTAACTAGTCTGTTGTGTTTGTTTATCGGTCTGTTTAGTGTCACCGGATACAAATGCAACTAATTCTTGGTTATTGTTCTGTGGGATCTGTTTCCCATACATTTATATATTTGCGGTGACCTGCAACGATATCAAAACTGACCGATTTGTCTAAAGTTGAATAAACATGAACATGTAATGCATGTATACAAATTTAGAAATTGTCATGTTTATTTTATCCTGCGTATAAGGCAGCGTTTGTAAGCTCAGAGCTGCTTTTTCTACAGCCATTACCGGGGAAACCTCTTGTTTCTCGTTCTTAAAGCACCTTCTGCTGTTTGTTCACGCCTCTCTGCTCCAAATATCACAAACTGTACTTACCTGAAAGACTTACCTGAAAATGCTTACCAGCGATGTTCCTTTGATGAGTTCTATGTTTTGTTGACTGCACCTGTTTTGATAAAGCCGCTGAAGAGACCTTTATGTTTGTGAGCACAAAATAAAAGCACTTACTAAACCCATTCCTGTTGTCCTAGTGATCTGAGCGTGACAGAAGCTCAGCCCAGCACATTTCATGGAGCAAGAGGAAGCGACAGCAATCGCTGAACCATACTCAACTTTCTTACAAATCTTACAGGAATTACGGAGTTCTACACCTGCCGTTGCTGTCAGCCCTGTGAATCCCGTGCCCAAACCCCAGATCTTCTCGGGCGATCAGGCTTCCTGTGAAGGCTTTCTACTACAATGTTCATTGTTCTTTGAAGCACAACCTGATCGCTTTGTGAAAACACCATCCAGAGACTCGCTGGAAATCAGGTGAAATTATACGGTGGAGCCCCTTCTGTTATAAACACTGTCTCGTATCTGTTCCACTTGCACCTGTTATCCCCTGCTTTTCCACTACCGTAGAAAGCCCTGAGATAAATGCTAAGTGTCACATCCCACCTGAATACATGGACTTCGCTGACATCTTCAGTCACCTGCCCCCTCATCGTAGATGGGACTGTGCCATAGATCTTGTCCCTAACGCCACCTTGCCAAAAGGTAAAGTTTACCCTCTTTTCTTACCCGAACACCAAGCAATGGAGAATTACATCACAGAGGCTCTTGCACAAGGATTTATACAACCTTCCACCTCACCCGCAGCATCCAGCTTCTTCTTTGTTTCAAAGAAAGACGGAGGATTAAGACCGTGCATTGATTATAGAGCACTCAATTCCCAAACCGTGAAGTTTGCATACCCTTTACCTTTGATCCCATCTACTTTGGAGGAATTACGAGAGGCCAAAGTATTCAGCAAGTTAGACCTCCGAAGTGCCTATAATTTAATTCGTATTCGTAGTGGCGACGAGTGGAAAACCGCCTTTGTCACCCCTAGCGACCCCTTCACTGTCATAACAGATCATAAAAACCTCCAGTATCTCCGAGAAGCCCGCAGACTCAACCCACGTCAGGCACGATGGGCCTTGTTTTTCACACGATTTGATTTTAAAATTTCCTATAGGCCCGGCACGAAGAACACAAAGGCCGATGCCCTGTCCCGACTCCATTAGCCTGAACCCCAGCCAGCTGTACCTGAACCAGTCTTACCTCCTGAGTCTTTCCTGGCACCTATACAGTGGAGTATCAATACCCAGATAGATCAAGCCGCTCACCAGCATCCAGCACCCCCTGGAGGTCCCATCAACAAAAGGTATGTTCCAAACCATCTACGTAACGCACTACTGGATCTAGTTCATACCTCACCAGGATCCGGGCATCCAGGAGGCAAGCGTACCCTGACTCTGCTAAAAACAGTATTGGTGGCCCACGATGGCTCAAGATGCTTACCGGTACGTGAAGGGCTGCTCCGTCTGCGCCATGTCCACAACACCTCATCGTCTCCCCGAGGGCAAGCTAGTTCCCCTACCAGTTCCCGAGTGACCATGGTCGCATATCGCTGTGCACTTTGCAACTGACCTGCCCAACTCGGACGGCTTTACAACAATC
This sequence comes from Enteromius fasciolatus, assembly GCA_032361145.1. Classification (NCBI taxonomy): domain Eukaryota; kingdom Metazoa; phylum Chordata; class Actinopteri; order Cypriniformes; family Cyprinidae; genus Enteromius; species Enteromius fasciolatus. Next base: position 15,514,173 of record JAUMHR010000042.1, on the reverse strand, counting down.
CTAGTGGTGGTCGACAGGTTTTCCAAATCCTGTAAGTTAATTCCCTCACCTGGTTTACCCACAGCGATGAATACTGCACAGCTTTTGTTCTCCTAAGTATTTAGACACTACGGTATCCCGGAGGACATAGTGTCAGACCGAGGGACACAATTCACTTCACGTGTCTGGAGAGAATTCTTCCGGTTGCTGGGAGTTTCCATCAGCTTGTCCTCGGGGGACCATCCCCAGACGAACGGCCAGACGGAGCGTAAGATCCAGGAGGTCTCCCGTTACCTCAGGTCGTATTGTCAAACACACCAAGATTCCTGGAGCCAGTACTTACCCTGGGCCGAGTATGCCCAAAATTCCCTTAGGCAGGAAACAACTGGGTTAACGCCATTCCAGTGTGTTTTAGGGTTCCAGCCTCCCCTGTTCCCCTGGAACTACGAGCCCTTCTCAGTACCAGCGGTGGACTTCTGGTTCCACGAGAGTGAGAGGGTATGGGAATCCGCGCATACACACCTGCAACGAGCCATACGGAGGCACACTCGGTGGGCAGATACCAGACCTACCAGAGGTCCTACACCCGTATACCAGCCAGGAGAACTTGTCTGGCTCTCTACCAGAGACATAAAACTCAGAACGCCATGCAAAAAGCTCAGTCCTAAGTACATTGGTCCATTTCCCATTCGACGACGGATAAATGAAGTCACATACGAACTGGATTTACCCCCACACTACCGAATAACACCCACCTTCCATGTGTCTCTATTAAAACGTCATACTGAACCCATGTTTCCTTCACCTACAGACCACCCGGAGCCCCCTCCTCCACCCGAAGTCGAAGCTGCGGAAAACATCTACCGAGTCCAGTCCATCCTTGACTCCCGGCGACGGAATGGGCGGTTACAGTACTTAATAGAAAGGCTTCGGTCCTGAGGAAAGAAGTTGGGTAAACAGAGATGACATCCTCGACCCATCTTTAATGTCTGAATTCCACCAGTCACACCCTACCTGTCCAGCCCCTAGAGGTCGTGGCCATCCCCGTCGCCAGGTGCGAGCGTCAGGAGCCGCTCGTGGAGGGGGGGGTAATGTCACACCGTCACTTTCACCTGAACCCAGATCAGTCACAGCAGAGCACACCCAGTCACCAGTCACACGCTCACAGTCTCCTGATTACTAGCACCTGCCCGCAATGATGAACTCCCTACAAAAGCTCACTCTACCAGTGCTTCAGTGGCTGAGCTCAAGGTTAGACGCCGACAATACCTGCCTTGTCTACCTACCTGTGTGATCATCGATCTTCTGTTCGGCTGAGCTGGGGTTCATTGAACTATGTGACTGAGAAAGGAACCACTTATTCACACTACCTGAGACTGAGTATACTTACCTTCAACTTACCTGTTTGTTCACGCCTCTCTGCTCCAAATATCACAAACTGTACTTACCCGAAAGACTTACCTGAAAATGCTTACCAGCGATGTTCCTTTGATGAGTTCTATGTTTTGTTGACTGCACCTGTTTTGATAAAGCCGCTGAAGAGACCTTTATGTTTGTGAGCACAAAATTAAAGCACTTACTAAACCCATTCCTGTTGTCCTAGTGATCTGAGCGTGACAATTGGGAATCAATAGAAAATCATAAACCGGCATCCCATCATCAAAACTTACCTGTCCTTTTTTTCAGCAGGGTAAAAATATGTGGCACATGGATTTACGCAGGTATTTTAGTTCTGCTAAGCTAAATTAGACAGGTCAGGGTGAAGAAGGGATGGCCGAAGAAAATCAGACTACCACAAATCAGAAAAGTTCTAAAAAATCAGACTGTGAGGCAAAACGGAGATGCTTCAGTTAAAAATTCAGATTCAGCATCTGACACAGACTGATTCATCAAAATTTATGTTCATTTAGAACCAAATATTAGAGTTTATGATTGTAATTTGACTGCTGTATTTTATACAGTTGATGTAATTTGTGTTTTAAAATGTTTTTGATTGATGTGCCTACCCGAAGGGCTACCAGGGATTTCAAATTTTGCAAGCCCTGAGCTCCGAACAAGTATTGAGTGCAGAAATGAACATACTTTAAAGAATTTAAACTTTCCTGTTTTACAACTCTTTTTTTTATTTATCTTATAAAATATTCTAATATATTACTTTCATTTTATTATTTATTTATTTTTGGAAGTGAAAAGATCCAAAGTATCCAAGTATGCTCTTTGAAGGCGATTTGTTTAGGGACAAGAAGCTCTGACAACTAATACATCACGTGCATAGGATGGGACTGCTTTTATACCAATCACATCTGGAATTCACATATACGGTTCATGCTTTCTCAGTCACACCAGAATCAGAAAACCAAACTCAAACACACTTGTTTCCACACCAACTCTACTGTGAAAGAGCCTTAAGTAGAAAAACAAATTAAAATGACTTCAAGGAAGAGAGACCTTTGTTTGCCGTCATGCCAATTACGGTGTTCATTCTCCACAGAAACCTGCCACAGTTTAGCCAGGTTAAGCTTAATCTGAGTTTTCTCTCTGGTGGTCAGTTCAGATCCTTACTTGTCTTCATCAATTACAGGAAACAGGCATCTTTGCATCACACACTCCCACACCATTAAGCCCATGGTTTGTCTACAGTGTGTCGAGCTGCTAGTGATTTTGTGTGTTTCATTAAATAGTGCGAGACCTCTTTTTGCTACAGAACGCAGCGTGGTGCAGACCTACCAGTGTGTGGGCATATCGTTCTGTGTGTTCAAGTGTAGGCGTATGTCAGTCGCCTGTTTTTATTTTCTCTTCGCCTGCATTTTCCCTGCATTGTATTAAACTTCTGAACTCAACCGCACAGTGTGTTTGAAGTGCAAAAAGCAGATTTTAATAAACTTCCTTATAAATAAACAGGGGTATTCTTTACTTTTTTTGTACGGCGGTGTTGAAATCTAGCGACTGAGAATTTCAGCCAATTTGATCTTTGTTGAAATGTGAGTATGGCGGCTTTTTGAGACATAAAGTAGTCACGACATTGAACAGACAACTTGTGGGCGCTAAAGCAGCTATATAAGCAGCATGTTTCCGCCTCAGAGTGAAAAATAAATAAATAAATAAATCAGGTAATTGTGTTCGAATGAGTTCATTAAGCTCTTGTCTAGCAAGCCCAATGCTCCAAATAGTAACTGAACCACTAAAATAATCTTTACTGTATTTTTTTTTTTCTTCTGAGGTGTGCCTTTATCTCTGCTCATTTCATCTAGCTTATGTGAATATGCTGAATATAAATTAACTAGGGGTGTAAAGGTTCACAAAAATCACGGTTCGGTTCGATACGATACGATACAGTAGTGTCACGGTTCGGTATGTTTTCAAAACAGCAAAAATAAAATAAGAATTTAAAAATAAGAATAAGAATTAAAAATAAAAATATTTTTTTATTCACATAAACATCTTTTTTTCACATTTTAATTTATTAAAACTAACATAATATTACCTTGTTTCCCCCCCCCCCCCCTTTTCTTTTACTTTGAACAACAATGTACAACAATATACTTCACATATCTTCTGAGGTTTCTTCTTAGCAGCAAATAAAGAAGTGTTTTGGAAAAGTCAGCCTTGGATAGTATTTATTGATTAATTAAAATTTAATAAAAAGTAGATTTGAGCTGTTTAAAATCGTGAAAGCTGAGCGTCCCGTGTTCGTAGACCGTGCACGCCATCCACTGACATACAGAGCTCTGTTTCTTCCTGCGGGACAATCCGACAGGGGAGAGATCCACTATTTAATTTCGTGGTGTATGTGTCACCAAAGGCTTAGGGGCCGTTCACATGCAACACATTTTGTGCGCGCAAGATCTTTATTTTCAACAGAGCCGCGCAGTTTAAAATCCAAAGCAGTAATGATTTTGTAACTGACAGTGCTTTCATGGTTGCCTAGTAACAGCAGACGCACGAGAGCCGAAGTGCTTTGAAATCGGTGGAGGAAGTGACGCGCCTCGCATTTTCCACTGGTTTTTATACGCTTCGTGAACGTACCCTTATGTTACATTTAATGCTAAAGTATCGTTAACGCCAACACAAACATTATTTTAGTGTGTTAGAGCAGAAAGACGCAGCTCTGGTTAAACAGCTGGATGCTGGGTTGAAATGGCAAAGGGAAATGCCTAACGTTGCCTGAATGCCGCGGGGATCGTTTGTAATGTGTGTGTTTCTGGTTCTCGTCTGTTTGGGGGTGGGAGGAGCGACAGAAGGTTCCCTGTCCCGTCGTTTGCACTGCCTTGTTGAGCTATATATATATATATATATATATATATATATTACCAGGGGCGGAGTAGGGTACTAAAATCCACCGGTTAAAATTGGCCCCTACATCAGACAGCATTTAGTGACTTTAAATGCAGGATCATAGACAGAAAAAGCCAATAGGAGGCAATGCTGTCTTCCACCTATTTATTAATACAAATATCCTAAGTTCTTTAACAAGCCCCTCCCCTACATATCTCTCTCCATGACAGTAACAGCTACACTTTTATATAACAGGGCTGCAAATGAACCAAACCCACCCAAACTAACTTAACATCACTAATACAATAACTATTTTTTATGGTATGTTTCTATCCCCCCAGTTTTACAGACAAGGCTTAAGATAGTCTAAATTGCATGTTATAGCTGTCTCAGATTAAAATATCTTGCTCTGATTCCCAAGAGGCTTTGTTCCATTTTACATTACATATAGTTTATATAGATTATATATATATAGAGAGAGAGATTATAGATTATATATACTTTATTGAGCCCCAAGGGGAATTCAAGAACAAAAAAAAACAAATCAAATTGATTTTTTTTTTTTTAAATTGTGACCATTTTCTGTAAGATAACCTAACCATGACAAAGACATAGAGCACGAGCAACTGATATAAATATTGGTTGGATGTTTGTGTTGTGTGGGGGAAGGGAGTATTTAAACCCTATTCGCAGAGACTTTAGTAACGTCGTTGATTCTATTAAACTCAGGGGCCGGTCGCGTTCGCCTCGTGGCCGCTCAATTAGTGATCCACTGTGTAAATCCTTCGGTCGGCCCAAATGCATGGAAGAAACTTTTGCAATAAGATCAATAACAAACCTTCAGAATATAGGCCAACTTTTAAATTCACCGACGTACTAATCAGATTCAGATCTGGTTGTATAGCAAAGCAATGGCTCAAAAAGACAGTGTATAAACTCAAAGAAAATCCAGCGGAGCTCATCATCATCATAGCTGACAAACCCTGTTCTGGTCAGGTGATTATGCAGAGTAAAATTTATCAACCATTCAGCCCGGTACCAATTAAATTTCTGGAAAATGTCAGGAACACCTTGTTTAAGCCACCTCAGATGCCACGGCTATTGACAAATGAACACGTCCCAATCCATTTTAATACACTTTTGTTCTGCGTAGGCCATTTAAATATCTATGAATAGTTTGGAGTGCTAGTCTGATTTTTCTTGGCAGCACTGCGAAGCTTCAAGCTGAGGCCACGTTTCAGGAGCTACATGTGCGATTCTGGGTTTTTGTAATCCTCTACGCTCATTAAATGAAATCCCTGAACCACCTGCTTACTTTTTATGTTGTTTTGCTTATTCAGAACTTGTTTATTTCACAGACACATTAGGGCAAAATCTACTGTAAATGAAACATTGCCCATGCGAGAGGTCATTTGTTTTCCACTTCATGGCCCTTGGGATATAATGAGTCAGTAACGCTGTGCCTTTTCTTCACGATGAGAGGTAAACGGCGAGGGCTTTTTTTTTTTTAGCATTTGTAAGCAGACATGCATACACACACTGCATGACCACCCATCCGCCTAAACACAACCCCCATATGCACACATTTAAGAGCAAATGAAAGTGATCACTGCAGTCTCCAGTTCAGGCTGGTCCAGCTGGAGGACAAAGGAAGCCTTGCTGGTTAAGCTAGTTGGTGGGGACCCACATCGCTGTGAGAGCACAATTGGTCACACTTTATATTAGGTGGCCTTACCTATGTGCTTACAATACATTTTGTTTTATAATATTCTACTTTATAAATGCATTTTTCTAATAGCATTTGTTTGCTTGTTTGTTTTAATGAATATCCTCTTATTTATGAATTTACTTCTTTGCTTCCTATAAAATAATATTATTTCTATTTGAAACGTTGTATATAAGAATGTTAGAACATTAATTGTTATTATTATGATTGTTCATTCATTTGTTTGCTGTTTTTCTTCTTCTGTGTTAGTTCAGCTGGTGCAAAAGGGACGCTTGCTGATTAGGCTGGTTAAAAACCCACATCCCAAAACACCTCTAGCAATGCTGGTCTTTTCACATTAACAAATATAAAATTTTTACTTTGTGACCCACATTTGAAGTGGCTGGTGTGTTGCAGAGCAGAAAGTGTGAAGCGCTGTTGACTGATGCATGAGACATGCTACTTTTTTTTTCAGGTGCTCAGAGCATGTCTACTGCTTTATGCGTCAGTTACTCTAACTTTTCAGCACCACGGCAATGGCCGACTTCCAATCGCCTTGTGAGCGCTGGCAGTGCTACAGACTGTGGAGGTGCTTAACACAAACTCATACACACTGGAAAAGTCCTGCGGGCTCTCAAGGGTGAGACGCATGCTCACACTGCCTCTGCCAACCAATTAGGAAATGACTTCCCCAATCCCTAAACGCAGCCTCTCAACAGCCAGGGATTCTGGGAAATGTGCTAACTGCGTGTGTGGGGGGAGTTGAATAAGTTTATTTTATTATATGTCACTTGCTCAACAGATTGTAATGATTTTTTTTTTTCTGCAAGCTATCTTGACACTTCTAGTACAATGGTGATGGTAATGGGTCCCATCGGCAGGGTTTGACTTGTGCCTTAGATGACCAAACCAACAAGAAAAATCATCTGCCTGTTTCATTGTCAAAACATATTTAAAAATACATGAACTGAAATGAACATATTTGATTGATGAATTAATAAATTAAAATCAATCTTTATTTGAACCTATTTTTACTCTCATTATATTTAATTATATAATAATTATATTTGTTTATTATTTGTGTGACGTTTAGAGCTGAAGTGAGCTGGCAGGACACAGAAGCAGAATTACAGCGAATAAACATTTATTAAATGAACAAAACAAAGGAAACGCTGAGAGCATCGCAGAGCTGAATCAAACAGACATACAACAAACATTACTTTAACAACCGACACTAGACAATACACAGGGACTGAACTAAATACAATGACTAATCAACAGACAAGGGGAGACACCAGAAAACACGGC
>JAUMHR010000042.1:15439448-15457665 GCA_032361145.1 Enteromius fasciolatus | reverse complement strand
TGCTTGTACCTCTATGATAAAATTCTGCAATTTCATAATTTACCTTAAATCCAATGCAAATATATATATATATATATGTGTGTGTGTGTGTGTGTGTGTGTGGATATTCATTAATTTATACATACATATTGTATTAATTTAGTAATTATTAGAGTTACAGGGGCTCAGTGTGATCTATTTGCAGTTATACATTATGAACGATTCATTTGATTGATAGTATTTCTAAAAATAGTTGCATTTAATAATGGATATTGCTTGTACTCTCTTGCCTTCATTTTATTGTAGGCATCTTTTTTTATATGTTTCTTCATAAGAGATCAAAGCAAATGCTTGTCGTGCTCCATCTCTTACCTTTAAATGCAGAATAGCGATCTATTGATCGCTTGCGTTGGAGGCAGACACACCTCAGATATGAAGCAGTTTTAATACAGTACAGTTAAAGATACGAGAGACGGAATCGTGACGGCTGTAGAGTCAGTAAGGCTTGTACTTTCATGTATTTGATAGCGAAGTGTTGCAAATGATGATAAACCCCCCCGTCAATCACACACAAGCTGGTAGAGACACACAAAAGCCCGTTATCTGCATGTTTTACGCACCAGATATTTGAAGAAAGTCAGAGACACGCTTTAGTCATAAATGTAATATATGCAGTGAGTTTCGATCAATCCACACTTGTTTTAATAGTCTGAGATGTGACGCGTCGATCCTCTGCCTGCATGAAAAAAAAAATCAAGCCATACAGGGTGATATAAAAGGGAATACCCAGCATTCCTGTTGAAATGCACTTATTTTTCAAGCCATCGCATGTCTTAAGAGCTGTGACGTAGCGTATGTGCGCATAGTTCCTATAGTCTTGACGCAGTGTTTGTTGTGACAGTAATAGAAGAAGCTCAGCGCACCGGCTGCACTGTTGCATGCACGTCGAGTAGTTAATTATTTTACCGCATTCAACTGCAGTTCCCCCTCCACACACACTCACACACACTCACGGCGGAAAAAAGAAACAACCTTCACGCGAACAACACCTGTACTTTGTGGAATACTTAAGCTTTTCTTTTTATTTTCCTACGTGAAACGGAAATATCGTCTGTGAGGACTCTGGAAATGCCGTGTGTTTTAAAGACATTTGGATGGGGAAAACGGAGTGGCTCCGTTAGAGCTGTCGGCGGGGACAGAGAGGAGAAAAAGCATCCTGGTATGAAAGCAATCTAAACCCTTCGACGGCGATTTCTGTGGACATTTTCAACACTTGCCCTGTATGTGTTTTTCCCCCGCGCGAGCGAGCGAGCAAGCATTCCCTCATCCGATGGATTTTTGCCTTCGCAGCTCAGCAGAGGGTGTTAGATCTGCCAGTGAACACCGGGCTGAAAAGTCCAGAATCTCTCAGCGACCGTCTTTGTGATAAAAAAGCACTGAGCGACGCCATCGGAGTCCGAGGAAGGGTGCTAAAGATGTAAGAATCTCGGATTAATCTTACTGCGATGCATTGAAATGTACGCGGTGTGATTTCAGCACCACGGGAGAAAGAACAGCTCCCGCGCCGTGGATATGTGAGAAATACACAAGGTCAGTGATTTGCGAGCCCGAAAAGCCAAATAATTGAGTTGAAGATGTCATTCTGTACGCTTTAAGATTGTTTTGAGAGCATGCGATGGGGAGGTGATGAAAAAAAGGCTTCTTGCTGTCGATTTTTCTCAATCTGGACATAGCGAGCTGAGCATGGATTTAATCGCAGAGTGTCCTCTGCTTTTTTAGACTGGAGATTTATCTCATTTCTCGCCCTCTTGCTGATTGTATTCATGTCTTGATGTCGGGGATGATTGTGTCGTATTGAAAATGCTGCTTTGGATTGTGTTGCTGAAGGCGGCTCTTTGTGTAGCTATCGGGAATGTTACAAGGGACGTCTGTAAGGAGCAGATCTGCTCCTGCAACGCAATAGAAGGCGATTTGCACATTGACTGCGAGAAAAGGAGCCTCACGAACCTGCACCATTTGACAGGTCCGAGCTCCCAGTTTTACCATCTCCTGCTTCACGGGAATTCTTTGTCCAGACTGTTCCCAAACGAGTTTGCTAACTTTTACAATGCTGTGAGCTTGCATTTGGAGAACAATGGCTTGCACGACATTGTGCCCGGTGCATTCCTGGGACTGCAGCTTGTCAAGCGGCTGCACATCAATAACAACAAGATCAGGTCTTTCAAAAAGAACACCTTTCTCGGCTTGGATGACCTGGAGTACCTTCAAGCCGACTTCAACCTTCTTAGGGACATCGACCCGTCTGTTTTCAGGGACTTGAGTAAGCTGGAAGTTTTGATCTTAAACGACAACCTTATTAGCGCTCTTCCCATCAACGTGTTTCAGAACGTGCCCATAACGCATCTCGATCTGAGAGGGAACCGCATAAAAACGTTGCCTTATGAGGGGATTCTAGAGCAGATACCTGGCATTGTGGAGGTTTTATTGGAGGACAACCCATGGGACTGCAACTGCGACCTCGTTTCCCTAAAGGAATGGCTGGAGAACATCCCGCAGAACGTGCTAATCGGGAGGGTCATTTGCGAGGCGCCCACTCGGCTGCAAGGTAACGACCTGAACGAAACGGCCGAGACAGAGCTGTGCCCTTCAAAGGGCGGCATGGATTCCAGCCTGGTGGCGCCTCCCACCCAAGATGAGACTCCCGACCGTGGCCCCCGTCCCACGCCCTCTAAAACGAGCGGGGTGACGGAGTCCCACAGTGGTGGGGGAAGGCATAACAGGGGCCGTCCCAAAGCCAGGGAAAACTGGCAGCTGAAAACCAAGCCCACGGCCATGGCAACGGGTGGCGTTGAAAGGGAGCCACCAACTAATTCAACGTGCCCCCAGTCTTGTGATTGTAAGCTGATAGGAACCAGGCTGGGGCTTGGGGTTAACTGCGAGGGCAAAAAGATAGAAAGCGTGGCCAATCTCAAACCCAAACCCCTTGGCGCGCACGAGTTAAACCTGCGCGACAACAACATTCACACTATCAGAAGGAACCAGCTCCGAGGCTACCACAGCTTGAATCTGCTGGATCTGGGGGGAAATAACATCAAGATGATCGAAAACGGCACTTTTCACAACCTGACTGAATTGAGGTGGCTCTACATGGACAAGAACTATTTGGATACATTAATGGCGGAGATGTTCGCCGGGCTTCAGAACCTGGAGTATCTCAGTTTGGAATATAACGACATCCAGCTCATCATGCCGGGCACCTTCAGCCCGATGCCCAACTTGAGGGTGCTCTTCCTCAACAACAACCTGCTTAAAGCTCTGCCCGTGGATGCGTTCTTGGGGGTTTCTTTGTCCAAAATAAGCTTGCACAACAATTATTTCACATATCTCCCTGTGCCAGGTGTTCTAGACCAGCTCAACACTATCATCCAAATTGATTTGCATGGCAACCCCTGGGATTGTACGTGCAACATTGTTCCCTTCAAACAGTGGACAGACAAGCTCGGGGCAGACGTCATTGTGAGTGACCTCAAGTGCGAGTCGCCAGAGCATTTCTGGAAGAGGGATTTCCGGCAGATCAGGAACGATGTGATGTGCCCTCAACTCTACGAGAAGATCTCCCCCACCTCGCTATCCAAAAACAGCACCTTTCCGGCAGACACGGGGACGCGGCCCAACTCCTACCTGGAGCCTAGCAGAGTGTCCATATCGGTGCTCGTGCCCGGTCTGCTCTTGGTTTTCGTGACGTCTGCCTTCACCGTGGTGGGAATGCTGGTCTTTATCCTGCGCAATCGAAAGAGATCGAAGCGGAGAGACGGCAACTCTTCTGCATCAGAAATCAATTCCTTACAGACAGTATGCGACTCGTCCTACTGGCACAGCGGAGCTTATCACGCAGATGGGCCACACAGAGGTTACGACTGTGGTGCCCACTCTCTCTCTGACAAATGATGCTCACAGAGACAGGAGCGAGCAAACGGACGAACTGCGTTTCGTATGTTGCGGTGACAATGGAGGGCGGCACACAAACATTAGACCTCAGACTCGCCTCTGTGGGAAAAAAAAGAGATAAAATAGCCTATTTTTGTTGCTTTGGTTGAGTATAGCGTCCATCAAACACTGCAATGGGGCCCCCACTGTTATATATGTATAGAGCCTCTCTCTTTCTTTCTCCTCCCAGCTCAGACTGCAGACACGCTCAAAAAGAGGACGTGGGAACGGTGCACGAACGCATGAATGTAATGTAAATAACGGACTGTAACATATCTGCATGATTCGCATGGTCTCAACACACACTGGGAACCATTACCATAGTAAAAAGGAAGCCAACGCGACCCTCCTTTCGTGTCATCAATATATATATATATATATACCTATATATATATATATAAATATAAAACTATATATGACTATATTAAAAGTGCCATTTCTTCTATTTTTTGTCAGTTAGAATTTGTATTTGCTGTTTGATTTCTCTTTCTCGAAGGTGGGCAGGCCAAAAGGTGGAGATAAAGAGTTGTAAATGCATGTACTTTACGTTTTATCAGTTGATTGTTGATTGGTTGATATGGGGATAATTTATACTTCTTTTGAGTGCAGATTTCTCATGTATCTGCCCAGTCATCTCCTTTATGAATGTAAAATGTGTTTATCTTATAGTGTGCCAACTGTTGACATGTTTGGGATGCGGATAAGCATGAACGATTCACGTGCTTATGCTGCGGAAATTCAATGTAGCTCCAGTGGTTCGTGATCTTGTGTGTCGATGGATACAGCGTGTGGGTACAAGGATGACACAAGGGGAGGATTTTTTCCTTTTTTAAAAGTAAAGTTTGAAGGGGGCTTTGGTATGTGCAGATTTTGAACCGTCTACAGAGTGCACATAGACTAAGATGCCTTTATTTTTATTTATTATTATTAATTATTATTATTATTCTTTTTAGGGGATGAACTATTCCTTCACAAAAGCCTATTATTCACTGTAAGTATTGTGAGCTTTTGTAAAGCCATCTATTTTGTCCAAATACGAGAAAAGGAATATTACGCCGTTTGCTACTTCGATATGTCCTATAAAGTGGATGAAACGTGTAAATATATATAGGAGAAGCAGACCAGAATGGCATGTCTGTGCATTTGACTGATGTCATCACAGCAGCCGTAGATGGAATAGCCGCCTCTAGATGTCGCTGTTGCCTCTCAAGCATTTGAAACCATGCTGGGAGCTGAAGTTCACCAGTTTGTGTAGGCGAACCAGCATTCACGTTATCAACATAACTAGGCCTAAGTGTGTCACTGTGATGGCTAATACTCGCAGAGAAGGGCGGGATCAAATTCAGTAGTGAGGAACACGAGTTGAACGCTGTTTCCAAAATGCCATTTTTACAAACAAGATGTAGAGCGCAGTGCCATGCATCTTTCTGCTAGCATTTAAATGTCACAGCTGATGTTTTTGAGGTTGAGTTTGTATCACTGTAATGATTTTACAACAAAAACTACATAAGTAAAGAATGGTTAAAAGCTAAAATAAGGTAACCAGCCATCCATTTCCATAGTCCAACTACCATTCTAGACTTTGTAGCTTACCTTTTTATTCCGCTTGGCCCTAATTGTATGAGTTTATGGAGTAATACAATAAGAAAACTCCATCCACAATCCTATTTATGGCCTTGCTTTGTTGCAAGTGTGGAAAATATTGGCACCGGGAGATGCTTTTCTCTCTTACCTGTCAATTTGATTTAGGTTGCACAAAACAAAGTCGGTTGAATTGCAATCCAGCAGAACGTCCCAATGGAGTTCCTGTCATATTGCTATGGTTTTACTCTAATGTAGATTCAGAGCCTTCAGAGAGATGTGTGTTGTGACTCACACTGCACATATGCACGTAAAAAGGGGAAAAAACAACAACAACAACCATCCGTTCTTCCCCCAACCAATCAAAATTGAAGGGTGACCTTCTGATCTATTATATCTGTTATACCGGTTTTGGCTGTCCATCAAAGCATCTCCTTCTCTCTCTCTCTCTCTCGTCATGCGTGGAAGGGTAATTATTTGTCGCTCCACTGTGAAAGACTGTACCACATTCTGGCTTATCTATTATTTGGTGCATTTTCCCAACAGTTTGTCTCAGAGTTACATTTCTATGCTTTGCTACATTTGATCTGCTTCTATTTTGTTAAATAAAATGTGGTGGAGGTTGAGTGAAGTTACAGTTGGTATATTTTTTTTCTGTTTGTGAATATAAAAATGTCCTATTTTATAAACCTATGTGTGATGTTCACATTTTGGATATGAAATTCTTAGTTATATGCAGTGCAATGCATTAAGGTGAGCACTGATCAGTAGGCTTTTAAAAATGAAAGGCACTTTACGCTTTAAATGAATATATGGTCTTACAGGGAAAATATATTGAATGGATTCTGTCTAGCTCTCAAAAGGTGGATGTACTGTAAGTGGGTCATTCCTGTTATGCAATTAATATTTACATTGTAATGTACTATACATATTTCTATAAAATGTTCTAGATTTCCAGAAGTCTTAGAATCCTGTAGCTCAAATAGCTGAGCACAGTTATATAGAAACACCAAGGTCGTGAGGTTGATTTCTATGGAGTGCATGAATAGGTACCTTGAGTGCATTAATCAAATTTGATTTTAGTCTTTAGTCTCTGCTAAATGTCTTGAATAAGTATATATTTTTTACTTGATTCTATACAAATTGTTAAGAAAATGAAAATGATGTTTGAATAGGATGCTTATTTTAGATAAGTAAAAGTTTGATGGTCAGATTACATGTGGGACATGTTTTATTTTAATTATCATGCAATAAAATTGAACAAAATGGAAGACAAAACAGCAAACTATGTTTTTGTTGTTGTTAACAGATTACAATAGACTAACATGATGGCTAATATTGATTACTTATTTATTTATTTTAATCATAAAAACAAACATCTATTAATTGTTTATTTTCAAGTAACATTTTGACTAGAGAGTTAAAAAATAGAGACAACTGTTTTGTTTTAAGCCAAATTTTGACATTAGAAGTTGGGGCAGCATCTACATACATGCTCAAAAACCACAGCAGTTAAATGGTGTACGATTTATCAACTTAACTATGATGAAAGAAAACGACGTGACTTTCTTCTTTTAAAAATCTTTAAATTAATTTTTTATGCAGGATATTTGATGGGGACATAAAATGCATATCAGGAATGAGCCACATGAGTTAAACCCATGGTGAAAGAATATATGTCAGAATTTAATGTATTATAAGATTTATTTAAGGTCTATGAGTGTTTAGAAAAACTGTTGTGCATGAGAACATTGAAACTGGCATGTCGGAGACAGAGTTGCAGTGTTGTTTTGCATATTTGTTTGATGTGAAATTTAGGTCATACTCTTAAGGCAACATTTTCATCATCTCTGTTTGGAAAAAGACTTACTGAAACAAACCTAAAAGGGAAGATGTTCAAAGTCATTTTAAAGTTGTGTTTAGTATATATGTCTTTTAAAGCCACAGTGCTGATCTTTTTCTGGGTTCAAACTCAGTGTTACGAAGAGAATCAAAACCAAAGAAATTTAATCCAGTATAAATACTATAATTAAGCAAACATGTAGACTTACACATGTTTTGGTTTGTTTGTCTTTTACATGATGAGTAAAAAGTACCACAGATGCTGACCCAAAAGAATGGTACATTCAAAATGAAATTTGCTAACTATTTACTTCCTGTATACATACAAGACGTAGAAGAATTTGAGATTGGGATAAATGGACGGTAGCATTACTTTACTTGCATAATAATGAATCCTCTGCAGTGAATGGGTGCCGTCAGAATGAGAGTCCAAACAGCTGATAAAATCATTGCAATAATCCACACCACTTCAGACCATCAATTAACATTGTATTAACATCTTATTAACAACAAAAAGTTGTATGTTTGTGTAAAATCAAATCCATCATAAGAGCTTTTTGACCTAAAATATGAGTTTTCGGCACATAATATTGCTTTCTCCAGTGAAAAAGTCCATCTCTTGTTGTCCTCTCACAAAATCCACTGACATATTTGTTTAGAGCTGTCAATTCAGATTAGATGGGGTTTCATTGCAGAAAAGAATATTATGGATACAGGACTTTTAACCAGAAACCAAGATTTAAGATGCCTTAATGGTGGATTGTTTTTATATAAACACACAGCCTTTTTGGTACACGAGATGCTATTTGATGGTGTGGATTGCTATGATACTTTTTTTTATGTGAATGTGATAAAGAAACAAACTTTTTTACAGCGTGAATGGCCTGAGGGTACTCAGTTTAAATATACTATTCCTTTAAATTCAAAACAATCAAACAGGTCAAATCTACAAAAAAAAAAAAAAAAAAATCCTAATTATGTATCTAATCTATTATGATATCTAATTTCCACAGCTGTATCTGCACTGGAATTCTCTGAAAAGATGAATCTGGTCAAGAATTACTCATAAAGATATTCACTATGGTATGATCCTCAACACGGGTTGAATAGTAACCACACTGGTTAATCAACACTAGTCCTCTTTGTTCTCTCGAGGGATAGCAGTTGGCTCGACAACGCTGTCTCTGTGGTTTCACGATTTTCCCATCTTAACAAATTATGTCCCCTCACCTCCTGTGAGAACCTGGACCCCTAACTCCCCTGTGTCACCCATAATTTCCGTTCAGTCCTGTCGCACATCTTTCAACAGTTTCTGTGTTCCATCTCGTACTCTTTGTTCAATAGCAAGGGATCTTTAGCCCCCTTCCTTCACCTGAAAGAAATAATTGGTGCGTAATGTGTTGAATAAACGTGTTAAATCAAAGAAGCATGGCCTACATGCCAGTGTGGGGAATTTAGAACTCAAGGAGGTGCTGTGATGCTTTTTAGCCCTTCTTTAATTTTCAGAAACACACTTGGCAGCGGCCCAGAGGTAACTCGGTGCACGCTAGCACCGTTTCTGCTTCTAAGTTTTTCGAATTAGCAGAGCTGGTCAAAGTTGGTGTCTCAAGTAGGCCAAGGTTGTTATACTGAAAACTGAAATTGTAGAACATCAGAGTCATATTAGCTTGCCATGCATTTAGTTTGATTGAACTAAAAATACTAACTGCACAAATTCTGTGCAATCTGTTTCTGTTTTTTTTTTTTTTTTTTTTGATGAGTGATTGGTGTGACTGTTTACTTTTTGTTTCAGATGTCAGATCAAGCTGTTGTAGAAATTATACAGCAGACTAAAAAGTACTGTAAGCCTTAAAATGCTCGGAAATGTATGAATGTTGCATTAGAAAACAAAATGTTAATTGTTATGACACAATATATTGAAACAGTAAACATTTTAGTGACCAATTGAGGCAGAAAACAAACAAACAAATAAACAAACAAAAACTTACCAACATAAGAGCGTGTGTAAGGCTGGCCAGGGGAACTGGACAAAAACGCCCCTGCACCAACATATTAAATCTATTATGTCTGTTGCTAACAAAGTGCATATGAATGGACAGCGGCATTAAATAAAGATCATGTTGCACCATATTTCATTTTAGGCGCTTTTATATAGTGTTGCACATTTTAACCAATCACACACGATTCTGTTGAGCTTATAAATGCAATGGCCAATTAGAGGCGTCCAGATGAGTCATTGCCGAAACTCAGTTTTGTTTAGCGCGCGCGCGTTCCCTGACAGAAATTGCGGACGCTTGTGAATTCCCTCATAAACAAAGCGTAGATGTAAGTACATCGTACGAAATATATTCATTTTACAGTGTATATACCTTTAGTGATTATAACGATAGTTGTTTGTGCGCGCGCGCGTGTGTATGCGTACTTAAACTCGCGACCGAACAAAGCTTTTGATAGTATCAATCTATGCGCTGTTTGAAAAAACAGTGGGAAGATAACTTTATGCAATTGTCAATTTCTAACGTTTCTATTTTTATCACGTTAATTTCAAATTGAGTAACACTAAACATTTAAATACGGGTTTATTGTTGAATTTTATGTTTATGTTACATTTGGCTGCTTTTAGCCGTACCCTGGAGCTGCTTCATTCTTCATATGCATAAGTTTTTTCAAAGGTATGGTATATATTTTATATATACATAGGCTATATTTCTTTTTCTTTTTATCTGTATTCTGCGATTTCTAACCTGTTTTTTTGTTTTGCTTTGTTTTTTTTTCCACCCACGAGGGACTGTCCATGAATCTCATGTCACAGAAGGTATCCATGAATCTGCTTTAAGAAAGAATAGCTGATCCAAGGCCGCTCTGCAGCACTCGGACAGACAGATGGTGAATCAGACTGTGACAAACTCATGCGCTGCTCCGAGGTGTGTTTGTTCCCTTTCTGCTCAGATTGAAGGCCCTGCTGATTGATTTGTGCTGTTTTCCCCCTTTCCCACCCAAGCTCTAATGGGATTTAAGGGATTTGGGTTTGCTCCTTGATGGCCAATGGATCAATAAATTGTTCAGCAAGGACAAATTGATTGCTTCTTTTGAATCACGCTGCTTCTAAGAATATGTGAAGGTATTGTGCTTTCTTAGGGCTTCATGCATAATGGTCATACAGAAAATCATACCTAACCCTTGTAGACATGATGTAAAGATGCTTTTATTCTGAAGGTCTATGTTTATATCGATTTGTTTGTTTGGCTTTTAGATGCATTATTTGTGAGGGGCCGAAACTCACATCTGTGCCTAAGCATTTTGGGAGTTTTTGTTATTCTTTGCACACGCTCCTCTCGCAATTAAGCCCCGTTCTCTTCCCTGAGTCACCGACCCGGTCCTCTCAAGGACGTTCCTGTCTCTGAAATCTTCGAGATGCACCATTTTGTTTTGCAGTGAATGTCAGAATCATTACTGCCTGCTGCTTTTTTTGAGGTTTCACCTCAAGGAGTACTGCTGTGAGCTGTTGTCTGCGAAAAGAAGCATCCTTATTTCACTGAAGCGGATCACAGATTCTGTGTGAGAGTGAGGAATTACAGAGTCACTAGCTGAGCGGCTGAAGGTGTGGGTTATTAATGAAAAAGCTGTATGTGAAGATCATAGCAGGGCAGATCATTATGTGGAGACTCATTTATGATGTTGGCACTGCTGCTGTTAAAGGTGCTGAGGTTTATATATTAGGCTAAAGGTCACAGCTCTTGGGACTTGACAAGATGAAGCCGTAAAGATGAGGTAAACGTACCCTAATTGCAGAGATTTAAGTTTTTTGGATGATTTTGTGTGTATTTACCTATGCAAAACCTATGATATTATAGTGGGTTGTCAGGGTGTTGCTATGCAGATCCTAATTCTCTTTTTTAAAGTAATGTCATTAAACCCACACATTTCATTTAATTTGATCTTTTTTATATGCATGTTCATTAAAATAACATGCTTGCTATTGTGACTTAAGGTTAAATTTCGTACATTTTAGACAGTAATTTGATCAAATAATTAAATGTCATTTATGTTATCAACAATAATACAGACAATCAAAATCAATTACAAAAATAAAAATAAAAAAAGACTCTGTAACTTAACCTTTTACAGCTAAACAAATTAATACAGACATATTTTAATTCCCATAGACCAGAATATTGGATTACTTTAGTTATGCTAAACACGTTGATGCATTTAGTAAAATATGACCAATTTCTAATATAAGGATGTTCACGTGCATGCAAGCATAGAGTACAGGCTCACTGCCATTAACTTGAAATAAATACAAAAATATCAAAAATATCTAGTTCTTCTGACTTTAGCTCGATGCGAGATGTTCCTATGGTTTGTGTATCTCAAACAAGGCCACAGCTGGTACGGTGTACATCTGTGATGATGTGCCTAGTTGCACTTTCAGCCACAGTAAGTCTAATTTCAGCTACAGCCTCTGACCATGAAAGAAATCATTTTTTTTGTTCAGTTGTTTTGTTTTTATCATTCAGATGCTGTGTTTGGCCAGAGGCTGAGGACGCTGTCACGTCGCGCTGCTCTGATTGCTGAAAACTCAGGTTTCTGATTGCTAGATTTGTGCCAGTACTTCTTCGTCAGTTTGGCAGTAGAAGCTCATTGGAAAAAAACAAGTATAATAATAATAATGTTTTATTATTATTAATATTAATAATAATATTAATTTGTGTTAAATAACAATAATAATAATAATAATAATAATAAATAATGTAATGATGACAAAAGTCTATGCATCATGCTGGTTTGTGGGCTTTCATTATCTTTAGTTCATGAATTAAATAAAACAAAATTAATGTGTTTATTATTATTATTATTATTTAAAAAATCAATAATCAATATGCAGAATTATTTTCAAATTTAACTTGAAAACAACAACATAATAATAATACTTCTAGTAGTAATACTTTATCCTATAATGTTTATACAAAGTTGTTTTGTGAACTAAATGATGAACTCAATCTTTGTTTTGCGCTGCCTAATCGTTAAGCTATTCAAAAATTTAAACATCTTTTAAACAAGATACATCAGTTTGAGAGCAGAAACTCATCTCAAAAAGTCTCAATATGAAACGTATTCACAAAAAGGAATTGTTTTTTAAAATTCAGGAACCGAAGACATTGCAAAAGCCCAGAAACCAGCAGGGGTTGGTGTGGGGGGGATGGCGGGGGGGCGTCGTGCATCCCCTACGGCGTGCTGACAAAGACGGAGCGGCAGACTTCTGCTGACTGTCATTTCTCAGCCTGTGGAGGTAATCCAAGATCCATCATCAAGATGCTTTGATGTGATGCTGATTGATGAGTACAGCACGATACGACGCACCGAGGACTGGCCCGCAGATGCTGTGGGCTTTTGACCGAAGTCCCAAGTCACTCTGTCAAGAAGTGATCCATCCATAGGGACTTTCAGCCGGCACTGTACCTAAATGAAATTCAGTTTGAAAGTGATAGGGGCCTGTGCAATTGGATTTCGGTCTAGGGAATGATGGTAGACGATACAGTGAGAAAAGAAAGGCCAGAATGAGAGAATAAAGGAAAGCTTGGAGATGATGGGGAAGCGTAAGGAGATGGAGCTCAATTTAGCATGCAAGGTTTTCCACCTCCTCCATCTGCACTCGGCATGACTACGGTGGACTCTTCTCCTCGCCTGGGTTCTCCCACGGGTTTAATTTATGGTGCGGGCCGAGCAGTATCACGTATTTGAGCCTGACAGCCCACGCGCTGCTGGCCAGTCTGCCTTCTGTCTATCATCTCTCGCATCGTCACCATCATGCACCTCCGCATCTCGTCTTCGGCCACAGAACACTTCTCGTGAGTTCTGCTCCTGCTGCATCCGCTTAATATCATACCGGAGAAATATTATTCAACATTTGTCTGTGATATACATTCGAGAAGATGAAGAGACAGCATTTTTGCTTTGAAAAACATAAGATGCGAGCAATGGAATAGGTAAATATGTTAGAAGACTTGCACAAAGACAAACTTTTTTTAATAAGTCCTTAAAGGAATAGTTCACCCAAAAATGAGAGTTACCCCATAGTTTGCTCACCCCCAATCCATCCTAGGTGTATATAACTTTCTTCTTACAAACGAACACAGTGTGAGTAATGCAGGTGGACAGTGGCCCTTGTTTTGAAGCTCCATAAAATATATATCCATCGTGAAAATAAACTACACACCTCTGGGGGGTTAACACAAATTGAGTTCTGGCATCTTGGCTGACCTCTGACGAATGCGCATACAGCCATTGCTAAACGTCAGTAATTTGAGTTTATTTTTACACGTTTCAAATTACAAATTTCAGATGCCAATTTTATTTTTATTTTTTTAGCTCAACTGCAGGGTTGCCAGGTCTGTTAAACAATATCAGCCCTATCTGATCAAATATAGCCCAAAGATAGACCAGTACATTCCAGGTTTCTCCCTCTCTCTTTGTGAAATTGCGTTTTGGGAGATCGGTTTAATCCGAAAATTAAAAAGAAAACCAAAAAAGCACAGCCACATTGTAAAATTAGCCCAATTCCACAGAAAAACCACGGACTTGGTAACACTCAACTGCTCAACTCTCATGGAATTGACTGCACAGAATTGTGGCATATGATGCAATGAAGAAAAATCGATCAAAAGCAAGTATTTTAGCAGGCAGGATTTGACATGATCATTGTATTCGAATGTAGCTGGTTGCCTTACCACCTCTCTATGCTGCCTGCAAAGGAAGCACTTATCCGTCTTTGGATGCAGCCATAAAAACAATGGAAAAATAGTGCTGTGGAATGGGAACCACATTCTGTGTGTGATCAGATCAGATCACAAAGATTGTGTTGTAATTATGTTTCTGAGTAAAGCGCTGTGATGGATCTTTTCACGTGAGCGGCTCGTGTTTTCATTATTACTGAGAGAATCGTTTTGCAGTTAATGCTGCTCCACACAAACTCCATCTCTGCAAGTGCAGTGAGTTTTAGTCTCTTGCAACATGCATTTCAAAATGCTGCCTTTGCCAAACATCTTACTATGTAATGAGAATGCTTTATAAATCTGTCAAAAAAAGACAAAAACACACACAAAAACAAATATTAGTATACTGTTGTGATAAGAATAATAGGTATAATAATAATTATTATTAATAAATACTTTACTGTTCAATAGTATTACAGTGATAATTCTTTCCTAATTTATTTAATTGTATAGTTTGATAATAATAATAATTATTATCGTCATTAAATACTTTACTGTTCAGTTATAATATAGGAGTAATTTTTTAATCAATTTGTTTAATTGTATAGTTTAATTATAATTCTAATAATAATAATAATAACATCAACAACAATTATAATAATATAATAAGTAGTATTGGTAATTGCAATTATGTTTCCCCAAGTATTTGTGCTTTGTATTTTAAAGAAAAATGTACTTAAGGTTTCATGGCCAATGTGAAAATAAATAAATACATACATGCATACTCTATGGCCAATAGGATTTCTGAGGTCACCGGCCATTGGAAGTCGCGGTAAGATGTTAGTTTTAGGCCCTGAGCTCAAAGGTATGGTCGAATGTCTTGGAGTTGAAAAGGTGGCGGGTCCCATTTCTGAATGAGCGCTAACCACTGGAGCATGAACCACTACAGAGTGTCACCAAAAACCTGATATGTCACATTTCCTTGTCTTCAGCCTCTTCTTTGCGGGGCTGAGATCATAATGTGGAAAAATCATGGTTGGCTAGCTTTCTCTCCTTTGTCCTTTGATCCATTTCTTTCTCCTGCAAAATCTTCTTTTTAGAACATAACAAAGGCTTTTATAATAGCACGGTTTGCGTGAAACACGCTATAATTTGCCTGCATTGTCACTCGGCCTGATACATTATGGATGCTTTTGTGTCGTGTTCTTTACAAAGCTAGAAACATCTTTGCGCGTTTGGTGTGTGAATGCATCTCGCTTGTATGGATGCGGATATATCATTATGTAGTTGTGACAGGAGCGCTAAGTTCAATAGTATCTTTCACATTCTCTCTCTCCGCTTTGTTCTCCCCTCACTGGACCAATTAGCAGAGTGGTGTCGTGTCAACGTAAGGAGAGCGGACCACCTCATCGGATCATCCCACACTCTTAAAGGTCCTGGCCTCAGAAACCTTCACTCCTTCCCTCTCATGTGTGTCACTTCACTTCTCGCTGATTAATCTTCCAGTCCTGCGCGCATTACGGCTGACTAATGGATGATGGGTGTCAAAACGAGTCAGCCAACTGTTATCCATCTATTTTGCTCATTTTGTTTGGGAGATCATCATGGAGTTCGCATGGGATCTCCCGCTCCAAGATTAATGAGGAACCCTGTAGGAACGGAAATGTTTTTCAGCTTCAAGGGGACGTGTCAGAGAAAATGGAGATTGGCTGATATTGCTTTTCATGACTGGTATTGACACAGATTCCTTTTTTTTTTTTTTTTTTTACAATTTTAGTTTTGATTTTATATAATATAATAAGAAAATGTAATATTTTTCTCGATCATTTAAATTACAATAAAACGCATCCTATAAAATACGTGCCTCTTCATACATCAAAACTGAATAAACTACCCTATGCATATGAATCACTTCAGTTTGCGGTTAAAAAAGAGGAAGTATTCCTTTTTTATTCCTTTTACTCAAAAGTATAATTTACAGGTACTTTTTTGATTAATAATGGCTAATTTCCACACGATTTGTTGCAGAATGTTATGTTATGACTGAAAACTGATACTTTTGAATGTTGTCGTCACATATAGAGCTTCATGTGTATAAGTTTTCTAATTTGGTAGGTTTACTCGGTTGCTCACGTGATACGGCGTTGCACCAAACCAAAGCTCCGGTTCGAACCCTGTGAAACTACGGTTCAGCAAAACTGCTCAAATCTGCATAAGAAAGATAAAATAGCATGGCTGCGTCATATATGTTATAAACATATAGTATATGTTTTTACATTACTTTTGCATTTGATAACACTGTTGGGTATGGTGTGGGGGGATATTTCCAACACGTTAGAGCATTAATCTTTAGCGACACTCACTGCATATTTGAATTCTGAACGGCCGCAAAACGTACCTCAAGCAACATAATAAAAGCAATGCAGTATGTACCTGTACCAACACAATGAAACGTGAATGTGCCACGTTCATATTTTAAACGTATGTTTTAGAGCCACTCGCATGACTTAACTTTGAAACTACTGCAAAATGTGCAGTGAGGTACATTATGTACTGTATGTAGAGGCCAGCCCAATCTCACACCAATTCATACATATTTTACAAGGTGGCTAATTTGTACAAATTCGTATAACCTCACTCGTAAGAAATCATACAATGCTAAATCACATTTTATTAGTTGCTAAGTTGTATGAATTTGTACGAATTACCTAAACATAACCCGCCCCTAAACCTACCCATCACGTGGTTTTAGACAAGTGAGGTCGTACGAATTGGCACAAATTTGGCACCTCGTACGAATATGTACGAATTGCTCATGAGACTGTGTTGGTATTTCTGTGTGTGTATATACATATATATCACTACACTATACACTTCTATACACTAGCTTGAATATTTAACTACAATGTTAAAAGTTTTATAATTGTTTTGGCCTGTCTAATTGCTAAGATACAGATTTCTAAATTGTTCAAATATTTAAACATCCTTAAAACAAAATGCATGTACTTGAAAAGCAGCAGTGCATAAAACATTTAGACTTGTTTTCATAGAAGTTTGTATGAGTGTGTTTTGTCTTACAGGTTTTTCCACTTATTCAGCTATAAACAAGTAAAAACCTTTAAAAGAAAATCTATGAAAATATGAATTATTATTTTATATGCCGTTCTGCTCTTTAGTTAGTTACTTATAAGTAAGTATTTGCTTTAGATATTTTTACAAAAGAATAAGTACTTGTTAAATACTTTAAATGGTTTCTTGCAGTGTAATTGAACTCGAGAGAAAAAAAAAATACTGGTTGAATCTCACAACATCTAGATCATATTGCATCTCAAAATCAAACGGCAAAATTAATTCTGTATACTATACTGAGCCCTTTTAGGACTTTTGGACATTATTTTCATGACTATTAAACTCATTATCCTCCAATTCACATTACTGTAATGCAGAGTAATCTTGATAATGATATTACATCAATTGTAGGACTTACACATCATGGTGCTTTTTTCTCTTTAACTACTTTAAGATAATTTAAATAATAAAGAAACCAAATTATATTACAGTAATGAGATTCTAATGAGATTCACCATTGAGAATAATGATAATAAGAACATAAAGAAAATGTCTGGAAGCATTACAATAATGAGAATTTGAGAGCAAATGTGCATAATTGTAATGAAAATAATGCCAAACATCTTACACTGGCACTAACAATATAGCCTTTATTATTGCAAAGCAGAATGTTATTCATACATTTCTTAAAATACTTTCAATCTTGAGGTGAAAAGTGTCACCTGGACATACACCTGGAGTGTAGTGTTGTCACTTTACCAAAATTTCAGTATTCGGAACCAATACCAGTGAAAATCCACGGTTCTCGGTACCAATTTTGGTAATATAAGAGGACTTTTAGTTAATCAAACAGCACAAACTATATTTCATAGCCTAGAACTGCTTTTCTGATGGACCGATTTTTAAGATACAAATATTAACCATACATTTGTTCTCTAACACACATATTTTGGCTACACAGGTCATTTAAAAGCCTCCAGTGTGTAAAAATAGTACACTATTATGTCCTGTTTTAAACGTTATAGGAGCATTAAATAGTTAAT
>JAUMHR010000042.1:15425728-15436353 GCA_032361145.1 Enteromius fasciolatus | reverse complement strand
ACTGAAATAGAACCTTAGTTCCTTAGAACCTTAGTTTTAATTGCACAATATACTTTTTTGTACAGTAAAAAAGTCATAAAATATATAACACACATACATTTATTTTTTTATTTTTACTATATTTTGTTTATTTTATTGGTTGGCAGGTATTCTACCTGTATGTGTTCAATGCATACTTGCTAATTAAAATAATTATTATTAGTAATATTACTGACCTCCAAAAAACATTGAACGTTAACATTTGAAAGATGAAAGACATTCCTGTTAAATTGTCACAGTGTGTCATAAGAAAAGATGGAAAGATCAAATTGAAGGCAGATGCATTTGCATATTCAGTTTCCACTCATTGTGCAAAGCCTACATTGACAGCATTGTATATAAACATCATCAAAGCCCGAACATAACCTCTAGTAACTTATTTGAGTTGAGATGCTATTTATAGACAGCAGTGATCTCTCGTATCATGTGAACACTCTCGAAATGAACCTTAAATACAAATAGCATTTATAAACTTTTATTTACATTGAATTATATGGAACTGTGTACTGTATGTATGCAACTATTTATTTATTCATTCATTTATCTATCTTTTTTTCTCTTTCTCTCTCTCTCTGAGCTTACTGCAAGGTATTGGGATATTTTCTTTTCCTTAAAGGATGTCTGTGATTTCCTCTGATTTTGACCTAAATGATCCATGAATGAGCTAAATGATCTCAGAAGGCAGCATCATTTCACTAACTAGCATTTGATACAGTCTTTTCTTGGGGAGCATGGCTCCAAAGTGCCCGAAAAATAAATAAATAAATCAACCTAGGTAGGCAACACACTAAGGTTTCTAAAAGAAAAATACTACTTTCCCAGGAACCATATGTAGGTGTGAAAGCATGAAGACCCATCCGAATCCACGTTGAGTAAAACATCTTAGTCTGGTGCTACCTTTGCTGCTTCTGATGTCCCAGGATTTTTTACAGATCTGTTTCTCACATACACTTTTGGATGTGATGTGCAGTCTGGATTATAAATACTCAGCTTGAGACTGCCACTGCACTACAAAAGAAAGCAATCCAAATACACTGTTCAGATTTGTTTTTCTTTATCTATTATAGATTTGTAGGACATATCTGAATAAAAAAATACTATGGTAATTTAGTATAGCATAGTAAATATAGTATAGTAAATACTATAGTGTTTTAACTATACTATAGTAATGTAATTGAATGAATTTGTTGTTGTAGTAATATACAACTATAGGGTATAATACTACAGTAGTAAATTTAAATGTTGTAGCATTCATTAACAAAGTGCTGTAAATACTAAAATATATACAGTATACTATACTTTACTACATACGGTTTAAAAAACTATTTACCTTAAATTACTTTAGTATTTTTGAAGCATTGTAGTCATTAGAGATTGATTTCTTGAGCTTGCTTTATAAATGTGGTAGCTTGGAAGCATCGTTCAGAGCGAAACACTGTCCTTTAAAGTTTTCGACCATCTGGGCAGCGAGGCATTGAGGCATCTGCCTTCATTTTGGGGCCGTGCCGTACGTACATGACAGCTTTGTGCATTGCACACTGGCCTGTCTCGATGGTGAATTTAGGTGTAGAGAAGCAAAGAAACATGCCTTTTCATCTGGATCAGTACGCCTGTGTTCCTCACTCAGTAATAGCTTCTGGTGAGAGCGTCTAACCCCAAATCTCATCAGCGCTGCATCCAGCTGCCACCTGTAAATAGCAGTGCAAGCATTAGTTGCTATGGATATGGCCATCTGCAGGGCAAATAAATTATGCAGTGTAATGTTGGCATGCTGACAATACTGCAGCAAACTGTTGCTGAGCTGTGCTCAGCTATGTGCTTACACACGTATGTAGTCTTTCCTCTTTCCTGATCGCTCCTTCTCACTGATCAACACATACAAACACATGCTGAAAGAGTCATTGGCTATGGTCCGAATGCAATACTAGCTTTTCATTTAGCAGTAATAATAATAGCAATTAAGTCAGCCGGAACCGCTTAATACACAGACACTATTCAGAATTTGTGTCTTGTTTATTTATTTTTTATTGCCATTTATCAAGACTGATATTGCTGTATATGTTACCTACTGTATAAGGCCATATGCAATTTTTCTGAGTAGTTAAATATAGATTTATATAGAATCCTGTGATTATTTTAATGATATCTGCAATATATGAATCATTTTTTTCAGTTCTGTGTTTAGTATTTAAAACAAAGCCAATGAAAACTTAATGTTTGCATATTGTGATTTATAGCCTGATTTACATTGCACAGTGACTCTTTTGCATTTTGTGTTCAGCCGACTGAAAA
Organism: Enteromius fasciolatus; assembly: GCA_032361145.1. Classification (NCBI taxonomy): domain Eukaryota; kingdom Metazoa; phylum Chordata; class Actinopteri; order Cypriniformes; family Cyprinidae; genus Enteromius; species Enteromius fasciolatus. The sequence goes on along the minus strand of JAUMHR010000042.1, from coordinate 15,434,022 downwards.
TAAGACACGTGCAACAAAGACACTTGACGTTGCATTTCCGTTAAACAGAATCAAAGCCCAAACCTAAACTCACCTAAAACTTCTTTTGCTTATCTTGCAAGCACTGCTTTTTTTCCTTCAGGAAATGCAAATCGAGTTTAAAAATAGAATGTGAAACAGAGAGCATTATGCAATGATAAATGTTTTAAATGGTAGCATGCTTTATTGTTGCCACATGACCTCATCACATGCATGCTTAATTCAGTTAGTGGCGTTTACTTATCATCTTGGAAATAAATACAACGGTCGTGGATCTTTTTCAATTGGTTTTTGTGCTAAAATGTCTAAACTATTCAATCAAATAATGCATCAAGAAAAGTATAAGTAAAATAATAGCTGATGTTGCTTCTAGTTCAGTGGTTTAACTGGAAACAGAAGATCAAATCAAACATTTTGCATTGTGGGATCAAGTTTTGCACACTACAAATTTGCTTATTCATGCTTCTGAGTTTGTAGTTTTGTAGAACAGCTCATGCGTCTAAATGATGCTAAATGAGAAATGCTTGCTCGCTAACTGCATACAAACTAAACCGTACAGTCGATATCAGTTAACTTCCACAGTGATTGCTGAATTGAGGCGCCTCCGACTTGCAAAGTCTAGTCTAAAAGACAATCACATCATTGCGTTCTCATAAATACAATCATTCCCACATCACTTGAAAGCTGCAATATGATAGTATGTTGTTGCAGACACAGCCATTGATCTCACTGTCAACTAAATAAATAAGCTATCCCATAATACACCAGTCCTTGCCCTCTTGCCAGATAAATCCTGCAATTAGGAGTTTTAGAGAGATTCATGGGTACATAAAGAGCTAGAATTCATTATAATGGCTCGCTGTTGGAGACTTGATCAGGTTTTGAAGACTCTAATTGTTCAAAGAATGTGTGTAAAGCAAAGCTCAAAGCCAAAAGGATGGTGAGGTACATCATTAGCGTCAAATCTAGCAAAATGAGGACTGCGGTTTCCTAGTAAGTCCTGAGTTTAAGGTTCATTAAAATGGTTTCCTACATTCCTTCCCAGTTCCTGTCATATTTGCCTCCAGATGGTTTCACCACAGTGTTTCCACATTGTTTTAATACATATAAAGAGATGTGGACCTCTCAAATGACTTGGACTCCTGTGTCACATATAGCTAATGCTGTGCTCCTCCATGGCACCAGTTTGCACTCGAACCGTAAATTTAAGGGGCTGCTATGTGTTTTTTTTTTTTTTTTTTTTAACAAGAGATTGTTAGCACATTTGTATGTGGATTAATTCCAAAAACATGATGTTTTCCACTTGCCAGATGTTTTTATTTGCAATTCCTCAACATTGAAAATGTGCATATTAGTTTTCCAATAGTACAACTGAAAAATAACATCCTCCTCCATTCCCAAAGCAGTTTTCTTCATCTAGCAGGAGGAGCTCGGCAGCTACAGACGAGAGAATGAAGCCCAGACAGGAAATTCATTCCACCCACCAGGACCCATCCGATCAGCCAATTTATGTGACACAAGTTTTGCATGTCAACTTGTTTTAAGTTTTAAAAACTTTCCACCATGCAATTACGGATTCATTTGGCAAATAAAAAATAAAGTGTAAAAAATTTTTTTTAATGTTTTCCTCTGATAAATTATGGCCAGTGAAGTGAAGTGCATTACTGTAAGTCTTTTATACAAAATAATTTGTTCACAGCATTCTGTGAATGGTTGAATGCAGCAGATACAATATGTATTCCATGAGATATACATTAGCATTGTTTTAAGGTACTTTTTTGTATGGATTTTTAGATGTTATATACAGAATTGCTTAATGTAAATGCTTATATTAAAAGTGGTCATTCACAAGGTACAAGTTGGTGTCCCAATATCCTTTTTAAAGTAGGAATGGCTCTTTCCTACTTTATATTCATTTATTTAAACTGGCCTCCTACAAATTAAAAGCATTAAGTAAAAAAAAAATGACAGTATGTTCCCTTATGGAAAATGGCCAGTGCAAAAGTTTTTTTTTTTTTTTTTTTTTTTTAATTGGCTTAGCTTGCAGTTTATATCCATGAAGTATAACCTGGTTTGGATAACGCTTCAGTTATATAATTTTCAAATATAAGAGTACAATACTCTAATATGCCTAGCTTTAATTTTGTACTTCAGTGTACAAGAGAGGGAAAGACAATCCAATATCCCCCGCTCTGATGTAGTTTTGGACGGGCTAAAAATATATTCGTATATGTCTTTCTGGCAATTGACAATTTTCCTGTGTTTATGTGCAAATATATTGCTTCAAGCTTATTCAATGCCAGCCATTTACCCACACACATCTAGTGTAGGTTAGCCGGTGGGGTTAAGAGGTGTGCAGAGAACAGGAAGGGTATCTGTGAGAGTTATAAAACACGGTATCTCCAAAAAAATAAATAAAAAATGAATGAAAAATGAAGCAAAGAAATAGTCTAAAAAAAAAAGAAACCAAGAGAGACATTGCCCCAAGCAATGAAATATATGGACAAGGCAGTCTGGCCTTTATAAGGATGCATCTGGACCAAATAAACACCAGGATGTTTTGGGAGCCAAGCAAATTCAATTTACTTTTCTCAAAATCCCTCTCACAACACAGATGCTGAGATGGAGAAAGAACAACTCATAACTGGCTTAATAATGATCTGCTCTGCTTCAGGACAAAAAAGAAAAAGCAAACTGAAAGATTACCAGGTGCACACAAAAAAACAATGCTTTCTCTCATAATGGGATAGTAGATCACCTACAGTATGCTGACACATATTATGTAACTCACACTTGAAACTTTAGTAATGCATTTAGGAACTCTGCTGCTGAAGAAGCTGCTGTTTCTTCAGCGATGGCCACTTTGGTCCGGGAGGAAGTTTTTTTTGTTTAAACTATTGTTTTAATTGAAAACATTGCTTGAAATAATTCCATATGAGTTGCAAATTATTACTTGCACAACCTTGTGAAACCTACTTTGATCAGTAAGAAAACATCTCCTGTGATTCAGACATTGATAAGCCTTCAGCAGCAATCTGCCATTCACATTTTTGCTGTATCTTTATCAAAAGCTAACTCTTGTGCCTGTTGACAGATGGTGTGTCTAGCAGTAGGAGCTAACAGGGCCATGCTAACGCAAACCTTGACTTCTTGAGTTTCACTCCACATTAGACTCCCTCAGACATCATCTGAAGAGAGATGAATATGCCATTCATACAGTATCCGATTCATGATCTTGTTCTCATAGTACCGCTTTGTATTTCCCTTGACCTGATGCATATTTTATGCACTTACATACTTCATAACTAAAACAAATGACATATCTTGCAAACCCATCACTAATATTATCATCACATACAGTAGTAGCCCATCCACCAAATGCTGTTGACCTGTAAGGAGGGCTGCATTTCGACACAGAGTACCAAACACCATGTTGCGTAATGCACCTTATTAATTTTACAACTGTCCATAAACCCTTTTTATTATTTCATACACTTATGAACTACAATTACACTTACAATTACATCTCATAGTTTATGACTCCTTATACCAAGTGGGTGTCATGCCAAGACCTATGTTTAAGTATGTTGTGTTGGAGAATAGTGAGTGCCATTTACTGAGATGAGTTTAAACATTCACAATCAAAAGGTTAGAATGATCCATATGGTCACAATTTCACTTCAGTCTGTAAGGCAAAGCAGTAAACAAGTTCCTATAGCGCTGCTGTGCACTTAAAGGGATAGTTCATTCGAAATGAATCAATAATATGTCAATATTTACTCTCCCTCATGCCTCATGTCATTCCAAACCTGTAAGATATGGCAACTATGTACCATATACAGTTAAGTTCATTGTGTGTGTGTTTAAAAGAAAAAGAAAAAAAAGAAAAGAGCAGTAGTTATGTTTAATCGCCAGAACCCCCCCCAGACACACAAACACACACACACACACCGCCCACCCAGTAATTCTTATCAGCTCATTTCTTCTCTTTAATTATCATTTAAACTTATATGCTAAAGAGATAAAGCCAAGAGCAATACAAGCTACAATTTCCATTCTAAACAGCTTTTGCCCTAACCTACATTTAATCGGTTTCTATTTCTGCAGTTCCCACCAGGTAACCACGTCCATGCTAAAATCTCACTGCTCCTCATTATTTCTGAAGCATAACCCCGCCCATATTAACATCTACTAGGTAGCCCTGTCCAGAATAACATCTAATAAGACCGAGGTACCCCCTTCTTCTGATAAATATGAATAATCAAATATGGGCGGTGTTTTTGTGTTCTGTTGTCAGGCAGATTATAATGTTCTCTTGGTGCTTTATGTTCTGTATAGGCCACATTTGAGAATAACAATACATTTACATGCAATATCAATTACAATGTAAGAGGAGCAACAAAACACCAGCGACAAATGGATCCTACGTGACGTTACTGGATTTGTAAGAAAGCCTACTGTACTGTACAGTATATGTAGCAGCTGAACATTCCTCCTTTTCATATTTTTGCTTATTTTTCTACTCTCAGCTCTGCATGTTTGCCATACTCGTTCTGTTTTTAAATGTGGGGTGGTGTGCTTGCATAAGACGTTGTTATTTTTCTGAGCAAATAATCAGTGAGCCTAAAACAGCATGCGGAGCAGCAGCCAGGGCCTGGAGCACATCTCCAGTTCACCAACTGCTCCAGCAGTTCCTCAATCCTCTCCTAAGTATGTCACTGGTTGTTGCCTTCACCCACATACTACGGTATTTCTGCACTACAGCAGAGGACCTGCTTTACAGTCTCTCCAATTAGACTTGAATTTTAATGTGTTTAGCGTGTAGCTCTTGGGGATTTATTTGTTTTTGTGATTCTTCCCTGAGGACAGTGTTATTGCTGAGAAGCTGCTCTTTTGGTTTTCATTTATGGTTCATTTAAAGTCAACATGAAATCAACATCGACCCTATTTACTTTCTCATGCACATTTTTTGATCTTATGAATTAGTCATTTGTCTTCCCAATCTCTCATCAAAATGTAATTACTTCCGCTGTCTCTAAAATAGCTGTACTTTTACTGTAGATGTCACCAAGAACTCTAATTTTTCAACCTGACCTGAAAATGAGGTGCAGATTTTATATGAATTAATATGATGTGTACAAATTGTACGAAAACAAAATATCAAACATTACTCTCATTGGGGTGTATGCAGATTGTACACAAAATGTACAAATGAATTTGTACTTTTGCAAATTCGGTCTATTTGTACATATTAGGCATCTATTTGCCAAAATGCAAAAATAGTTCTCAAACATGAAAATATTCGGTAACACCTTATAATAACTACACACTATGAATGATTAGTTAAGCATTAGTAAGCATTTATTTCATTTATTAACCATTGTTCCAACATTATTATGCATTAGTAAACAGTTTTCAAGTGCATCTATCAATGCCTTGTTCTTGAGTAGATATATAATGTTTAATAATTGTATTTCCATACTTTATTAATGATCAGTTTATCATTTTTTTTAATTATTACGTTATTTACGAACCAGCTATTTAGGAGTTATCAGTGTTTAATAAGATCATTTAGAAAGTCTAAGTAAATGATTAATAAATTATTTAACTTTACATTAATAAATCATTTAGACACATTATAATAGTTGCTGAGTGTGTTAATAAATGCTTTATTAACACATGTTCCTGCTGTAATGCATGATTAGGTCAGGTAGTTATAATAAAGCATTTAGTAGTTGCCAGACGTCTGTTTTTGTGAGCTGTTATAAAGCAGATGTAAAGGCTCATTTATAAATTAAACAAACAAAACTTAGAGGGATACAGAACACAGACTTATTTTTGTAAAAAATGCAACCATACAGCTGTACACTTGAGAAATGAAAAACAAACCTTCAGTTTCATAGAAAAAAAATAAAGTGTACAGTTTTATATTTTTTTGCATCTTTAAATTAATAGGTCTGTGTTGGTTTATCTTTTCTTTTAGGAAGACAAATGGCCCTTTACAGTATGTACATAAATCAAATGGCATTTATAGCTGTATCTATAAACTGCTTACTAATGAATATTAATTTTATTTACTAATGCTTACCTAATGATTCATAGCGTTATTATGAAGTTATTCTGAAGTGTTACCATTTACTTTACTAGTGCACATTGCTAGTCTTGATGTGAACACTTTCATGTTAATCAGCTATACAAAATAAAATGAATAATAAATTAATTAAAAGTTCCTGGTAAACTTTAATCAAGATCTGAACATTCACTTAAGCTCTGGCAGGGCATTCCTTCTGATGACATGAGTTTGACCGCTTGGGCCAAATATCCCTAAACACACCCCTCCAACCGTTAGATTGCTATGAATGAGGAGGAGCTAGAAAAATAAAACCACGCTCTCTGCTCAATATTCAGTTTCTGCTGGAAATACGTCAAATGCTTGAAATAAAGTCAGCAGCAACTTCTGGCTCATGCAGACTTTAGTACTATAGGCACCTTAAAGATAGCATGTACCGATAATCTTTGTAATAACATATTTTATTATTATATTTTTAATTAATCCTTTAATTTATTTATTTTTCCATATTTGCAAGAATCATTTTTTAGAGCTTTATAAATGAGAAAATTGGTAGGATTAAGGTTGTTTCACACTTGATGTTTCATGCCTCATGCTGCTTTCAATTTTATTTTATTGTTTTTCTGTTTCAGTTTTAATGTAGTTTAGCATCATCACTTTTGGTTGGAGTTATGACATTTGACACTGAATCTAATAATCATCACAACTTGTTGCTTAAAAAGCTTATGAGAAGATCTCGGTCTCTCTCTTTTTCTCGTGAGATTATAATAACAGTTAGGTCAGATTGCGGATAATTGGATGCAATCAATAACGTGATATGAATTTTAGGCTTTTCTTTTAATTGTAGTCTGTAATTTACCAAAAGGCATTTTATTCCCATGTGGGCTATATTAAAGTAAAAACTGTTTAAGTTATATTAAATTAGACTTTTTATAGCCTACTAAATTCGTTCCATTCGTTATCATGAAAGCTTTCATATTGAAAGACCCTTCTGAATAATGGTGCAGCTAGAAATGTATGTGATTAAGTTTATTCTCTGTTTCTGTCAGTGATGGGAATAATAACATGTCCACCTTGTTCTTTAATGAGAAGTTAGGTTGAGTTATTATTAATGAGCACTTGTTTTGATAGGTGTCTTCTTTAGTGCTGTTTGTTTAACATTTTACAGTATGAAAAAATAGATTCTGCTGTGATTTGAGACTAATAATTTATTTTTTTACTAACCTTAAAATCAAGGAGATGCGTTTCTGTTTCGCTCCGAGCATATGCCACTCTGCTATATGCATTTGTATAACGTAGTTCACATTAGTGTCTTGTAATATAGGCTGAACAATGTGGCCTGTTTTTATTTTTTCCCCACAGTGCCTAAAGATTAGTATTTCATACACGCTTCAAGTGATTTGTAAGGGCTCGGTTTAACTACATTTCTACCATATGTTTAACTGACCTCTGGCTTTCTGTGAGAGATATTAGCTGTTTGATACCATACTAAAGCTATTCAATAAATAATAGCTGAGGGTGAGATTGTATCACAGATTCCTGGGTTTTGTGGCCTCATAACAGCAGCATCTGATTCCGTAACAAGGTCCCGGAATAAGTGTGAAACGAAAGGCAAACAAATACAGAGAATTCCAAGAGTCTAAGATGACAAACAAAATCTTGCATTTAAAATCTCCACGTTTAAACCTGGTAAATGGAGTTCTGTGATTTAGAATGCATGAATGAAGATCAATTTTCACTTAAATTGTTTCAGTTTTAAAGCAATTTTGTAATTAAAATCAGTCTTCCAACTAATATGCCTGTATAGGTCGTACAATAGCAGTGATATACAACACATCAGTACACAATGATGTACACATCATTATTTTTTTGTTGTATGTTAATTTATTTCTTTACACATGTAATAACGCTCGGTCCAAGAAGTGATGCGTGCCGACAGAAAGGCATGGACGAGGAAACTTCAAAAAATGCAAACATTTAATAAATAACTCCAAACAGAACAACATACAAGCTGACAAGGCAACAAAATGCAACACACACATCACAGCACATTACATTAACATAGACTAACTAGAACTGAAAAACAAAGGGCTTTAAGTACACAGAAACTAATCATCAAAAGTGAGGGCACACTGTAAAAAAAAACTGTAATTTTACAGACTATTCCTGTTATTTTTTACGTTTTTTTCCCGTATTTCTGAAATAC
>JAUMHR010000042.1:15347950-15363030 GCA_032361145.1 Enteromius fasciolatus | reverse complement strand
TGCACACAATTGTCTGAATTGTGGCTTTATTAATTTAATTGAATGTAGTATAACTAAATATAAAATAAGAATATATATATATATACTAGGGGTGTAACGATACGCGTATTCGTATTGAACTGTTCGGTTCGGTACGCATTACAACCGAGAAAAAAAAAGAGAATAAAGTGTGTAAAATATAATGTGTTTAAGTGCTACGATCAACAAGGCAGTGCAAACGACGGGACAGGCAACCCACTGTCTGCCCCTCCCACCCCTAAACAGACGAAAACTAGAAACACTCACATTACAAACTATCCCCGCGGCATTCAGGCAGGCATTTCCCTTTGTCAATTTTACAGTAGCCAGTTAAATTGAATGGAATAATAAGCCAAGCACAGGTTCTGAAAAGATACTGTATTGACATTTGTCTAAAGATGTGTACATCCATTAAATAAAATACACCTCCTACCCTTTGAATCCACGACCAAATCCAGCTGCATTTCAACCCAGCATCCAGCTGTTTAACCAGAGCTGCATCGTTCTGCCCTAACACACTAAAATAATGTTTGTATTAGCGTTAACGATACTTTAGCATTAAATGAGTGAAAAACCCGAGGCACGTCGCTTCCAGAGCTTTCAAACCGCTTAGGAGCTTGTGCTTCTGTAGCAAGGCAACCATGAAGGCGCTGTCAGCTCTAAAAACATTTCTGTTTTGGATTTTAAACTCCGCGGCTCTGTTGAATTATAACAATAATATCTCAAGTTAAAAAAAAGTAAATAGAAATTCAGAAATGGTCAGTATGACTAGCAAAATGAGTGTAGCTGAGAGAAATTGATCTAGTACAAATTTGATGAGAGATTCGTATGATCTTACGCCTCTCACTGCAGACTTTGGTGTTTTTACAAAGCTCCTTCTGTGACATTTCTGAGATCTCTTCAGGCATGTGTGATTACAAGAGAAAAACCTAAGAAGCACGAGCCAGTGCAAAACTCTTCAATTGATCTCGATTTTTTTTTTTTTTTGCTTTCCTTCTTCTCTTTGAGAAACATCAAATGTGTTAAAGAGACTGTGATTCAAAAGCTGTTTACTTTCTATGCACACGCTCCATAATTTCTATGAAGGTCTAACTGCTATTTTTTCGAGGATTAAACCAAAGAACTTGTCTGATTTTTAACCCTGAGGTTCACGACATAAAGCGAGGGTCACGCTAGACGATCATGAAGAGAATGAGAAAATAATCAATCAAGAGACGTGAACACTCGCAGCAGCGCGCGTCACGGCTAGACTGACACATTGAGTTATGTGCTGATAAGGCATGACTGAACTTAGCACATCTGTTTCCATGGCACTTCAATCACGGCTAATTCCATTTGAGTGGGACTCTTTCCACCAGTCAGTTATCCTCCATAACTGTCTCGCAAGGTCATGCTATTCCATTTGTCATCATCTGGCCACGCTAAACAGCTCGTGTCTGCCAAATCTGACTGCATATTGTCATGATGATCATGAGAACCTTGTGCCAGCGAGGCTGGGTTAGTCAGAGGACGGCTTCGTTCAACACTTAGACGTTTGATCGTGGTTCGCTTAGTCAAGAACTACATTCGCTGGACTTTTTCCAGACAAATGCAATCTTGCAAACTGCACAATAAAAGTGTTTTCCGTCTAGACCGGACAATTATTGTCCAGACCCAGCTGGATGGCTTTTTCTCACAATCAGCCATGCAGCAACTACTATATTTCTCAGCTGAAAACCCCACAGGTGCAAATACGTCTAAAAGCACTATCAAACTAGATTTTGCATGTTCTGTAAAAAATAGAAGTTAAGTAGTTAATCTTGCATTTTTCAAACTTGCTGGCTGCCATGTCAAAGCTGGCCTGACGTGTCCTGGTGGTTGCTAATTTTGGCAACCAGCTTCCATTTCCAAAACTATAAAAACTTACTATACCTACATAGTAGTATAATGAATTACAATCTAACAATTGTGTAAATAATTACCGAACAATTATCCAGCAAACATGGTCAATATATGTTGACAGTAACAGTAAAGACATTTTTTCTGTTACTAAATAGTTCTTTTAATATCATATAGTTATTTTTGTTTGTTTTGTTTAAACAAAAGCATATGATACTTCATTCATGTTCACAGCATTCCTGTGCAGATAATAGCAGTGGTGTTGTGTGCTTTAGCAAACAGCAGTAATACATCTGTTTTGTCTGTGTCACTTGTCGCTGCAGGTCACATGCGCAATCACTGTGCATCTCAAGGATTTGCGTTATCTTGCTTAACCATTCAGTGACCTTCGCGACCCGTCAGTGTCCTGATGCGACCTCGTCTCCCTCTCCATATTCTTCTCAGGGAAATTCATTCGAGAACTGAAATGAATCTTATTCCTCAACACATGCACACATAAACAGATAAACACACCCAGCAGAAAACAATCACTTTTGGCCTGAATCCTTTAAAATCTCTTCAGAGGACACTGATGGACAATTTCATGCATCTTTCAACAGGCCTGAGCTCCTTTATTTCCTCGGTGGGCAAATGCATGATGGGAAGAACACGAGCTGTGATGAGGTGATACATGTTGTTGTCTAGATTGGGCATCACAAAGCTCTGTGTGACGCTGGCCAATTATTTATTATTTTTTTTTGCATTATTTTCAGAGGGCTGGCATTTACAATCAAACACTGACATCTGTCATGGGTCCCCCGAGGCACTTGTCTGTTATGATTATCTGTCATATTCCTATCATTTGCATGATGTGGTTTGTCCTGACTATGTGCCAGACAGTATGCGTGTAGGCGCTGATGTCGGGAAGCTTATATGATGTGTGGCTTCCAGTACTGATGCAGAATAGATGTAAGTAGCATTTGAGAGATGTTTATGCATGATCACAGAAAATTGATTCTGACTTGTGCGTCATCTGATTGAATGACTAACCGTATATTCAACTTTTTGATATTGTAACTTATATTAATTACCCATGTTTGCTAACTTTCCATGCTGGTAGATGATGTGACCAAATGATGATGTTACTTCAACCGACATGCACCCAGCTGTGCATGCTGATAATAAAATGATTTAGAAGTGACATATTTATCAAATACGCACACACATACACACACATTAGGTAATAAGTCATGATATGATACGTATCACGACTGCATTGAATTTCAGAAGAATTTAGTAAAACAGCTGTTGTTTGAACACTGCATACTATAGGGCCATTGCTATTTGTTGGCAGAGAAAGCAGTTGACCTCTGCATTATGAAAGGCCTCTATAACTGTACCACAGCAAAAATAGTTAAAGGCATATGTTTCATGCAGAACCAGCTGAATCATAAAATCTAAAAAAAATATATATATATTTATTGTGCTTTAAACTAAGCAAATAAAAAATAAAACATTATTATTTTTATTCTCAATCAATCATGAAATGTTTTATTTTATTTTATTTTAGAGACATACAGAATCACAAGTATGACTTGTATTTTCCCTTGTATACCTTTGACATCACAGCTCTGGACCTCCTTGGATGTGGCATCACAACCATAAAGGCTTTTTTAATAGCTGAGTTTTGCAGCTTACTTTCATTCAGTGGTCTTGCTGGACTTAAGTTCTCATTTCAAAAGAGCAAGGGAAATCCATTTTCGCTTGATATGTCCCTTTGAAATATGCTTGAAACTCCAGTGCACCACAAGAAATAAATGTCATATTATTCCTCATTAAAACCCATTTACTAAAATTACCAGCAACAACAGTAGAAAGTCCCTGTGGCTTCAGATCTCTTCAGATCTGAAGATGATCTAAAGTAAATGGCAGCCCTGCTCAAAGTATGAAATATTAAAGGTCACTTTGATTTTACACTCTCCAAATTGGCAAATGAGGCATAATAGATCAGGACAGAACAGTATAAACAAAGTACAGCGGTTCAAAAGATGCTAGAGAAAGGGTCATGTGTAAGTTTGTAAATGAGTGTGTCCTATAAAGCATCACGTTATATTTGAAGCGGCGTCCATCCATCCATCCATCCATTTTCTTCCGCTTATCCGGGACCGGGTCACGACTTCCCTCTCCCCAGACACTTCCTCCAGCTCTTCCGGGGGAACACCGAGGCGTTCCCAGGCCAGCCGAGAGACATAGTCTCTCCAGCGTGTCCTACAGTAGGTCGTCCCCGGGGCCTGAAGTGGCGTATTTGAGTACAAACTTCTAATAAACCTGAAGCACTTTGAGAACTACTGTACACAGAAAAAAGAAACAATCTTCACTCAAAAACTGCTTGTGAATTTCATATTAATTACAAAGAATAAACGTGCGTTCAACATTTTCAGTTTTCTTTTTTTCCTCTTTTTTTTGCAATTTACTTAATGTTTCTACCATTATATTGGTGTGAACTTGATGAAAATTGCTGTGAATAAGTCAAATTGTTTATTTCAGTGCACATAGATATGCATATAATTGCTGAACTTAACCTTATGTATAACGTTCTAGTTTTTTTTTTTCTTTAAAAAGTTTGTGATTAAGCCACCATATAATCAGTTTGACTGCCATCACAATAAAGTCCTCAGGGTTTTGAATACAGTAGGTTTAATGAAGTACTGTAAAATGAAAATCTTTCCAAGTAGTAATGATTGTGTTCATGTACCACTGGTGTGGAATCACTGTTGTCAATCATGAAAATGCTGCCTGAGTGTTTTAGCAACCTTGAAGTTGAGGAAATTGTATCTACCCGCTAAAATGCACATTAAACTTCTTGATGCATTTGCTATCTTTCTCAACCCATACACTGTCTAGCAATAGGTACTGAAACAAAAAATGCTGTTGCTGCTGCTGCTGTTGTTGATGTTGTTGTTACATTTATTATAAATAATAATAATAATAATAATTTATTGGAGTAAAAACATTTATTTAATGTATGATGTGGACAAGCACAGTTTTGTGAATGTGTGTTCATAAGAAAAAAATATGCAGTTTTTTAACGTTTTCAAAAGAGAGAAAAATGTCTTTATTTTGTCTAGGATTTATTCATTAATTAATTGTATTTATTTTTTTATTTTTTTACATACATACCAGTTTATGTGGCTTAAATGTTCAAATGCTTTGTGTCCCTTGTGTCACTTCACATTTATTCATGTGATGGCACGGTTCACATATTATTCTCATCCAGTAGCATAATTAAGAAGTTTTTTTACCAAGTTCCATGTTTTTTTTCTTCTTCTTCTTTTTTATGGTAATTTTTCTGGATTCAACTTGTCTCTCTTTTTCTTATAATTTTACATATTTTTTTTATGTATATCACACCTTATGGTCGTGACGTGTCTAATTATTTGAATATATACAAAAAGTGCTGTTACCCTTTCAGTCTAATCACTTTGACGTTACATATGAGAACTCGCCAGAGAGACCTATTGCCTTTGAGCTTTTTACTAAAGGCAAATGAACATTGGCGTGCACTGATTGCGCTCAGGTGCACCTCATCACTGTGTGAGTATAAGAGGGCAGGCGTACAGTGCGCCTGCAGCTTTTCGCTTCAGAGCCGTTGCTGTTTTGGAGCTGGAGATCCCCGGAGTTGCCGCGATAGGTCTTCCCTGGGCAACCAGGAGGAAAGAGCAATTTCCTTACGGTTGGTGAAGCATTCTGTAACGGGATGAAGATCCGGCCATGCGTTTCTGGGTGTGGAAGTTTCCTCACCTCTTCAGACAGTCATGAGCGCTGTTTTCCGTGCCTGGGCCGAGAGCATGCTAAGGCAGCGTTCATGGATGGTCAATGCCATCATTGCGAGCGCATGACCATGGATACGTTGAGAACTCGCCTCTCTTTTGTGAGACGGCTCCCATCGCGTCTTTCCCGTGGAAAGTCGTTGGACCATAGCAAGTTCACGGCTTCCACGGCGAGGCGCCTGGGAGACCTCCAAGTGTCCGTTCAGAATGCTTAGTCCGGTGTAAAAGCCGTGCGGACTTCTGCGGTGCCGCGTAGTCCTCCCGGAGAAGACCGCTCCCCTGCTACGGCACGCCCAAGTGTGTCCTTCGGGTTGCCCCGAGTGGTCGAGATGTTTTCTGCACCATCAGAGGGTGAGTCTGATGGTGAAGCGCCTGCTGCAGCCTCTGCCCCGTCAACAGCGGACGTTGAACTGTCAGACATGCTCCTCTGTGCCCGGACAGGAATCGGTTTGCTGGTGCCTCGTGTGCCTGCGACCGACCCTTTGCGGTTGGATGACTGGTTCTTGGGGGCTAGAGAAGCGGCACCACCGCACTCTCCCCCAGTTCCTTTCTTCCCGGAGGTGCACGGAGAGCTGACCAGGTTGTTGCGAGCCCCTTACGACCCTTACTAAACCTTTTTGTCTTCACAGATGCAGACCCAGGACGCTGGGTCTGCTGGGACGCTGTCGCCAGCGCGGGAGCCAGGTAAGCCGTAGAGGGTTGAGAAGGTTACGTGCAGATTCCTCTGTTAACGAACTGGAAAAGCTGAAAAAATCTCGCCAGTTGGCAGGGGATCTCCGCGTAACGCGGCCTTAGTGTCGTGGCCTTTTCCATGGGTGTTCCCATATGTAACATCGAAGTGATTCGACTGAAAGGGTAACATCTAGGTTACGAACGTAACCCACGTTCCCTGAAGGAGAGAACGAAAATGTTACACTTTCTCCTGACAGACGTTTTTATTTATTCTTACATGGTAAAAAATGTGTTGCTTTTTTTCGGGTTATCAAATGAAGGCATACATTTTATTTAATCACATTTAAATTTTTGGCCAGTAAATTTGATTTTCTAGCCAAGTTAAAACAGAGAATAAATATTGTGTGATAACTCCTTAAAAAAGTATATTTTATTTATATCTTTTTTCAGCAGTAGTAGTAGCAGTATTACTATTCTACTGAATTATAGTAATATATATATATGCCACAATGTCTTCAAGTAAAACCCAGCTTTTATTTTGACAGGTTTCTGTGCATACTTTTACAGTTTTGTGTGTGTGTATATATATGATGCTAGTTTTCCTCAAATGAAACAGTAAAATGCTCATGAAGTTAGTCTCAGGTATTGTACATGTATGTGTTTTTCGAGAGATGACAGACGATGACATTACCGTGAGCCGTGCACATGTATGAGCATCAGTACGAGTAGTAAACAAAACAGTATGTCTTCACCATTCATTCTCACCAAGACATGCAGAACATGAAGTTGTTTTGCGGTTTAATATTTACATATATTAGTCCATATCATGTTTTGACACATTTTGAGTGTAAGGACGTACTTTTCATGAATTCATCCAAACTTGTCATTCCGTGTTAAACTGAAAATTCTGCATCTGATTCCCTCTACATTTTCTGCATTGTGGAAATCATAGGGCACTATTGTCATGCTAGTTATTTGTAAAATCTTCTTTCACACTACAGTATTGTGTTCACTAACATTCCCACACACAGTAATACCCAAATGTCCCATCACAGGAGTGGAAGCTCTCTGTTTCCAACGAGCACATCTTTAAATGTCACCAATCTGTCACTGCCGAGCTTCCTTAAGGCAGAGCGAGCGAAATTGCTGCAACCCAGCCACCATTTTTCTTCCTCTCAACCAATCCATACCTTTCTGGATGAGGGGAAGGTGGGCCTGATGAAGTGGCTAAGTGATAGCTGACACGGCGCATCTCGCTATAGGCCCACTCTATCCCCTCCACATCCACTCAGGGCTGCACAGGATCAGACGCCCCGTCCGAGCTGCACATATATTATGAGTGCAGTCACTGTCAGAGCCGGGCTGCCATTTATAAACCAAACATATTGATCATGCATTGCAGCAGATGCTATCACCATGGCCAGGAGGGAACGGAGGGATAAAAAGGGATCGTTATGTAGGGTGTAGGTGACATGTTGGCCTTCTCTTGACTTAAATGCTCCATATTGCAGCTTATTTTGATCCAGAATCATTCATTTAGACAAAACTCCAGTTTGTTGTGTTTACTGGCTGGGTTTATGTAAAATATGTGATAATAGCACAATAATAGATCGCCGAGTGAGGGATGCACAAATGTAATACTTCGATCAAGCATTCTGGAGGGAAATAAAAGTGGAAAGGAAATGGAGAAGGAGAGATGACGCCTACGGTGCGGCTTTTGGCTTCTGGAGGTATTGTTGTGTATTATGGTGGGAGCAGACGAATTAGAATTCGAAAACATCAGTCTTTCGCTCTCTCACCTATGTAAGAAGCAATGGCTTAATAACTACTGTAAACCGCGGGTTGTTCCTCTAGCAAAGCGGTGTGTGGGCTGAAAAAGAACCAAGTAGTCCTTCTTTCGCATAAATCCTTATTGTTTTGTGAATCTGATGCTCTGTGAAGTTTCACACTGAGATAAAGAAGAGATGTTTATTTGCTTATGACACAAATGCGCTGACCACAATTTGCATTGAGGAAATTGGTTGCAAATGTGTAAATTGTGTGTATAAGTGAGACAAAAGAAACAAGGCACGCACATTAATGCTCCTCTTTAATCGTGGACAGTAATGGGCTAATAATTGCACCAGGAAAACAGCACAGTGCATTCTTTAATGAACCTCATTTGCATTGAAAAAGGCAGGTTTGTAATGGAAAAAAATAAATTAATAAATATGCTGTGACCATTTAAGCGCATCACATGTAGGCTGTGTAGAATGATTTGGGAGGAAAAAATGTAATTGCTAATTTTCAGAAAAAAAGTGCAATTGTGATTTATTGTGCTTATTTGTATGACTGCACAATTATCTGCCACAATTTGAATTAAATAGCATTATGACTATTACTAGTATAATATCCCACTCTAAACAATAATAATAATTTAAGAGTGCAACTATAACATTACAAAATGAATATTTCAACTAATATTAACTAATATTTTCAAAGATCAGTTCATAACCACCACTCATTGCAAATGTGTAAATATAATTGGCACCTGTTGCACTCCCGAATACATGCTGAAATACACACATTTAATTAAAATAAAGTGTTTACATTTTAATAATTACACCGTCATAATGTCATTTCACTTTGTTCACTTTATTTGGATTAAACATGCAGACCTAATAACAGGACCATACTTGTGCACCCTCGGCTTTTTAAGTGGACTGCATTATTTGTCAGTAAGAGTGTTATTTATTTATTTATTTTTATTATGCAATAAACAACCAGTACAACAAACAAACATTATCAAAAAGACAATGAGGGTTAAATTAATTCAAAGCATATTATAATAGCTTATAGGATTTACACCATGAAAGAGTTACATGCAATAGAATTATTAGAATTTCTTAAAGAGGACACATACATATCAAAATCTTTCCGGAAAATAAAAAAATAAGGTATTTTCTTTGAAAATTTACATTTATGAATGTAACATTTAGCAAGGAATAACAGTAAATTAATAATACATTTGCAATGAGAAGGATCTTGTTTGACATGGTATTGAAAAGTCTTTGATCAACAAATAAGTTATTGTTGTCAAAAGATGCAGAGATTAGGAAAATTCGATAATTTAAATAGGAAATTAGATAAAGTTAGAGGTATTTTAGAAAGTTCAAAATTACTGCGCAGCAAAAAATGCAAACCACCAGCTAAATTAAATATATGATTTGGAATAAAATTCCAAGAGGAAGTGGGGTTGCTTAAAAATGCCTTTATCCATTTAGCTTTAAATGAATTATTAAGAGTGGAAAAATCCACTAAGTCAACCCCTTCTTTCTTAGAAAGAAAAACTCTACCTGTTATTGATAGATCACACTGTAATCAAGAATTTAACTTACGTCGTACAGAAAGTATAAGAGGTTCAAAGTTTAGTTTTGATCTCCTTTTCTGACCTTTACATATAATTATACCTAGATATTTTACTTCAGATTTAACTGGGATGTCACTAATTTTAACCTCAGAAGAATCTTTTATAGATAAGAGCTCACTCAATATATATTGAGACATAAACCAGAAGTAGAGAAAAAAAAAAACTTAAGATTGTCTAAAGCTAAAGGAACCTGATCTTTATTTTTCAAACACAGAGTTGTGTCATCAGCCAACTGGCTTATTAATATTGAACGATTTGCCAAAGAGATACCTTCCAAGTGACTATTTTGAATGTGGATGGCTAAATGTTGCATAGAAAGCAGAAAAAGATAAGGTGAGATAGGGCAGCCTTGTTGTAACAGTAAGAGTGTTATGCTGAAAAACTACACACTAAAGTGATGCAACTGTTTAGTGAATTCAGCTAGATGGTGTACCTATGTGTACCCAGTGTTCAAGAGTTTTACAGCTTGAAAACAATAAAGATTCATTAGGGGGAAGAAAATGTATGTAGCTGAAGAGCTGTTAAAAACAGTGGTGCATGAAAAGGCACATTGATTCAACCCGTACTACTGATGACTGTCTTGCATTATCTTTCCCCGTCATTTATTGCTCATCTAGCCTTAGCCACTCCACCCCATTTCCACTCAAACTCTGACCTTCACCTGAGAAGCAGGCCCAGATTGCCTTTAAACAAAGTTCTGGTGTCTTAGTAATATCCAGCCAGGGATGGCAGCTAGATTGATGGGTTTGCGTTAGCTGCTGATATATTTGGAGGTTATCTGATGGCGTAAAATTTAATTAGGGCTTTATTGATGGAAGATGTAGACAGCACAGACAAACTGCCTGAAATACTACATACAGCACAAAGATGAGGGCAAAGGGGCATATCCTGTGAATCTGTCAATATGCCAACAGAAAAGACAGGTTCTGTCTTCCCATTTCGTCTCTGGATAGGAATGGTGTGTGCTGCAGAATGCCTATTTTTGTACTGATATACAGTGTTATAGTGTAACCAATCCATTTGAAAAAAACCTTAATCAATTCTCAAGGGTGACAGCCTTAGGTTTTGTATTTATTGCAAACAATCAGCGTTATGAGAGAGGTGCCCCTGGCTGACACAGATGTGCCATTTAAGGTCATTTGGGTTGGAAATGCCATCTATCACATGCTTGTGATGGTGAGATTCAGTATGCATGTATTCATGCCAAACTGTGTTTAGCTATTTAGTTTTTGTGCATGGCCAGTTCTTGAATTAGTTTAATTCTATTCCTTTTTATCCTCTCTTTTCAGTTTAGGTAAATCCCACAATAAGTTGATTTGGGATTGAATTGGAATAAAAGGAAGAATTAATTTGTCCATCCATCTATCTATCTATATATCTATCTATCTATCTATCTATGAACACACTTTGGTTGCGGTTGAGTCTGTCTGTCCATCCATAGATCTATCCACATACTGTACCTACCTACCTATCGATCCATCCATCTTCCCATATCCTTCATCCATCCATTTACCTGTCATTAAATCTATCAATCATCCATCCATCCATCCATCCATCCATCCATCCATCCACCCACCCACCCATCCATCCATCCATCCACCCACCTATCATTCCATCCAATCATCCGCCCATCCATTCACCCATCCATACATCCATCCACTCACGCATATATCATTAATCTATCATTCCATCCATCTATCCATCCATCCACCTGTCATTCCACCCATCCATCTACCTATCGTTCCATCTACCATCCATCATCCATCCACCTATCATTCCATCAATCTATCTATCCTTCTACAGTACCTACCTATCGTTTCGTCCATCTATCATCCACCCCATCCACCTGTCCATCCATTCATCCATCCACTCACCCACATATCATTCCAACCAGTCATCGGTCCATCATTCCATCCATCCATCCATCTACATACTTATCCAACTAGCATTCCATCCATCCATCCTTCGACCTACCTATAGTTCCATCCATCCATCCTTCGACCTACATATTGTTCCATCCATCCACCCATCCAAGTTAGAACTGGAATTTTAAAAGCAATCTGAACACACATCTGAATGTTAAACAACCCTGTATTTATTTATTTATTTAAGTAGACGTACTGTAGGGAGAACTAAAGCACACGACTACTACAAACTAATGCACTTTATGCATTCTCTATAAGAAGCAAAGCACAAATGCACTGTGATGACGAGCCTTCTGTGTATAAATCAGCATCATGTCAGCTTGTATTCAGCTCGCTGGACAGCGGCCAGGCAGAAACACGCGCCTACAGGGTGGAGCAAGAAAATTCACACAGTGTTACCCCTCGTCCTCTTCAGACTGAAACGCAAGGCCAATGTCCCAGTTCACAGAGTACCTTTAGGGAAAAAAACAAAAAAAACAACCCATGACATTCTGTGCACAACCACGACTCTGACTGTGACTAAACTGTGATGCCTGGCAAACTGTGACCACCCCATCAGCAACTAGTTATCTGCATCACAGAAGTCCTGACAGCCACGTCAGAGCAGCTCGGGTGAGACCACCCACACGACCATATTCAGGAACGACAGCAGGGATATGTCTCCTCACAACACTGCATTTGATTGTTAAGTAGACACACTGAAAGCTATTGAAGTGTTTGGATTCACTCTGCTGATTGAAAGCTGTGCAGTAAATGAACGCCTATCAGGTTGATATCAGCTTTAAAGTGTACAATTTTAAATGAATGCACTTTACTGAATGCCATTGCCATTTTCCACATGCTGATATGGTTTTTTATGGTCTTAACGAACAGTTAACCCTGCCACTCTCTTGTATGGGGTGACAAGCAGTCCTGCTTACTAGTCTCGTTTAATCTTTAAGGGATTTGTTTTGTATAGGAATTATTTGGCAGAGATCTGAGAACAGAATATAAATATGTTACAAATATTTTGTTCGCAGATCTATTTTCATAATTTATTAAATTAAAAGCATTTAATTAGTATTTTTTCATTATAACTGTATTGTTAGATACTGTCAAAGGTTATAAAAATATATATTTTTACACATTCGCTATTAAATTCTTTAGATGTTAAACAAATATTGCATGTACCATGATCTAATCTAATGTATCCTTGTGAGATATTTTTGTGCATTAACTATTTCCAGATTACTACTTCTTGGGTTACAGGCTAAAATTTGAAGTCTGCATGGTACCATTAAGAAACACACCTGTTGTGACTCAGTAGAAACAATTAATAAAAGCTATTAAAGTAAGCAAATGACTCAGTACGTCCTGTCAAACAAATACATCAACACTCAAACACCCCTCTCCACCCATGCAGACATTTAAATATTGTCTAATGGACATGGAAATTATGTTTTCTCCATCCTTTATTGTGCATTTGCTAAAGCTGGCCCCATCTTACTCCTTTTAAAAATGGAGGTCCTAATCAAACACAGCATACGCATATGCATTAGTTAATGGTAGCTCTTTGCTGAGACGTGAAAGTGCTGGATAAATATGGGGCTTCGGCAAAGCCACAACTAATTGAAAAAGGTTGGCAAAGAAAATCTAAAACATAATGAATCAAGACAATGGCCGAAGTAATTACAGCCATGGAAGAAGATCATTACTGGAGTTCAGCTGAGGTGTTGAACTCCTACACAAAGACAATACACATCTCCTGATTAGCTTTACACCTTATTTTAACATACACACACAGTATAGTATAAAACATAATTACGTATTTAAATACTACATGTATATATATATATATATATATGCAAATGTTTATGTCTTTTAGCTAATTCTGGTGAGACTTTTTTTATTATTAATTGATTAATTAATTAATTATATATATATATATATATATGTGTTGTAGTACTAGTTTGCTTTGATTTAATTTGCTATACAATTTTAATTGATATGCAGTGTTATTATATATATATATATATATATATATATATATTAAATTAACCTTTTATATTTGTATTAAACCTATTTAGTTTTTGTTTGTTTTGGGTATCTATTATCTATTAGCTGTATCTATTCAATTTATTTAATGGACCCAAGCTAACATGGACTAACAAGGAACAGTTTTATTTATTATAAATAATAAAAACTGTAACAAATGTATTGCTCATTGTTAGATAATGCATTAAATATAGTTAACAATAATAACCTTATGTTACTATTAATCTTAGCGCATTGCTTGTGTAGATGGAAATGAAGTGCGATGAAGATGCTGGTCACATGGTGATGTGGGTTAGTCCCCTGTGTGCCTTTAGGTTGGTGAATTGACTGACTGACTGAACAACTTAACCAACGAATATTGACACGTGACCAATTGAAAATGTAATATGTTGCTTAATTTTAAATCTATCATGGTTGGGTCTGTTCTGGGTCAGGC
The DNA here is from genome assembly GCA_032361145.1 of Enteromius fasciolatus. Taxonomy (NCBI): domain Eukaryota; kingdom Metazoa; phylum Chordata; class Actinopteri; order Cypriniformes; family Cyprinidae; genus Enteromius; species Enteromius fasciolatus. The sequence continues at coordinate 15,348,849 of JAUMHR010000042.1, read as the reverse complement.
GATTCACTGTTTTAGCTGATTTATTAGTTTATTCCAGTAATGCACAAAATGCATGTTATCATTAAGAATACATCAGGCCTCTAACTTGTCATAAAAATTATATAGGTGCTAAAGACATTTGCTAAAGAGCTGGTTGGTGTTTCTAAGGGTGTACTCCAACCCAGTCTCATATAAAAACATACCCTGACTACATTGGTCCAAAGTGCAAATCGTAGATGTAACATCCACACCTGGCTCTACCCTCACAGACTCACTGGACTGCAATCACCTGGATTACGTGCACCTGTCACCATCATCGTCACCTGAACCTAATCATGTCACTCTACACTCCATAAAAGCACACACCAAAGCTCAGTCATTGTCCAAGCTCGTAAATCGAAAGTGGACTCTAGCCTGCTCTTTAAAACTTACCTTGTTCCTTACCTGTTCATTTCAGAAGTCTCTGTGAGTTTCCCTGTGTCTCCCAAGCTCCAACGTGTTTCTCCATCGTCTCCTGTGTTGTGTGGCTGTGCTCATCTGTTTGTCTTCCTGCAAGAGAGAGTATAAAGACTTTTCAGTTCAGTTTCTATTACCCAGTGATTGGAAGTATTTACGTTTGCTCACCTTTTTGTCTGTACCATCCTGTGGAATAAACACCTTTGTTGATTTTATCTCTCTGAGTGAGTCTGCTGCGTTACAGTAGAGGGGTTACAATAACGGCCTTTGAATTGTATGACTGTTATGTTTTTTGTCATGGTTTCGTCAGTGACAGGCATCAGCTGTGATCCACGCACAGATTTGGATTCAAATATTGGGTAATGATATTGTCATTATTGTATTGGAGTGTGATTTTTCACTGTAAACGGTCACAACAGTTGTATTTATATGACTTTATTAATACATTTATGAGCACGTAACCC
>JAUMHR010000042.1:15210726-15225089 GCA_032361145.1 Enteromius fasciolatus | reverse complement strand
CTAAAAAATGCAAACATGTACAACCATCCTGGTCACATATTATTGTAGCACAGTTTCTGCTGTATACAAAAACAATTGTATGTTGGTCAATAGTATGTTATAAGTAGTTGAAATAACCACAGATATCAGAGCATGTCCAAAATCACCTCAGACCTCAGAGGGTTAAATTAAATTATAATCCAATATTAAATGTGCTTTTTATTACAGATGGACTGGGATTACACAAGATTTGTATTTTAAAGACAACCAGTTGGAAGGGAGCATAGTTTGCTTTTTGGCTCAAAATAATTCATAATATGACATTCAAATTATGTGAAAATTAGATTACTGTACAGAAATTAAAAACTTCCAGCAAATACACACTATACTCATAGTCGTGCGATGCTGATGCTGTTAACATTTTTAAATTGAGAATAAAGTATAGCATTAATAACAATCTGAAGGTTTTGATGAGATATGAGTTAATCAGTAATCAGATTGAATGTCCTTTTTTGATCAGTTGCACAGAGCAGACTTGTGACTTACCTGTTCAGATGACAGTATATGGTGAAAACTCTTATTTGGGTCATATATTCCAAGATGTAGGCTAGAATTTGTGATTACTATGTACATGATTCACCTCAAAACATTAGATTCATCTGTGCCGGAGCACAACCCCACGCATGGAATATATTTCTGCAAGGAAGTACAAATCCAGGTTTTCAAACATAGATGGCAACAAAGAGACTGCAGCTTAAAAAGTTTATTATTATTATAAATAAAATAAATTTGTAATGGCAATTAAAATTCTACACAATGCATAAATCATTGTTATTATTAATGTTAAATAAATTCAGAAAACTGTCAAATATTTATATACAGTATGCATATATTATTGCATATATTTCATTAAAATTAAAATACCATTCAAATGATAATGTTAATGATATAATAATTAATAAATTTGATAAGTTAGGTTACATTTCTAATATTCATTAGGTTCATTGTAGGTTCTAGGTTCTAAAATAACCAAAACTAATTAAATGAATAATAATCAAACAACAAAGGAGATAATCTAAGAATAATAATAATAATAATAATAATAATAATAGTGATAATAAAGGCTAATCCACAATACATGTAAATAATAAAACAGGATATAAAAAATGGAACAGGTTATGTATATAACCTTGGTTTCTTGAAGGAACGAAACACTGCGTCCGAAAACGCTTTGGGAACGCCTCGGCGTGACCACGCTCTGAATCTGCTTTGAAATCTGCCAATGAGGGATCGGGATGTCATACACGGTGACGTCATGACCCTGGCATAAAATAGGTGCAGGAGATCGCTCATCAGCCTTAGGAATGAAGCCAGCACTCCGCGGGGATGCAGTGTGTGTGGCTAATAGACGCAGTGTTTCATTCCTTCAAGGAACCAAGGTTATATACATAACCTGTTCCGTTCATTTTCAGGATCACACACTGTGTCCGAAAACGCTTTGGGAACGAAATACCAACGTACCCAGACCCACAAGTTCCTGCCTAGTGTGAAGCAGCACCGCTAAGGACAACGGAACCTGGGGTAGCCGGGGGGGGCAAGCCCGTAGAACCTCACAAAGGTCAAAGGAGAGGACTATCCAGCTGCTTTGCAGATGTCCGAAACTGGGACACCTGCTAAATAGGCCTTTGAGGCCACCACACCTCTAGTTGAGTGAGCTCTTACTCCCATCGACGAGGGGAGACCTGCAGAGTCATAGGCCATAAAAATAGCATCCACGATCCACCTGTTCAGGGTATGTCTGGAAGCAGGCAACCCTCTGCGGGGAGGACCAAAGCACACAAAAAGTTGGTCCGATCTTCTCCACCCCGCAGTTCTCTGAATGTACATGTTCAGTGGACACACGTAATGAAGCTTTTCCTGGTTCTCCTTCTGAAATGGAGGACGGCAAAACGCCTGATGCACCACCGGTTGAGGTGGGACTGTAGGGATCTTAGAGACATATCCTGCTCGCGGGAAGAGGAAAACTTTCACAAGGCCGGGTGCAAAGTCGATTCAGGTAGCAGCTACTGATAAGGCCTGCAAGTCCCCTACCCTTTTGAGTGAAGAAAGTGCTATCAAGACCGCAGTCTTGATAGTTAAGTGTCGGTCGGAGGTCTGCTCCAAAGGTTTAAATGGAGGCCGAGAAAGGGCCTCCAGAACCACCGCCAGATCCCAGGTTGGGACTCTTGTCCGCACCACGGGCCTTAGCCTGAGTGCACCCCACAAGAATCGTATGACTAGGGGATGTCTACCCACTGAGCAGCCATCAATCAGTGCGTGGAATTCCGAAATAGCTGCCACATACACTTTCAACGTCGAATGATCCACTATTCCTGTGGATAGCCTCACCTGCAAGAACTCCAGAACCACGCTGATCAGGCAGCTAACTGGCTCCTGCTGTTGCTCTACATATCATGAAGTGAAAAGTCTCCACCTTAGAGCATACAACCTCCTTGTTGAGGGTGCTCTCGACTGCAGAATAGTCTGGGTGACCTCAGTTGTTAACCCTGCTGCTAAGAGCGACCTGCTAGGTCCGGGCGGAAACACTGCAGCGCCTTTGCCACTGCTAGCATCTCTAGGCAATTTATATGCAATTGGCATTGTTGGTCGGTCCACCGGCCGACGGCTGGGCGACCACGCATGATCGTCCCCCATCCGGTCAGAGATGCATCTGTTGTCCTCCATATGTTCAAGGCTCGGACCCCCCCGACGCCGGACCTTAAACAAAGAGGATTCCCCCTTGAGGAAAACCCCTTGGTTTTTAGCCACCACTGGATTGGTCTCATATGTAACAACCCCAACGGAATCACGTTGGAAGCTGCTGCCATAACGCCTAGCAGTCTTTGGAACTGCTTGATGGTCAGTGACTGGCCTTGTTTCACCCTTCTGGCCACAGACAGAAGTACGTCCCAAATTACGCCTAAATAAGCCGTACTTTGAGCTGGAGACAACACACTTTTCTTGTCGTGTTCGAGCAGACGAAAACTCCCTCCGAAAAGAGAGCTCTCCTCGAGTGGCCAGGGGCAAACGTTCCAAAGCTTTTTCGGACGCAGTGTGAGTTCCTGAAAAGGAACCCAAAATGACACTGGGGCGAATGAAAAGTGAGCATTTTTTTTTTTTTTTGGAAAAAACTTTTCTTTCAAGTAAAAGTCTAAAAATGTTGTATTGTTAGTATAAGCTGAAAGAAACTGGGGAGAAAATAAGGACACTTATAAACCTTTTGCTTGTTGCCATTGTATTTGTAAAGCACTTTTGGTTGGTTAGTTCTGATTAAGGCATACAAAAAGCATGTCCACCCAAAAGCAGGCAGACTGAAGGGTCAGTGCTCTACGGCATCATTAATAGAAGCACTTCATCCAAGTCTTTTGTGATTTTTATTTTTTTAAACTGCAGATTGACAGACCGTTATTGGGCAATGATGTAGATCATGCATTTGGACTAAACTGGATTCGTATCGACTTTTAGGTGGAAAAAGTGCTTGTTTGTTGACATCTTCAAGGAATCAGATAGCCTCTTTTAGAGGTCAATAATGCTCTTTTCTGATAAAAGCTGACTTTGAATGTAAGCCATCATTGTGATAAACAGCACTGATATGTTGAAGGTTGTTATACATCGACAGCTCTAATGTGACTATTCAAGGATCTCAAAGCCTACAGAAAACTGATTGTAAAGTGGTTTATTTCACTTTTTTGTTCTGTCTCTCATTGGTGTAGCTATTGTAGCTTTTAGGTCTGAATGATGGTACTGTACATTTGCATAATTAGCGTGAGGATTGCATAGAGTACTAGTGCCAGCTGTTTACCACTGTAACAGAAGATGCGATGCCAGTTTCACTGTTTTATTCATGCTTTTGTCGCTTTTAATTTACCACCAAATGTTACACACAGAATGGCACTTTGCGCTTGTCTGCTTTAGGATGCTCTCTCGAGGAAATTTATTCAGAAGCAAGCAGCTATGAGAAATGCATTATGCTATGATGAGTGTGACCGTAAGTGTGCAAATGTGCAAATGCTACGTCATCAACTGCTACGTGCAGTTCATTCAGACAGCATTAGTTTTCAGTCTATTCAAAGTCTTGTTACTGTCTCGCTGTCTCTGTCTTGATGCGCTGATCTCAGCGCAGTCACTAACACCCGTTCTCAGTCACCAATGAGGATCTAATTGGAAACACCTGAGAGTAATCACCAACACCAGATATAAGCCCCAAGCACCAGTAGTTCTACGGCTGAGCTCAAGGTAACTACCTGTGGTCCTTCGCTGGGGTCCTGCTTTCTGTTCCTTATGCCCAAGAGGATTACAGCTCTGCTTTATTTTTCTCTGCTCCGTCTTGGTTGTAGCGCCTGCACCAAGCACCAAATGTATCTGCCTCTGCCTCTGCCTAACCAGTAAAGACAACTTCCTGCACCGATTACTGAAGGGTTCTTCCTGTGCCAGAAACCTGTAAGATACTTACCTGTTACTCACCTGTTATGTTTAAAGATTCACGATCAGGAAATCGCCATAGACTGAGTTGCATTACTGAATGCTTTAGCGGCTTAAACATTCTGATCACACGGCTATGGTGCCGTTTTTGATTTCTGTTTATTAAATTCCTGTGTTTCAACTTTCTTCCTGTCTCTTGCCCTTTACTGAACTCATAGGTTGCATTATTAATTTAAACAAAAAATGCAGTCATTTTACAATTTATTACAATAAATTGTAATAAATATTATTACATATTTAATTTTTTGTTTTTTTTTGTCAATGTTTTAAAATGTCATTAAAATGCATTGTGGTTTAAACTCGAGTGTTCTTTGATTAATAGAAAGTGTAAAAGAACAGAATTTGTTTAAAATAGAAATTATATACTGTCATTTGTAAGGCGTCAGGGTGAATCAGACATTTAAAATTTGATCATAACATTTGAAACGTGAAGAGTCAAATTCCGCAGAGAGGCCTCGCACGACAGGAAAACATTAATCGGCCTTGTAAGCAGATCCAACAGGCATTGTCACAGGACAGCTTGCAACATTAACACAAAAGAATACATATTGAGAAGCCCAACTCAGGAAGGAGATTGTCAATATTGTGCAAATAACCAAGATAATGGTCAACGACACAGGACATCATTATCATCCTTACATTGGCAAAATAATTAAAGATTTTGTTGGATGGATCCCCATCCCCAAACTCCCAGTTCAGGATAGCTCGTGACCAGCCAAAATTCCTCATGAGACCTTTAACCCTTGGGTTTCACAAAACCGTGGTTATCCTCCATAAACTGGCACAAAACTGTGTTTCCATGCCTAGTTAGGCCTTAAAATATACTAATATGAACTTGAATCACTGATATGCATAACTGCATATTATATGTATCCCACACATTTAATCATCATGTGTTAATCACTCATTTTATATGTGTTTCAGTAAGTTACGAATGGTTCGTACTGATATGAATCCTGTCCAAATTATTCTCTGCAAAAGCGGGAAAATTCAGGCCATGTGATTGGAAAGATAACATTCTTAGATATATGGTATGGGAGGAGAAATCTCACAAAAGCCTAAGCAAGAAACAAATCTATTTAAACACGATTCTGGGATGTGTCCAAAGATGAGTTTAAAACTCAGGACGCTATTCAAAGCTCCCTCTCTTACCCCTCTGATGCCTCTCTTAACTCTTTGGCCCTAGCCTTAGTTCTTAGCTCTCAGCTAAAACTATGCTTTGTACCATATTCTGCGTTCCATAAAGAGGTGCACAACTCCTGCTGCTGCCAGCCACGATGAGAAGAAAACCACTCTTGTCTCGTTTCCTTATTTCTTTACTTTCTTTTTTTTCCGTGAGAGTTCGTGTAAGTTAAGTTTTGCCTGCAGTGCCTTTAAGACCGCACTGCATCAGCTCCAAACGGACCGCAACTCGCTCTTCTTCAGCCACCTCCCAATCATCAGCTCCCAAGACTTCCACAAAGACTGACTTCCAGCCAATCAGCAAACTCGGGGAAGCCCCTTCTGCAACCAGCGAGAAGTGGCCCCACACAAGCAACGCAACTACAAACCACCAGATTCAAGCTGAACTGGTGTGAAATTGATGTTAATGTTAACCTCATTGACGAACTCAATGCGAGAGTTAATCTTTTGATTGATGGTTGTTCAAGTCGATGCAATAGCACCTATTGCTGTAGAATTGGGATTTCACATTTTCATTCTCTTAAACTCACTCTTTGCTTACTTTCTCTCTTCCTGCAACTCGTTTGAATGAGTGTGTTTATGTTTTAGTTTAGTTTATGTGTCTTAGGTTTATCCAATAAAGCCATGTTTATAATTGAAAAGAGAAGAATCGGTGTTTTGGGCTTACAAGTTAATGTCTTAAACTGCCGATCTTGCTACTGTACTTAATAATAGTGTTTACACTATTATCTGGATTTTAATATCCAGCTCAGAGTTGATGTTATACGGCCCGTTCACTGAATCGCTGACCGACTCAGTGAGCCGCCGTAAAACAGTGATTCTGTTCAAATTCCCATAGAATAGTAAATGATTCTGATTTACTTGTATTTGTATATTTAAGCTAATTTTGTCCTTACACATTTTTAAACAATTTAATACAACTTTTATTTTCCTTGTCTAGATTTTATGTCACAGAGCAGTTGTGTACTTTTAAGCATCTGAGGTGAAAAAACACAAATCTTCGTAATGCAACACAAAGTTTCAATCCTGAACAGCAAATTTCACATACAGCACAATCACAGAGCAATGTGCAATGTCAAATCTTTTTTATTCCTACTGTGCTTTTCACAATCCAAGTTGTTTCAAAGCAGCTTTTTTTAGGAATATGTGGCTTAAATATCTTATGTCATATTGCCAGTGTATGTGAGTCATGACTAGTTGAATAGGAACGTCAAACCATTTTCAGGTTTTTACCTCAGAAAATCTTTTATGTTCCTATGTGTGCTGCTGTGTGTGAGTGCAAGAAAAAGTACTCCATCTAGAATATGTTCTGAAATGTTATACATAGAGTAAATGGTTGTAATGTCATGTCGGAGTAAGTAATAAGCATAGGCAGTCATTTTAAATATGAGGCTGAATTCCATTAAAGCAGCTTTAAACTCTTGATTAATTAGCTATTGTTGAAAATCAGGGAGTGTTCTGTAAGATGGGATTGTTAGACAGTAGTAATTATGTGATGCTATTTGTGTTAAAAGCTTTTAGATATAACAAGATCATTTAATTATAACACATAGCATGCAATTAAATCTTGCGCAAGGTAGCTTTATTCAACGATTGGAGACCGATTCATTAGAAAACTGTCGGCATTTGTCCTTAATTTAAGAAAATAAGGCATTTATGCACATTCAGATTGTTTAATATCATTAACACGAAAATTGAGTTTACTGACAAATTGATGATTTGCATATTTAAATGAACTACATGCTCGGTTAAGTTAGCAAATTGCTTTACAAATGCACACCTCTTGCACTAATGTTGGAAAAGTATAACCTCTAAACCTACTATTATGTAACTACTTAAGAGAAAATTGGTTTAGCTCCATGATAGCAAATGGGAGCTAAGATGTAATTAAAAGGTTTGAGTTTTATAAATAACAGCCGTGAAGAGTCCAAGACGAGGGGCGGGAGAATAGCAGACAGGAAAACAGAGGAAGACAGACAGAGAGAAAGACAGACAATTAGGGGGTTAAATAATTCACTGAAGCTGTGCAAATGAAATTGTCAGAGAGCTGTTTTGCAGACTGATTTAAACCCTGGTTCTTTAAGAACATTTTGGAAGGGAAACTGGCCTAACAACCCTTGTGTGTGATCATCGATAATTACAGAGTTATGCAGATGCATATGTTATGCTGCAGATGTTCGTGGATAATGAATCCGGGCAATATTAAGACGGAAAAAAAGGAAAACTGCTGTTTTAGATGTGTTTGTCTTCAAAAATGACCACGAAGTTGATGTTTGAAATGTATGTACCAAACACCATTCAAACGAGTAATAAAGAATTGAACACTTTTAATCAGTAAGGACACATTGCATTGATAAAAGATACAGTAAAGACGTTTACATACAAAAGTTTCAAATTAATGCTGTTCTTTTAAAATGATCCTGACAAAAAAAGTTTCATATAATAGTTTCATATTAGAATGATATGATACTAAATACTGGATTACGATGATAAAATTTTACTTTGATCAAAGGAATACATACATTTTAAATCATATTCATATATATATATATATATATATATATAATAAAATAGTAATAATATTTCACAGAATTAAATTTCTTTTAGTTGCAGAAACGTTAAAACCTATTAAAAATGTTCTTAGATGACAAATAAAACAAATGAGATCTCAATACGAATAATTCTCAACAAATTTATCCAGTTATTTTTACTATATGTCAACTATTGTTATTAAGAATCATTTCTAATTTCTTCCAATGAATTTTAGGAGTAAAATCTGAGAGAAAGTTGATGTTTTAAATGGAATAATAATGATAATTGAGCAAACCAGTTGCCCTTGTTTCAAAATATTGATTATTCTTTGCTTATGATGGTTACATCAGTATGTGTGTTACGAATAGAGTACGCGAGGCGTGCGAGCTCAAGTGCAAAAGTGTTTAATAGGAATCAAAGTCAGGGTTACAGAGATAGATCGCCGGCATACAACTTTATAGGAGACAAAGACAGAGGCGGATTCGGAAAACAAAGCAATGGGTCGAAATACTGGTTAACTGAGTCCTTGGGGAAGAAGCAGAGGGGAAGTCCAGGTCCAGGCAGAATCGACAACGGGAAATCCAACGAGCAAAACAATGGGAAACTGGGAAAACGAAAGACGTTGCGGGTAAACAACGAACCGTGACAACATACAGACATTTCCGGGTTAAATACACTTGAATCTAGGTCAGTGGGATGAGTTAGACAATGTGTTGCTGTGGTGACTGATGGGTGAGGCGGAGACATGAGTGAACACATGTGATGACACAGAAACATGTGAAAGTCCGGGATGTAAACAGAACGAGTTTGTGTGACTGAGTCCAAGCATATAAACAGACAAAAAACACAGAAAGTCGGTTGGGCGCTGGAGTGCCATCCCCAGAGCTGGGTAGGCACCTCCAGCTGACTGTGACTATGTAATGTGCATCTGTGAGGTGGGACAGTTTTGAAATAAACGTGAGTCTCATGTCTGATCAATGTCTTTACTCTCTCTGGCTCAGGAGAGTGAAACGTAGAACGAGTGCAATTGGCCTGTCAATTAATATCAGTGTCTTTTGAATTATGTTGTGGAGAGAGAAAAGATAGATACTCCTGTTCTTTCCGCTTCCTTTGCCATCAGAATCAAATCCATCCGCCAAAGGCAATACTAGGTCATCGTACTACTGTATATCTACAGACCCGCATTTGCTGTGAACATGTGAGAGGGGTTAAAAGAACAGTTTGTGCCTTCATATATTAGTGAAGCTCTCAGTCTGTCCAGCCATCTGTATGAAAATATTTTCTTCTGGTTTTGCTGAGTTAAGACACCAGTAATCCTGTTTCTATGCCATCGACAAATGTAAAAAGAACTGTACAGTACAGTGAACTTATACATTGGTGGGCAGAATGATTAGAACACTAGTAATTTCACCAGCTGAAAATCTCCCCGGATTATTACAATGAATGTTTGGAAATGTGGACTGTTATGTCCTACTGGCACACTACTAACCAATTTTAGCTGGTGAAAATAGTAGTGTTCTAATCATGATTTTACCCACCACTGTATATCCCTGACTTCGTGAGAAGACTCATTCACAGAGCGCTGACCTCTCTTGTCCTTGGCTGTAAATCTTTGTATCAGCTCATGTGTTAAAGCGAGTGTAACTCCAGTACTGTTGTCCGAGGGTCAAAGGGAAACTGTCTGGAATCCATGTCCGAGGTCAAAGATTAACTTGCACTCCAGACGAAGTGTTTTCTGGGTTTCTACTGCGGAGCTGGGCTTATTTTACCCTTGAGCCTTTGACTTTCTATAGAGGTGCTTTATAGTGCTGTTGTTAAATAATCTATTTAGGAGTCATTTATTAGCAGTTGTAAGAGAGTGTGATCTCATAACTTAAGAGTTTTCAACTTTTTTTTGTTCAGTTGTTTTTTTCTTTTCCTTAGGAGGACAAAAATAGACACAAATGAGACATCTATTACAAATCGTATAGAGATTGCATTAACTAGGAGGTGCTGTTAGTACACTGGGGGGAAAAGAAAATTTGCTCAAAATTTGCCAGTACATTTCACACTTAATTACAAACAAGAAGTAACATAAACATTAAACATGAAATTTAAATGAAATAAGATATTTCCTCAAAACTAAGTAAAAGCACCGATTAATTAAAAATAACCTGTTTGATTGTTAGTTTTTTGCTATGAAAATTACTATAAAAGCAATGACTTCCAGAAAGTGAAACATTCTTAAAAATATCTTTATTTGAAGAAAAAGAGAAATTCATGCAAGTCTGGAATTTTCATTTTGGGGGGTAAACTATGGCTTCAAAGCAGTCTAAAAAAAGATCCTCTGAGAATGCCTCGGAAAACAGAGCTGTTTTTGACAGGGTAAAATGGGCATTTTTTACACTACCATTGAGAAATTTTAAAACAAACTGTATTACAGTTAAGGTTAGAGGTTAAGGTTTAGGGTTAGTAGAATAAGTTGCAGTTATGCTTGCAGACTTTAGTCAGTATGTTGGACCCATCAAGATAAAGGGTTAGAAGATATTAAGCATACAGTCTACTAATACTCTAATGGCTGTTAGTACCATGTAGTTGACATGAAGTTACTTACTGGTATTAGAAGATCTACGGTGGATTTGGAGGCGTTTTCCAAAAAATCTCTTTTCATCGTTGACTCTAGTTTGAGCTTCCTTTTTGTTTGAGCTTTCCACATGAAAAACGATTTGGTTTTCATTTCATCTCATCGCTGAAAGAATTGCGATATTGGATTTTGTTGACAAATATAAATACGCTTTCTAGCTTAAAGGTGAATTATCTGCTGGTACAAATGAAAATTGCAGTGTCACAGATTCCCCAGAGAGGTTGTTTTTTGCTTCTGTTGACAGATGTCACAGCGGTTTTCCTTGAATTAACCCATCACAGATAGCCGGGATCTAATTCTTCTTGCCACTATATTTAAAAATGTATGCTCGTGTGTCAAAGACATAATCATACATCATGTTAGCTGTTCTGAAAAAAGGCCTAATAGTGCATTCATGTGACACCTCTGCTGACAAAACAGCCTGTGGTTTCTCAAAGCGTTTGCACATTCACCTCAGCGGTTTTTGCTGAGTGTTCCCATAGCGTTATCCCCAGGGTGACTGATGAAAACGCCAACCCTCTGCAAATTTCCCAAATGTGGGCACACCTTATGACAAATCCAATGCTTCATGTAATGCATCAGCAATACAAAGGCAAACATATCAACTTTTAATCTTTGCCTGCATTTTGTTTCTGCCAAATTTCAAGGGGCTCTTGATGTATTGCATTTGCCATTGTAAGCGCCGGCTGATGGGAGAAGCAGAGTGCGAGGAAAAAATAGACTCCAGCTCACTTTCTGATGGAACTTTTCATTTGTTATCAAAAAATCTCATTAACCTCCATGTGGAGTTGATAATTCAAAACCTTGCAGAGAAAGCAATGCACGATTACATTGCTTATGTTAATCATCATGATTCACAAATATGGTGCTCTTTACTGTCAGATTTTTTTTTTTTTTTAATAATACATCACATTAATGACATTAATGTACCTGTACAAATAGCAAGTACAAATGTTAAAATGGTAAATGTTTTTTTTGTTGTTGTTTTCTTATTTTATGTATATATATAAAAGATTGTTCGGCGAAGGGAAATCTAAGCAGAATTGCATGTCTCGTATCGCTGTATGGTGTCTCCCACACCACAGGGTCTCCAAGGCTGTCCTGAAATCATAGCATGGAAGAAAATAATGAATGTATATAAAATTACGAATTAATTTTTTTATGCAGTTACTTAATGCAGTTTGACTAATTTTCAGATTTTTGTTTGGGAGTTTTGATATAAAATTAAGGTTTTATGTTATATTTTACACGCATATACATGCATACATACAGTACATACATAAGGATAACTGTATCTCCAGCCCGGTCTCATGATATATATCTCATACATTTTTATGAGGTGGCTAATTCGTACAACCTCGTACAAATTTACACGTTTTTTACTACATCTTACATATTTTACAAATTTGTTTGAATGGCCCACACCTAACCACTAAACTGACCTGCCACTGTGGTTTAGACAAATTGTACAAAATCATATGAGTCAGGTCGTATGAATTTGTACAAATTAGACACATTGTAAAATACGTGCAAATTGGTTGTGAGACCATGTTGGTATCTCATTTATTTATTTTTTTACACTTGCGAGTTATTATTTGAGCACACAGTCTCATGACAAATTCGTACAACATTACATTTTATACAATTTCTCTAAACCCAAGTAACAGGTAGGTTTAGAGCCAGGGTTAGGTGGAGGTCATTCGGACAAACTCATTGGCAACTCATAAAATTTGTGCTTATGACTTTCCTTTGAAATATAAATTTATACTATGCAATTCTTTCTTTCTGGAATAATAATAAAAAGCAAAGTTGTATCTCATAATTCTACATTTTCAAGTGTATTTGATAGTTTTAACAGTTTACATTCCACAATTCTTTATTCTGCCAATTAAATAATAGTTCATATTTAATTAATGTAATTGTGACTTTCTCTCAAAGATTTGTGAGATGAAATCAGAGAATCAGAATCTCATTGTTCAAACAGACAAGACTCCCTATGCAATTAAAGTTCCCTTACATTTAAAGTAGTCATCCATATGTCTTGTCTCTAGATAGATCTCTAATTTAGTTCTCATGGTTTGTCTGTACATTCTTCTTTTCTAAATCCAGACGTTAATGCAAAGCAGCTTCCTATTACCATTTTATGACATGTCCCTGTTTAATATACACAACACTAACTGTGTTCCCTCTTTCTGATTTTCCCTTGCCTTCTAAAAATGAGCCGAACAAACACATCTGCCTTAAATAGCATCACAGCTTCAGGCAGGTTACAACTGCAGCTATTTTGTCAAACCTAACAACAGTGAATCTAAATGAGTTCTGCTTTATAATACTAGTTTTGACACTCTCGACTATCAGTATTTTTAGTCTCTACGGCTTTAGGAGTCAAAATATAACATTTCAGATAAGAATAATGTTTTATATGTTTTGTAAACGCCTCAATGTCGCTGGCTAGTAATAAAGTAAAGAATGAATTTATACTTTAAACGTAAAAAGCAAAATATATGAATGTGATATCACAGGACTGCAAGTAGGATGTTTTAGTGACTCTCTGCACATGTATTTTATTTCCTAACTCTGAAGTCATTTTTAGTGGCTTTCACATATTTGGTTTTTCATGTTCGCTGGCCAACCACCACATTTCATCAGAAGTGCAAAGCGTAAATGTGTTTTCACACAGCTCCCAGTCTTCCAGAAAAAAGTACTGTACTCTAAATTCCAAATGCAATCCGTTGGAAATATGTTGGAGTCTTTGAAATGTGGAACTGTGTAAAATGCTATTGCCTTTTTTGTTTGTCCGTTTTGTTGGCCTCTAACTGTGCTTCCTACATAGTGTGCTTAAGCCTACTCATTATCGCATGCTAATTTGTTCACCCTACATTCCTTTTTGACAAAACAGTGACACTAACGGTTGTCATGTAATTCCTGCCAATGTTTGAAAGTAGCATGCGCAGTCGATCTATAAATACCATCGAAAGATGATCGCTGTGAAGATCAAGTGTATTTATGTAGAAACTGCAGCCAACTTCAGATAACTTGGAACATCTTTAAGTGCACTGCAAAATAGACTGGAAAACAATTGCAATTGCATATTTATGAGAGCAGAAAGGAGCAATGCAAGTAAAGGTTACTTAGTAATTAGTCTCTTGTGAATTGTACAATATGTAACATTTAGCCAAATAAATACACACAATCTTCACCTTGCAGAACTTACTAACTTTCAGTGATATTAGGATGCTGACTCTGATAATGAGGGACTTTGCTGAAGACCAGACTTCAGCACTATTGTTTTAATGAGCTTTGTGTCTTGATTATTCTACCAAATAAATAAAGAGAAGAAGCCTTTTTATTAGAATTAAGTTAGTACACTCTAAAAAATGCTGAGTTATTTTTTCAACCCAACCGCTGGGTTGAGACTGTTGGGTCATTTTATTGGGTTATTTTCTCAGTGTTGGGTAGTTTTTTTGCGTAACCCAACGCTGGGTTACCGGTTGGGTTAGAACGCGGACGTTAAAGAGAGCACGCA
>JAUMHR010000042.1:15159983-15171362 GCA_032361145.1 Enteromius fasciolatus | reverse complement strand
TCTGAGGATAGTGGGGGTCACGAGTCACTGGCACGGTTATTTTGGGGGTCGCGAGCTGAAAAATTTGGGAACCCCTGATCTAGAGGAGTCATTCACCACCAAGGTAAAGGTTTCAATCGTGGGAAGTCTGAAAAGAGAGGGTTTTGGACAAAGAAACCATTCTTAAGGCATGCAAGAAAAGGAGATTACAGCATGCAGTAGTCCAGAAAGCGTGAAGTGACAAGCAATGGCAGAGAGTCCTGTGCAAAATCGAAAATTTTGGTTCATAAAGACTGCAGCATATCAGAAAAATAACCGATGAGAAGAACATTGATGCCTGACAGCCTAGCAAAATTATACATCAGTGTGCCAAAGCATTCAAAATTCACATTAACATTTATTCATTTGGCAGATGCTTTTATCCAAATTGATTTGAGATTCACAAAACGTTTGGCGGAGTTTTCATACGAGGACTTTTGCATCTTTTTTGAACCATAACCTAACTACTAGGCCCACAGCTACTAAAAATCCCCTGTTGCAAAACTATCTGTGAGAAATTCATCTTCATAAACACGGCCCACGGAGGTGACTGATTCTCAGCTCCCTGGAGCAGGAACTTTTGTTGCGAGAGACACATAAATAGTTCAAATGCTATCGTGTGGTAACGCTGCTCTTTGTGTTGTAGTTCAAGCTGTGTTGACAAATGTTTTGTTGGTGTGTTTTTTCTTTTTTTTTTTTCTCTATTGCTCGCTGCTCTCTGTCCTTTGGCATTCAATATCTTTGACCGGGAAACATTTAGCAGTCTAAAGAGGGACAAAAAGCAATGAATGCAGTATATTTTCAGAACTGAAGTCTCTAATGTAGTGCTGAAAGACTCAACAGGAAGTGGAGTGGACGTAATGCTTTTCACATAGCAGATGGAGAGAGAGAAGCTAGGGGCAATTCTAACCTTTTTCTACATAACTCACAAACAACTATAAAGAAATATATAAATATGTATATGTGTATGCACATTATGAGGACAAAATGTCAACACAGAGACAGCAGTTTCCAACATTTCTGTCACTGTGGTGGTCCCCATCAGTGAGTGAGTGAGTGAGATGGATGGATGGATTGATGGATAGATAACCTTACTAATAGAAGATAAACTTACAGCCAGACACACATATAGATCTGTCTATCTATCTCAGATTTTGTACTGTGGAGTCCTGTGAGCAAAGATCAGGGACTTTTGTGCATTGCTTTGGTTACCAAAGTTGATATTTACCTGTGCATTTGTAAGCCTTTCTAATGCAACTGCTTGGAAGGTGTTCTGCAGAAAACTAGGATGTTAAAGTCATGCTTTTATAGACACAATTTATTTGTGCACGAGTAAAACCAGGTGCAGAGGAAGTGCGTGTTCAGCTGGGAAGAACACTATCAGCGACACCCCAAACATATGCTCATGCATTTGGATCAAATCCCAGTTTGTATTTATCATTCACATGAAGACAAATGAGAGGAAAACATCTCAGATTAAATATCGACTTCTGCTTTAAACTCTTGCATGGTCAGACTCATGATATATTGTTGTTATTAGTACTACTATTGCTTATATGAGAAAGAAAGAAAGATTGTCATATTATTATTTAAAAGGAAAAATAAGCAGTGTTGGCAGAATGAATGTGGGTGAGTGGACTGTTTTTTAATGAGAAGAGAACTATCAGAGAAGCTGTGATTTAGATTTTTTTGATGCTCTGTTAAAATACAGTATTGCACTGATATAATAGCATCTAATGTAAATATGAATAATAATTAAAACAAACTTACATTACATTTAATTAAAATTAATTACACAGAAAAATGCAATAAACACTCATTTAAACAAGAACAGTCAGTCCTCCTCTATCTGCAAGATAGTGTCAAATTTGTGAGAAAATCACAATTTCGAGATATGAACTAAACATTACCCAGATTACGAGATAATAAAAATCATAATTGTGAGTTCAAAATTCACAGTTACCTATTTTGCATATATTTTTGCAACAAAACACCTGCTGTGATAATCTAATCAAACTCAATATGAGCATAATGTGTTATTATTCACACACATAACACTTTTCTTCTTCTTCTTCATTCAGTTAGGCAGAACTACCTGAAAAATGATTTAGGTGATAAATGGAATCTGTAGCTGTATGAAAATGAATTTTCTTATCTATTATTATTATTATTTATTATTGTATAGTCTATATTAGTGTGAGGAAAGAAAAACATGACATATGTGAATCAATTTCCATATGAGTATCTCATTCTGAATGAATAAATCTCAATGATTATACATCTAAAACATGAATGTGTCATGAGATCTGAATGTGTCCCCTTGAGGAAGATCATTTTGTGGCCTGTTGAAAATGGTTATTAGCTAGTAACATTTGCTGCCCAATGAGTCACACAGTCAATTAAACTTACAGACTGAAAAGATTTTAGAGCAGAGAAGTAGAAGAAACATTTACATTCATTATAAAAAGAGTTTTTCAGCAACTTTTATTATTATTACTTTAATTTTTAACCACTGGTGAAAATTGTGCATGACAATTTAGTACTAAATTATGTCCAAGAAAGAAAGAAAGAAAGAAAGAAATTCATGTTTAATCAAGTAATCTGATCAGGGGTTTTTTTGCACAGTCACCCATGCTTTAGGTGAATCAATATAAAGTGTATATGTGTGTGTGTGTGTGTGTGTGTGCATGTGCATACATACACGTGTGTGTGTGTGTGTGTGTGTGTATATATATATATATATATATATATATAGGTAACTTTAACTGTCAGCAAATGAATTAACCAATGCAATAAAAATTATGACTGACATGAATATGCCAAGTTAGATAAAGTATGTCTGTAAGAGAGCCAAAGAACTTAAACAATATCCAATGAAACATTTAAGGTCCTTCTTTTATCATCAAAACCTCATGCTGACCAGTGGCAGCCACCCTATTAAAAGCAACTTCACCATAAAACCATAAAATACAGGAGTTATGACACCAAACTGACTTCGTAATTCATGCAGACTCAGCAGTCAATGATAGCATGGCTATCACTCATATCTGCTGTGTTACTCACTGGCAGAAAACAATGTTTGAAAGCGATTATCAGACCTGAAGGCTCCCAGAGCGGTGAGACTGATGGTTCAGCCATGTCTATTGATGGCTTCCTGAAAAGACTGAGTAAAGAACAACAAGCTTCTTCACCATGCAGCAAAATAAATCAAAATGCATAATTCACTGTATAAATTAATATTTTTGTTACAATTTTGTCAGAATAGCAGTCTTATCGTTAATTATTCCAAAGCCGTCCGTATGTATTGATTGTATTTTCTCTAGTTGTTGATGTCTGTAAACTAATTAGAGCAGAAGTCAGCATAAAATAACAATTATAGCCCAGTTTACATTTAGAATGTGATATATTTCTGAGTTTAAAAAGAAAGAAATGTTTGCAATGTGCTAATTCATACTAACAATGTGTTAAGTTAACTAGTAGAATTGTGTTAGCAGCATATCATGTTAAACCGTGCTAGGATCTGATAACAGCAATACATTAATATGCAAGCAATGTGCTAAATTATTCTGGCAACATACAAAACTAGCAAAGTGTGAAAATATAGTAGTAGCATGTTAAAATATACAAGCTGTATGTGTTAAGAACGGTAGTAGTATTCAACATGGCAGCATGCTAAAACATAGCAGCATTGTGCACTTTTTAGTGAGACAAAAAATATGTACAGATAAGTACATATCACTGCAGTTTCCAAAAGAAATGAACAATAGAGGCAGTAAAATTTCCTGACACTTTTGATTCCTTTTCACACAAGAGTTTTAATAAATAAAGGGTAATTTTTGCACACTTATTTAATAAATATCATGTTATGACTTCAAACCAATATCAATTAATATATTAAAAAAAAAAGATGAATGTTATCATCACACATATCCAGCTTTATACAGCATCAATGGGTTTTCACAGGTGGTAGGTTTCTTTGTTAGCTCAAGGAGTACTTGAGAGGCGAGGATCTCCGATTTGAATCCCATATAACTATGGTTCATCATAACTGTTCTGCATAAAAGGAAGTTGAAATGGCACGGTTGCATCAGCAAATGTGTTTTTATATCAGTTTTGCATTTGTTAACACTTTCAGGTAGGTTTAGGATTGGATTTGGTGAACAGGTAGGGCATATTTCCAACATGATAGAGATCATCATAAAAACACAGCAATATGTACCTATATCAACATAACAAAACATTTGACGCAGTAAACCTGTGTTTTAGTGCCACTCAGTGTACATTTCTCTTTGAAACCGCAGCGAACATGCAGTAAGACATAAAAACGGTGTTGCACAAAAAGTGCACAGAGGTACATACTTTTACGTTTAAAACATGCAGAACGTTATTTTGCTGAGTGCGACACGTTTTTGGATCACTTTGCTGACACAAAATGCAAAATATGTGGACCCAGAAGCACATCAAACTTAAATAGCAAATGCTAAAACACTAGAAAGTGTTAAAAATGGTAGCAAAGTGTTAAAACCTGGTGACAAAATGTCATTTTACATTAGCACTTTTTGGCAATGTGCTACAACATGTCAATAACATTTTATTTTTTATTTGAGTGAAAGCTTTTAGAAGTTGTTAAAAACTTTCAAACAAGGCTCTGTCAAGCCAACCTCATTGTAAAGAGTAAAAAAATGCATTTAAGAATTTATATGAATACACTGTCTGTGAACTCAGTACTCTTATTAAATTTTATTCCTGTTTTGATAGGTCGTTTCATACACTGAGATGCTCTTCTAGATTTTCCCCTCTTTTGAAATGCACCTGTAAAGAGTGAATAACACCACACACACGCAATGCTGACATGACATTTTCTACAAATTACAGACATTTTGATGGAGGCACATTAAACAATGCTCTTGACAGCTGAGTGCTGATTTTGTCGGATCCTCTGACAGGGCCCTAAAAAGCTTTTGGGAAAGGGTATTTCTTCAAAGGTTACGGCTGACATTTTTACATTCCAAACCTGTCACAAATTACAAAAGAGATATTTTGGTCCACCAGCAGGCAAATCTCTTTCCTAGAATGTGACAACCAAGTGGATTGGTTGGGCCAACAACCGTAGATAAAAATTTATGGGCACATTATAGTGTATCAGTGTTGTATTTTCGGTTTAATGCTCCTGCAGAATTGTAAATTGTAAAAAAAAAAAAAAAAAAAAAAGCTTTTCATCTCAGTTCATGCCATTGGAAGTTACAAAAGGCATGAATATTTAGAAGAAAGGAAAAGAAAAAAAAAAGATCGCACACATTAAAATTCTCTTAAACATTTAAAGTTGGATGTGAAATATTCCTGATTTATTTTTTTCTGACTTGCAAGTGATGCTTATGCACTGACCTATAAATAGACAAAATGACTGGCATTTGTAGTTATTGTGAATCAGTGTCAGACATCTTTAAGATCCAAAAGCTGGCTTTATTGTAACCAGTGTCAAACAGGCAAAGATCAGATACCAGGTAACAGGAGCAACGAAAACAATACAAGGCAGAGTCAGAGTCCAGGCAAGAGTTCAGTGTCGCAGGCAGAATTTAGAAACGAGAGTCCAGACAACGGTCGAGATATCCAGCAAAGGTTCAGAGTCAAAGGCAGTCCAATAGTCAACACAAGAGCAATCCGAAATCACAAAGATAAACGCTTGGAATTGTCGCCGTGGCAAGACAAAACTTCACGTCTAACCAGCGTGATGCTGGTGCTTAAATAGCGGTTAGAATGAGCGACACCTGTCGCTGAAATCAGAGAGGTGTTCGGGTGAAATGGGTCCGTGCGGGAAACTAATACTCCGGGGAAGGTTCCCGCTGATGCCGGTCAGAGAAAGCCACGGAAGTCTAATTTACCACAGTTATCATCTTAGAACATAATTTACTGTTAACGTTGATTAAAACGGGTAGTTAAAATCAGTAACATAAAAACTTTGACTATTTGATGCAGCTTATTTGCCTAAAAAGTGAGTAGTGTTCCACTACTTCAAGAAAAATTGTACGTGAATAATAATAGTAAAATAACAATACAAAAAAAAAATAATTAAAAGAATAGTTTAAAATAGAAAATAACTCTTTACTAATGCCATCCACAGTGTAGATGAGTTTGTTTCTGCATTAGAAGAGATTTGAGGAAATGTGTCATTACATCACTTCCTCACCAATGGATATTCTGCAGTGAATGGGTGCAGTCAGTCCAATCAGTTGATAAAAACATCACAATATCACAATCCACACCACTCCAGTCCATCAATTAATGTTCTGTGGAGTGAAAAGATGCATGTTTAAGAAACAAAGGATTTTCAAGGATTTTTTATTTTTTTTTTTTTAACTGAAGAAATACTGATTGATGACTTATATTTGAGCTAGAAGCAAAGTGAGTTGAGTTATGATTTGATATTATTATTTAGGGTCTTAATGAAAAGTCTGTCTTACTTTTGTCAAACCTTTTTTTATTAGTAGTGTAAAAAACTTTTTTTTTAATGCTTTTTTGCCAAATATATATATATTATGAAAATCATCTGTTTACTTTATGCTGGTTTTGCAATTGTTTGCAGTTCCCCTCTTTTTAAATATTAATACATTTTCCACATGGCAGTTATTGCACCAATAAGGAATTAAACATACCTAAACGTATCCATTGCATTCTACTGTATATTTAGACATCATTTCTACAGTATGAAAAAACATGTTTCAAATTTGTGAGATAAGGATAGAAGTTTATCGTATAAGGAGTTTAGTGTTCGGTATTAGTAAATTTCTTTCCTTTAGATCTGGGCTGGGTATCTGGAAACCAAGGGTTTCCCATCATTTATTCATATGGCCAATGTGACTGTTCAAAATCAGATAGTCTTTTTGATCCTCTTTTCCTATGTGGGATGTTTAATATTTATTGCACCATTGCCCATTAATGTGCCAGAGCTCTTTTTAGGCTGAAACACTATTTCGTCTGTTATAGTAATAAAGAAAAGTTGTTAAAAGGGAAAATAAAAGAGGATTATTGAGAGAAATGAGTTTAGATTATGGTTTTATGGCAGGGCACATAATTGCATTTGAGCTCAAGGTTGAGTGTTGCAAACTTTGCTTTATGAACTTCTGCTCACAGAACATGGCGCTTCATAATTCCTCATGCAAAGTGTGATTTTAATTAATGACAAGGCTAATGATAGTAAGCATCCAGTCCAAAAAAGACAAATCCCAAAAGTAAGTTTTCTCTCATTTTTCTCTTGGTACATCCTAAACCAGATGTCTGCTTTAATCTGAAGCGACTTAGATAAAAGTATTTTGAATTAGTTGTTTTAAGCACACTGGTTTACATTTGCATTGTTATTTAGCTGATATACTAATTTAAAGCTATTTTCAAAAGGCTTTAGCTTCGCGTAGTGCATGTTTTGACAATGACAAAGTTTCGGGAGGAGCAGTAATTCAAACTAATCACAGCTGTTCCCAATTCCCTAATCAATCTCCTCGTCACTTTCACCCAATCACAGCCTCCCTACCAAGTACAAATAAACCCATCTCCTACCCATCAGCATCTCGATCTTTTGCAATCCCTCCCCCTTCCCTTCTCCTCCACTTAACTAAATTCTCCTTGTCCGGGGGGCAGTCGGAGGCAGAGCCAGGCACTGAACCCTTGCCCTCGCTAGGGCTCGGCCCACCAGGGTTCGGGGCTCGCCGCACTACGGGCTTGCTCCCCAGACGGCATGCCAAATCTGCTTCATCCTAAATCTATCAAACTATTCATTAATGAGAGAGAGCGATCTCATGAAATAGAAGACTCTGACGTGGTATGCTTATACTAATTGAATACTCGTTGAAACTAAGTTTAAGTTAAGTTTAAGTACTAAAGTGGCACCAACGTTTCTCATAATTATCAACATTGAAAAGAGTTGAGCTGCTTTATATTTTTGTGGAAACCAGCATATTTTATTTCATGATTTTTCAATGAAAATAAATATATAGAGCTTATATAAAATGTAAATTGATATATATTTATATAGGTTTTGTCTTCACTTCCAGGCAGTAAAAACAATGGGTATAGTACACCTAAAACTGAACTAGAAAGAGAAGTGAGACAAACCCGGAGAGACAGGAGAGGGAAAATGTGCTCTCAACTAATATTTACAGGGTAATTAATGTTCCCCTCCTCTTGCCAAGGTACATCTGGCATAGAAAGAAAGACAAAGACACAGTACTGTGGTTTCGCTGGCTGCCATGAGAAACGCTGCAACTACAACTCTTGGCTCATTGATCGCGAGGAAGGCCATTACTTTAATTAGATGGTGTGTCCTTGGCTAAAAACTTAAACACATAAAAGCAGTAAAAGTTCTGCAACTCTTACTCTTTCATGAAATTACCTGAAGATGTGTTTTCACACTATAGCGTCCGTTCTAAAGCTGTGCCGAGTGGGATGAATTCCTATTGCTCTTTGGAGAATGAGTGTGCTGTCTAGTGATTAATGGTGTTTGCAGTGGTAATAGTTGTGTGTGTGTGTGTGTGTGGCTTTCCCTTTTCTTATGGGCTTACTAAAACACTGCCTCACCAGGGTTGGCCAGCATTTGGCTAATTTGTAATTCATGAGTTGGAATTTGCATTGGCCACGCCCTCAAAATGTTGCATTACAGGGACAGAAATGCAATTAATTTTAACAGTCACACAGCAAATGTATTGAATTCAATGCAACAAAGCAGAATTGTGACTGATTAAGTTGAATTAATCGGTCAGAAGTTCAATGCTATTGCTATGGTTTATGTTACTAAAAGCAGTCTATTATTCTAATCAAGTTTGCATTTATTAGATCAAAAATACAGAGAAAACAGTAATATTACAAAATGTTGTTGCAATTTAAAACAGCAGTTTTCCACTTTAATTCATTAAAATTAAAATGCAGTTTTTCCTTGTTATGGCAAAACATGCTTTTTCAGTGGTCATCAGACAACTGAAAACAGTCGTGCATGGTTATTTTTATTTTATGCATTACACAATTTTTTGAACAATAGAAAAGTCAAAACGCCCCTTTCTTTACATTATAAATGTCTTTGTTTTAATCATTTTAATGATTATTTTGTTTTGCAGTAAAAACTAATTGTATTGAATTATCTATCTGTTTGTCTGTCTGTCTATCTGTCTGTCTGTCAGTCAGTCATTTAATACGGTTGTCCGCAATTAGTTCCAGAAAACCCCCAATTACCAATAGTTTAGAATTGCAATTAAAGAGAAAAAACATGTGCCTCTACTCCACATGGGGTTTGTTCATTTGGTAAACATAAGAACAGCTTTTTGTCACAGGGATTCAAACACTGCTTAACAAGGTAATTACCCAGCCCACTTGTAACCCTGTCTGCCTCTTCAAGTATCATTCACTATTAAGAGACCGCAAATATACGCAATGAGTCATGCTTAATTTGACAAGACATTTTGACCCCAGCTTCAAAACTGTCTTTTGCACTTATCATTACAGACAACTGTTAGAAAATAAACACGTGAAATGAGAAAACAGCACTGTTATGATTTTAAATGTGACCCTAGTCAGAGTAGGCATATAGTACATCATTTGACAGAAACAAATATGAAGCAGTGAATGTATTGTATTGCTGTGTGTCAGTCAGAGTGATTACAGTTGCAGTTATGAAGTTTTTTTATTCAACAAGCTCACAAAGTAGAGTAACGACAATAAACAATGTACAGTAGATTGCCAGAATTGTGAAATGCAAACTCAGGGGGCATTTACACACTAAGAATAAAAAAAATGCAATTATCATTTTTTATGTGGTGCCTTAATATGTTTCCATGTATGTGGCTATTTCTATGAGCAGCTTGGTTCACATGACCCACCTTCTATAGCCATACTCTTAGCATATGACGTTGAAGCTGCATCCTGTATCTAATCTATAACCATCACATAATAACCGGCCTTGAGACGGTTCTTACAATATGAGCCACAAACGTACTGCCCAACTGCTTCTATAGATCCCGCTTGACCAAGCATTGAAGCCTTGCAGTCATGAGATTACGCCTGCATCACCACAAGGGATTTTTGGGAAGGAATTCGCTATTCATCCCTGATATTTACCACAAACCGGAGGCTTTGTGCATTGTGTGACACATCTAAGTCTTCTCGCACAGATATGGAAGCATCAGCTATCCAGAGTGCTGGAGAGGACAGAGTGCAGAAACTAAAGCCAAGGCATTAGACTGCCAGGCCCAGAGGAGCCGTCATTTACCAGCATTACTGATCACATCCAGGGCTTCCATTAGCCATCTGGCAGAAGATCAGCTAGCTGATCCAGCTCAGTGAATTAAGAGGTTGGATCATGGTGGTAGATCCAGTGGTGAATGAGCTTCTTGTGGCCACATGCTAAAGGTCAATCTATACAAGATTGAAAGTATCCAGCTTTTGGTCCGTATGGATTTCGGAAATAATAAGCACAAGGACATTAAATAAATGTAAAAGTCTCCTGTTGTCTGATTAGTTTGAATGCTAAATGGTGCAAAAGCATGGGGCAAATATCTTCATAAATATCGATTTAGAAACATTAAAAATGCAATATTCTACCTTTCAATAGAAAATTGTATGAAAACTTGAAAATAATATTTTATGGATTTTAAACAAACAAAAATGAATCAGTAGTGCTGGGAAAGTTACTTTGGAAATGAAATACAGATTACAAGTTACACTATTTTAATTAAAATAAATATTATATTTTATAATAATTTTATAATAAACTGCGTCAATTATTTTATTTTGATACTTTGAAAGCAGGCCAGCCCAGTCTCATAGGCTTTCCTACATATTGTGAGGTGGCTTATTCGTAAAAATTGTATACGGCCTTACTCGTACAATTTCATAAGATTTTTGCTAAATTTTGCCAATTCATATGAATTTATTCGACTTACCTACATCTAACTCCTCCCCTAAACCAATCCGTCACTGGGGTTTTAGACAAAACATACAGAATCGTACAAGTGAGGTCGTACACATTTGTACGAATTAGCACAAATTAGCCACCTTGTATGAATACGCACAAATTGGTTGTGAGACTGTGTTGAGCATGTAGTATTACTCAACACAGATTACTCAAAACCCTTCATCACTTGAATTAATATTATAATAATTAAATTTTTTACTTTTTTAGACTTTAACACCAATTTTTGCAGCTATGTCAGAAAATGCAGCCATCCAAAAATGGATTAGGAAATCATCTTAATCTTAAATATAATAAAACATGCCTGACAAGAACAACAGCATAAAAAAAAAATAATAGTCAAGTCAAGTCAAGTCACTTTTATTTATATAGCGCTTTTAACAATACAGATTGTAGCAAAGCACTGAACA
>JAUMHR010000042.1:15136653-15147184 GCA_032361145.1 Enteromius fasciolatus | reverse complement strand
TGAATAATCCCGCCCACTCTAAAGCGGTACTAAACTGCAGTGGAAGCGCAAACCGAGCCGAACTGAGCCGTGCCGAGCCGAGTCGTCCCACGCAGTGGAAAAGCGCCAAATGACAGTAAAAGAACTCCACTCCACTAGCGGTACCAGGATGTGCGCGCACAAAAGTGTCCGGCACTGCTGTGGCAGTACAAAAAAGGTTCCTCGTCGCGCGGGTGGTTCCATGGATGGCTGTGGTCAGACCAGGATGGGCCAATAGGGTGGCCGGGGTTCGGCCGGGGTGTTCATTGGATGAACTCAATTTAATTGAAGGCAGGATTTCCATACAATAAATATGTGTACCCCCAACTCATAAAAAAAGAAATGAATGTGATGAAGTTTAATTGAGTTGGGTTAACTCAATTTGATCAAATATAGTTTTAATGAAATTGATGCATTTTATGCTTGTTAAACTCAAACTAAAACATTTAACCAAAAAGTAAAATAACATGCTACAGCTAATAAAAAAAAAACAGCTGTTACATTGCAACAGCCAGGAAGTTAGGCTTTACGTGAATTGTGATTGGTGTTAAAAATGTTACACTTTATAGTAAGTGTATAGTCCATGTACACTGGTATTACAGTGGTGCACCAAGTCCACCCACTTTACATATCCCTCAACATACCCCTTTCCACCCCCTGAATGCTATTTCTAGCCCTAAACCTACCTGGCCCAGAAGTAATATTATGTACTTATGTAGAGTTTTAGAGTAGAGAGAGCAATGAAGATTTTAACTTCAAAAAATGTTCATTGATGAACTGGGGGATGTTGATTACTATTGGAGTATTGTGATGTCTTATCAGCTGTTTGGACTTGCATTCTGATGGCACCCAGAACAATATGCATGGTAACGTTAACATTTTTAGTGTAGCCAATTTATAACTTTGTTGCCATGACAAATGCAACCCCATAAATACTAACAGCCTGTCCTCCAACAAAAACATCTCTATAAGTCGTTTCTGCAAGTACCTTATTATGACCTATATTTACATTTTAAAGGTAAGCGCCAGCTAGTGGCCCTCTAGTGGGCGTAAAAATAACGATATTTTTACACTGTCATTACACTGATCTCACGGTGATTAAAACATATTTTACTAGGCTTAATTTGTACGAATGACCACACAAACCCACTCCTAAACCTACCCGTTACAAATATTGTGCAAAATCATGATTTATAGGGTTTTGTGAAAACATGTTCTCTGGGTTTGAACCCATGATCACATCTCATCTTATAATGCATCTCTCTACAAACTGAGCTACACCAACCCTGAATTACATGGCCGATAAAATAGTACAAAACATTAATATGCAAATGTTCTATTGACGATAGGTGTGTAATTGTAGTATTTACTCTGATATTGTCATATTTCACAGCTATTGTAGAAATGACCCATACGGGCGTATTAGTTGGAGGACATGTTGATACTAAACATGATTTTAAAAACGTTACATCTTGAGTAAAAATATTTTTTATGGAATTAATTGTAAGGGCTCTATAAATAAATAAATAAATAAAATTATAAGCTTTGCAATAAATATTTTGCTACAAATATTGCAAACATTTTAACATTTTATTCTGAACCTTGCATCAAAGACCTCTAAATAAAACATCTGTCACAATATTGCACTTTAAACTTTGTGGAATTTAGTTCATCTAGAATGTCAAGGATGGTTTTATTTCCAGAAATCAACCAAAATGTGAAATATGCATCCCATTATGACACCAAAATGAAAATATTAGAAACAAACCATGATGTCTTCACATTTACGTGACAGTTGCAGTTTCTCTGAGAGATAAATACTAGCTTATGATGCAATATTTTGCTCTGTTATTGCAAATAATGAAAGAAAAATCTAAACAATGTCTCTAAAAAACTGAGAAAAAATATGACAAAATAAAATTTCATAATCAGTAAGAAATAGGCATGACTATGTGTTTTGGACCCTGGTGGTGTAATACATGTGGTAAAGTTTACAATATGTGTGCAATTGAACCCTTGTTGAAGCATAATTTCCTTTTTTTTGTTGTGACTGATACCCCAGTAAAAGATTGTAACTAGAATTCAGGGTGGTAATTATGTTGATGATGCATATGTACCATGATTTGAAGCCAAATAACATACAATGTGGAAAGAATAGAAAGAATGGAAAGATAATAGTTGATCGTCCTCTTAAGCTATATTTTTCTGGTAAACAGCTTGGACAATCTTTCGCAAAACAACACAAATGAGCCTGGACAAGTCTTTGCAGGAGAAAAAGTAAAATGGCCTTAATTATCTGCACAAGTGTGGTGTTTAAATGAATGAAATGCATTTAAATACAGCAAATGCCTGTCTTTACAAGCTGTACAGGGCAATAAGTCGAGGCTGCTGAAGGAAACAATGCTAACAATGTGCTCCTTTGGTCTGACAGTGAATGAAACGGCTCAGTTGCACATGTATAATGTCAACTGTATTGATTGATTGCTCGTTCTACTGATGAAAAAAAAGAGAGAAAGAGAAATACTAACACTGTTGGGTTGCAGGTGTCATGAAGACACACATACACTTTCTTACCACTCCTAAGGTTATCTTGCTTTATGAAAGCAACAATAATAGATGAATCCGGCCCAGTGAACTGCAAAAAACATTCCCCAGAATAGCAGCACAAACACAAACAGATGTATGTGGCTAAATGAGCAAATAACCGCTTAGATAGCATTTTGTTTTTTCTGTCTGTTTTGCATGTATGTATGTATGTATGTCTGTATGTATGTTATCAATGAGAAAGTTCCTACTTGATCTCATGGCATAAACGTACTGTACCTTGGTGCAATTTTTAATGAGACATGAAATACGTACCAACAAGTACATATCACCGAAGTTTCCAAAAGAAACAAACACTAGAGGCAGTAAAACTCACAAATTTACAGAGGTTCGATTAATAAAGCGCAATTTTCGCACAATCACTTACATTAATATTCGAATATTAATATACGAATATTAATATGCTGGGATATTTGAAAACTGATGCTTTTGAATGTTAGCATCACACATAACCATCTTCATATCTACAGTATGTGTTTTAATCAGCCTGATCTCACGGCAATTCGTACATATTTTACGAGGTGGCTAATTCGTACGAATTTGTACGACCTTACTCGTATGAATTCATACGATTTATTCTAAAATGTACGTATTTTACGAGATGGCAATTCATATGAATTTGTACGAATGACCTAAACATAACCCCGCTCCTAAACCTACCCTTTAAGTGGTTTTAGACAAATCGTACGAAATCATACGAGTGAGGTCGTATGAATTAAAACGAATCGGCACAAATTTGGCACTTCGTATGAATATGTACGAATTGCTCATGAGACTGTGTTGGTTTTAATAGACAGTGTGTTTGAATCAACAAATGTGTTTTTATATCAGTTTTGCATTTTTTTTTTTTTTTTTACATATTTCCAGCATGATAGAGAATTAACTTTAAGAAGCGGAACTGCCATATCAATGTAATTGAACTTGTGTTTTAGCACTGCTCAGAGGATATTTTGCTTTGAATCTGCAGCAAAATGTGCAGTAAGGCACATAACAACTGTATTGCACAAAAAGTGCACAGAGGTACATATTTTTATGAGACCAGGTTGGAAAGTTCTCGGTTCCATATATTACACACTTTGTCTCAATAACATGTTTTATTTTTGTACTCTAAAGGCTGGATACATTATAAATTATTTAAGTGGAAAAATTCATACTTTAAATGACTGAATCCTGGGCAAAGGTCGGGTTGCCTTTTAGGGTGGTAGGTTTTATAATGTTGTGAGGTTTGTTTGTTAGTAAAGTAGATGCTACAGTACTTAACCACTGCTAACATGACATTCAGATGAAATAATTATTAATACTCTTAATTATTAATAACATAGAAAGAATTCCATAACACAGAACTGAGTCAGTTTGATTCAGAAATGCAAAGTCTTGCAGTAAACACACACACACACACACACACAGAAAAGCTCTTCACCAGTCATAAGCTGCAATGAGGCTTCTTCGGATGCTGCTTCGCTAATCTGCTGAACAAGATTTTCCATACTGGTTTACCAAACACTTTTTGGATTAAATCCATTCTATTACAGAGCGAGGCTCCAATATATAGCAGAGGAGAGAAAAAGAAATAACACGACTTGAGCCATGTTTTCTCAATAGCCCTTAAAGAGTATTTGCTTCTTGGTGGGGGATCATATGTGGAAGAAATAAATAAGCCTTCCTAAAATGGGACTTTGTGGGATTACGGCGGTTGTGGGTGAAAAAGCGAGTATCGCTGGAGTTACAGTTTCTGCTCAAATGAGCTTAGCAGTGGTTTTAGCAAGAGTGTCAATCAAAGAAGCGTGGCAGACCGCCAAATTAACCACTAATTGGAGGTCAAGTAGTCAAGTACCGGCACTGAAAAGCAGTTAAAAATATAGTCTACTTTAAGGTCCTGATAGGAATCGTGCACCTCTCAAACAACAACAACTTTAAAGGTTGACTTTAAGGACATATGCATTGCCTACAGGACTTTAATGACAAGCACTGTGTTTTTTTTAATTAAGATAAGCTTGCAACACGCTCCTGGAAACAACAATTAATGATTATGGCTCTTATTTTGAATGACACATTTCATTATGCATCAGTGACACTGCTTTGGGCTCTCTACAGTAACTCATTGTCCAAAAGTCAGTGCCACTGTGCTCCCATGGAGCAGCATAATTGGTCTCAAAGCAGACAAACTGTGAACATGAGCCCCATGTCCATTAATCGAGACATGTTTGAGGGCCAAGATTCGTCTTTGTGGCCTAAGCTCTGATGATGTTACTAAAGGGAGCTGAAATCCCCTATATGACAGCATGAAAGCAAAACTATTTGTTGTCCATTTCTTCCCCACAGAAAACAACAGAATTGCTGGTTTGGGTTTGCTGGTGTGTTGGCAAGCCAACGAATCTTCTTAAATCTTTGATAAATATAACGGCATGCTTGAAATGTCTCAGTAAAAATAGCTTATTCATTACTCAAAATGGTTTGAATATAGATCTGCACCGTAATCCTGGTTTAGGCTAAGCCCTCTCTATGTTTAGTTCCCTCTCAGTCGGTCACTCCGAGTCATTTCAGATATGACCGACAAAATGAGATCCCAACGTGATCTTCTTCAGGGAACGAGGGTTACATACGTAACCAAGACATTGCTTTTCACTTCATAAGACCTGGGTATATCATCATGAGTGCTATTTTGTGTTCCTTGACATAATGTAATCAAGCCAAAGGCTTTGATATCAGTTACAGTTGTAGAAATTGATACATAAAATGCATTTCAAATTCCGATTTATGGACTTGTAGATAAAGTTGTATCATTAACTCTTTCTCTTCTGAATCAGTTTCTGGTTGAAATATTTGGCTGAATTAATTCAATATTGAAAAAAGAAAAAAAACATTTGTTTTAGTCTAGAACCAGGCTTAAACCTTGCCAGTGAAACCAGGGTTTATTTACTAAATACTGAGAAGTCCATTTTTTTCAGCAAACCGGTTCTTTTGAACAGTCCATTGCAATGAACTGGTTGGAATTTGCTACAATCTGTATTGTTAAAAGTGCTATATAAATAAAAGTGATTGATTGAAATTACTTTATGTAATTAAGCGATGACAAAAAGCATATGCAATTGTATTATCCATCTTCGGTCTAAGTCGGAATTGTTTCCTTGATTAAGAGCACTGAATGAACTGGCAAAAAACATCATGATCAGATCATACAGTATATGCCAGTATTTTGGCTCATTTCAAGTCAGACTGACTGTCAGGCTCCTCTGAAAACCTTTGACTAAGTAACTTGCACATCTATTATTCTCACAGATGAGTAGCCACTGACTTGCATTTAATGAATCACCAAGGACCACACATTTAGCTATGAATCCTTACTATTCCCTTGAAGAAATAAAAGATAAAAATAAATAAAATAAAAAAAGTCTTGAACACATTTTCATATAAGGGTGAACTAAAGTGAAGAATTGTTTGGCAATAATATTGACTGATAAATGTGCACATTTGTTTTGCTTTGTCTGAATTTGCCTTAAAGCACATTGAAAACAGCAGACAGACTGGCAAACAATGATTAAAACCCTGATTGTCAGAACAGGAGGTCTTTAAAAGTTTCTTAGCTAGAAACACTGAATGCATCCAGACTCTGTCCCCACCTGGCCTTCATATTTCTTACATTATTGATCACCTTCAATTTTCCATCCTGCCACTTTTCCTTAGTCTCAACAATGCATTCGCACCAAAGAATCAAGACCATGACTCCTCACCTTTGATAAGGACATCGATGTTAGTCCTTACGAAAATATGACTCTGCCCTAGAAGTTTGTCCTCCCTAGAGGGACTCCTGCATCAAATCTGAACTCATTTTGACTTTTTCTTTTTTCTTTGAGGACGCCGAAGTTCACTCAACAGGCGCTAATGTCTTCAGATGTCTCTCACTCCCTCGGGCCACCAGACTCTTCCTGGACCACCCAATTCTCAGAGGAGCCCTATGTATCTCAAACTTCTTCACTTTTCACCAAGCCTGCAAAGTACCTGAGAGGAAATTTGTTTTGGATGAGAAGGCAAAGGATTGAGTGCCAAGGTTTTCTCGGGTTGTCACACTCTAAAATGTTTTAGATCGGAAATTGCTGTGATAAAATCACTGTTTAAAAGAGCAGGCGGTTGGGATGAGGTGGATTTATTTCATATCTCAGGCTCATATATATATATATATATATATCGCATTTAACCCTCTGATGTGTATGATCGCATTTGTAG
Organism: Enteromius fasciolatus; assembly: GCA_032361145.1. Taxonomy (NCBI): domain Eukaryota; kingdom Metazoa; phylum Chordata; class Actinopteri; order Cypriniformes; family Cyprinidae; genus Enteromius; species Enteromius fasciolatus. Next base: position 15,140,338 of record JAUMHR010000042.1, on the reverse strand, counting down.
ATCATTACACACTGGCTCCTGAAGTTCATGATCCCATTAGATTAGAACGTCTTGATTAAATAAAGCCTATGTATTATATTTGATGTACAAATTTGCAAGGAAACTAAATTATTACCATTATGAAAAAAAAAAAATCACACATATGCCTTCTGTCATCTAAATATTTTTTCCTACTTGTTTTTAGCAAAGTCATTTAGTATAATTGTAAAAATTACTACCTTCAGTTCATACACTTTTGTTTTTGCAGTGAAAGCTTTACTGATTTTTATAAAACATATTTTATTGTTATTAGTATTTCAAGATGATGACAAGTTTTTGATTAATGTTTATATGTTCATCTCTCATTCATTATTGTATTTCTTTACATTAAGTATTGTCATTGATGTTTTTTTTTTTAATTATTAATTTTATGTAAGTTATCTGATATGCTGTTACACATCAGAGACTACATCGATTACTTTTTCTTAGGCTAGTTTAAACCTCTGAATAGCAATGAGATGTTTTTTTTTTCCCCAAGCATAAACTCCATAGCCATGGTGCAACAAATATTTATTTCTTAATATTCAGTAAACTTCCGTTTCAAAGACAGAAAGAAAGAAGCTGAGTTTTCAAGAACTTTAATATTATGTACAAAAGTATATGAAAATAGCATTATTTGACTACTCTTGCTTAATTATGTAAAAACTAAAACTATTAAAAGTGTTAAGCATGTGTTTAGCTTCAACATGACGTTTCTGATGTGAAACGTTAGCTGCTCAATTTTCACATACAGTAAGTTTCAATGAAACGTATAATTTAGCAGGTCTCTTATGTAACAATCTTTCTATTCCATCTGCGTAGCCAATAATGTGTCTTGAGAGGTAATATGGGGTCACTGCATGAATATGAATTAGTGAATATGGAAATAGAAATATGCCTGAACAGACGGTGGTGATTAAAAGGGAAGTCATGAAGCCCCATTGTTATGATATATAGTATATTACTGATAAAGAGGAACAGATTATTTACTGTAGTATTGCAGAGATATTTAACAGGAAAAAGAGAAGAAATATGAACATTCAGAGAAAAAAGAGGAACGGTAGAGATGCAATCATTCAAGGAGGATTTGAAATAGTTTGGAATTGGTTTTGATTAACTCACGCCATTGTATCTACAGCAAATGTAGGTTATTCACTGTTAACTTTTTTATTATCTTTAGGCTGTTTAAAAGCAATGTCACAATCAATTGCTTGTGTCATATGCTTGAATATTTTTTTAAATGCAACTGTCTGAATGGGGTACAAAAATGGTTTATGGCTGCTCTTTCAGTTTTGCTGTCCATAATAACTGCTATCAGTTATCAGCTTTTGATTTAATTACACGTGATTTTACTAACAATTACAACTATATTTAGATTTTTATTTATTTTACACAAAATTGCAACTTATTTTAGCGGTGATGGCTAGTGATAGTGAGTGTGGAGAACACAAAATGTACATGTTTTGTTAAGAAATGCAGGCATTAATCAGAGATGCTCAAACGAGTAACCTAAACTCATCTGTTGTCTGGGTTTGCAGACATAGACCAAGATTATCACTCTCTTTCTTCTTATTTCTGTCTATCCATATAAACATCACATCCATGTTTTCCAGTGATGCATCATCTTGGAAGGATCCATTGGCCCTTAGTGATCAAACAGTTTCTGGAATCTATGTAAGTCAGTGATTAACCCTCCACATGGTTTAACTAACCAAGCCAAAGCAAATTATGGAAGCGTCATGGCCTTAAAGGCACAGCTGACTTAAAAATATTGTTCTGTGGTGGAAGGAAATAAAAAAAGAGTGATTCTAGTCAATATAATGCAGGTTATTGCACGAAGGGGATGCAGCTATTTAACGCATGTTCTTTCCAGTCTTTGTAAATCCCAATAACATCTATTATTGTAAGTTGTGTCAAGAGGGAAGCCTTTGGCTTGCCCCCATATATTGCAGCCCAGCAGCGGGGCATGTTTGATTACACAATATTTCCAGTGTGGCGATTGCCACTGTCCTTCAAGCTTGAGTCAATGTGATAATGGCCAAAGGAAGATGGAGTTTATAATGAACTGTTGACAGTCGTAATGGTGATGGTTCATCCTGTTGATTATCTGGTAATGCAGGATGGTCGGCTGAATGTCGCTGTTTGAGATATTCTTTAAAGAGTGTGTGTGTGTGTGTGTGTGTGTAAGGTAGGGAATTCATAAAACCAGTGAGGCAGTCAGACTGGTAATTAATTACAGTACTTTAACACCATACTTTACAAGCAAGGCTGGCGGTATGACAGTATACACCATGCATCGTGGAAATGTGTCAACTGGTGTCAAGATTATGCTATGCCTTTTGCACATTTGCTTAGCTATCAGTGGGGAGGATTGCTTTAAGATATTTACAGGTTTCAGTGATGGATAAACATGGAGTAATGTGAAAGTACAGAGTGAGATGTGTCCTGAACAAGTAAAGGACAGACTTTCCATGGCGTGTCTTCTAGTATAGATTCTCTGAGGTTTTCGAGGGAGTCATATTCATTCAAAATGTTAAAGCATTCAAGTGACACTTCTTACAAGTGCATTATTAAATAATTTACTCAACCAATCCATTCAAACATAACAAAATGTTATTCGTTAAATCATTCATCACCAATTCTAGTTGTTTTTAGTAACTTGTTTTAATTTGGATTCGGACCGACTTCATATTAGGTGGCCTTAACTACTGTGTACTTACATTTAAATGAATCATTTGGTACATTGCACTTATATTGTGTACATATATGTTTTAACATTGTACTTAAAATACTGATGTGTAATTACAAAACCTCTATATTTACCATACCACCAAACCGGTGCCTAACCATACCCGTATCCCTCCTCAGTAGCAGCAAAAGTGTTTGGCAATGCATTATATAAACACAATAAATACATTGTATACTTATTTTTTGATGTTGAAAGTGGCTTCTCCAAAAAGTCAACACTAATGCTGTATAATATTATTATTATTTTTTATTTAGCTTTCATTTAGTTCATCTTTGGTTAATTTATCAAGAATAAATTAAAAATACAAAATGAAATAAAAATGTAATTATTTTATATTTAAATGGATTTTGATTAAATTAGTGATTTGTTACATTATACAATTGTATATAGTGATAATGTTTTGTTAATGTTAATAGTAATTGTACTATTATTATTATTATTACTAGTAATTACGTTACTATTAAAAATAGTATTTTGAGCCATGGAAATCATTATACTGTGTGCTCCAATAAATAGTTTTCATTTATTCTGCATCGTGACATAAGGATAAGGATAAGGATAAACTTTATTTGTCCCCGAAGGGAAATTTGTTTTGGACAGGGTACTACTGAGTTGCTCTAGACAGACGATACTAAAACCAACATAGAACAGATAAAACCAGTTAAGAACACTGCCCACATTACATAATACAACATACTACAACAAAAATACGAAACACAGCAAAATACAACAAAATACTAATATTCAATAAGTGCTTTGTTCATCTTCGAAGAATTCAACAGTCTTATTGAAGTAGGAACAAACGAAAGTTTCAGTCTATTGGTTTTACACAACAAGGATCTCCAACCTGATCTCACAGAATTGCGTGAAATAACCACGAACTCTTAATGCATAATTCCGTGTTGGTATCACGTAATG
>JAUMHR010000042.1:15124677-15136553 GCA_032361145.1 Enteromius fasciolatus | reverse complement strand
CTTAAAAAATAAAGTCTCTGTTGTAGTCGTGTGCACAGACTGTCGACATGTGTCTTCCAACAAAAGACACTGTCTATATAAAATCCTAAGTATTTATAAGATGTCACTTGCTGTATCTCTGTATCTTTAATAGTCACTGGCCTGTGTTCAGATACAGCTCTTGGGTCAAAAATTATTTCTTGTGTCTTATTCACGTTTAACACTAAACAGTTCTTGTCACACCACTGGATAAAGGTATCTATTTCGCTGTAATAGGATAATGAATCCGTATCTTTATATAGGAGACTTAAAATAGCAGTGTCGTCAGCGTATTTCATTATATGATTATTGATATATTTGCTCCTGCAATCATTCGTATATAAAGCAAAAAGCATAGGCGAAGAGATACAACCCTGTGGCACTCCTGTATTACTGTATCTAACCTCAGAGAGTGTCCCATTAACCCTGACCTGCTGAGTTCTGTTACTTAAAAAGGAGTGAAACCATCTGATTAAAAAAGTACTGACACCCATACTATGCAGTTTCTCTAAAAGCAAATGTATCTGTACTGTATTAAACGCTGAGCTAAAGTCAACAAATAGAATACGGGCATAAGCTTTAGGATTTTCAAGATGCTTAGACACAAGATGGACAATACTAAGAGCAGCATCCTCGGTACTCCTATTCTGTCTATATGCAAACTGGCATGTGTCTAATAAAGGCTCTACTTCTTTTGTCAACAATGAGATTACAAGTTTCTCAAAGCACTTCATAACATGTGACGTCAAAGCCACCGGACGAAGATCGTTATTTGCTCTAGCACCAGGGTTTTTTGGAATTGGTATTATATAGGACTTTTTCCACAGTGCTGGAACTGTATAAGTATCAAGAGATCGCTGGAATAAGGGACACCATGCTATTACATATACAAGTACAGATGGTTCTTGAACTCATTTTCTAGAGTGACGTTAAATGTCCTGGCATGTGGCACCTAGAGAAAACAAAAATACTAAATCAGGTCATATTTCAATTATGAAATTAAATTCCTCTCTCAAGGAACTTGAAAGCGTAAGATGAATATTTTATCAGTAACCTACTTTTGTGATAACTCCTCCTTCAAGTGAGTGAGGAAAAAAAGAACATTTTTAAATCAACATTTATTAAGTCTCTCAGATATTTGCTATTCCACTGTGAATAGTCACAATAATAATCTTAAACCATTAGCATCTTAATTTGTTTTTAATTGCATTGATTTTAATTTGCATTACAAACTCAAAGGCACGATTATTTCATTAAGGTTGTTGCACACTGTCTTCCCTTCTTTTATTTTGATGAATGTTTTGTTTGCCACTAATTTATCATATGGCTTCAGCAGAGGTATACAGTGCATGAGTCATATTAAAGCATGATACATGATTCGTGATAAAGCTCAATGTTTTTGTCTATTATGGTAGTCATATTACTTTAATAGAGATAGCAGACAAAGAGAACAGGGAATGAAGGGAAATGAACCAGATTTGAACTCCCATCACTCACATGAACGCTATGATACAACAGGTCACAGCACTTGAGTGAACTACAAGGCCATGGCAAAATGATGCAGCCCTGTGCGCTAGTTTCATTTCTTACAGTAGCTCAACAAAGTTCTTCACCCACATCAATGCAGTATCAAATTGCATGATCAGTGAAGCATGACAGCTATTCCCATATTCCCAAACTAAGCCTCTAGTCATGTGGGATAGTTTTTTGTTTTTTTTCCCCTAAAATTTATGAAAAGCCTTGGCAGCAAAATTGCCTTGGCAGCATTAAGCCTGAAATAAATGATCAAGTACACTGAGAGAGACAGAGAGAGAGAAAAAAAAACATGTAAAAACTATTTTCATTTTGAAACTGTTAGTAAACTTTTAAAATCAATAATGTTCATTTATAATTTACCATTTAAAAGAGTATTTTTACAGTGTAAATACACTGATAATGTAATGTAAAAATAAAGAAAGAAAATATTATTGTATTTTGATTAAACCAACCAATCAATCAATCAGTCAATCAACGCAATAATGTGCACTGTTGAAAAAAGTGATATGCATTAAAAAAATCCATGTTGACTTTAATATCAAGTGTAGTTTCTCTTCTGGCCATGATGGGATCCTGCTATTGTTTCAACTTAGCTTTTCGGACCTGGTTGATGTCTGAGGGCATGAGAAGCCTTTCTCTAATTGGGTGTCAAGGGATTTCTGGTATTGCTACAGCGGCAGTAAACCCATCTTCTTAATTGGTTTGTTTAAATGTTCACTGAACAATGTAGAATCTTATCTAAACATCAACCCATAGTGAGGTCTGGAAATGTTTGATGTTTGAAAAAATAAAAAACCCTATTGGGCAAATCATGCATGCCATGTTTTTGTGTTAAATGTATATTTATTTTAATTCAATGTAACTTTATACTATACATAACTTTATGCTTTGACAGGAAGTTGTGAGAAGAAGGTGAAAAGTTTTTTTTTTTTTTCTTTCCAAACTTTTAAGAAAAATTGTTCCCAAACTCAAATCCTATTTTAATGGTTAGCAGACAATACTAAAAAGTATAGGTTATCTTGACAGGTGTCAGTCGTCCATCGTTGCTTCTGAGGTTACAGATGAACACAACCAAGTTTGCTGGTGAAGTTTAGTATTGCACAGACATTAATAGTTAATATATTTAGGTTGTGTTTTGCCCCTAAAGTTTTAATCCAGATGACATTTTTCTGTCTGGTAGAGATATTCAAGCGCCATAAAGCATTTTAATATCTACTCTACTGGCTTTGCAAAATAGTGTTAACAAGCAATTTGTAAGTACTTTCGAGCTCTACCTAATTGGTTTGCTTTGGAAACGCTTCAATTTTTAATCAGAATCCAAAGCTCTGCAGTGAATTACTTGATTCCCCAAATCTTTCAGTTTTCTTCCTCTGTGAAGTGTTCTGCTTCATGAATATGTTTTGAGATTTTGCTTGTCAATTAGCTGACGCTTTATGTCCAAGATGTGCTGATTGAAAAGACACTGGAGATTACTATAACACCTCACAGAAGGGATTGGGTTTGTACATTTAAACTTTTATTTTACCATAGACCAAGTCCAGAATTAAAAATAACAGGGTTATTTTTGGTGGGTAATGATTGGTAGAAATGGCGAAGTCACATCTGATTGGTTAAATAGCATGACTGACGTGGACTTACTCGTGTGGGAAAAGAAAAGTTTCTATTAATTTTTATTGCTAAATTAAAAAACATACAGATAGCACAAAAAACAAATTCTCCACATAACTGACATTTGAACAGACAATAACAAGAAAACAAATAACTTTTTTAAAGAAAGAAAAGGAAGACAAAAAAGAGAAACAATGCAATAAAAGGCTTTAAAAAATAAAAAAAAGGATAGCCTACAGAAAAAGTTTGAGTGCGGAGCAAATACCCACAGTTTTCATAACTTTCTTATTACTAGATTCAGAAATCAGATTTAACTAATTTTCCATGTCTATCTTGCAAGAAAGTGCCTATGACGATTTACACACGAAAGATGACCACAGACACACACACACATACATTTTATATATATATATATATGGATGGCTGTATTTACACACACTTACAGTATATGTCTACACGTGTGTGTGCATGGCTGTGGTCATCATTCGTGTGTCAATCGTTGTGTATGTCTAACAATAATCACATTCTATCCCCCGATTGCATCTATATAAGTGGAGGTAATTTTCTCGAATCTGTCACAGTCATGTCTTGTCCATTTATGAAAGAGCAACCGGTTGCCGAAGTTTTCCAAATTCCTCTTGTTTTGCGTGATCGACAGGATCCTTTGGCGCAGAATGACAATATTCTTCTTGAGAGATACAGCTTTTCTTGTGAGGGTATCATTTATATAATTTCTTTGTTAAAACCCCATGTGAAATGTGCAACTCATCAGAGTCGAGCGTTGACAACAGCACAAACTGTGTGTATTGCCCTGAGGTTCTTTGCGAGTGGCACTTTCCTTTACACCGTTGGAGACTCAGAGAACGTGGCGAAAAGTGCTGTCTGTCGTGCCATTCGCAAAGTTTACTTTGTACTCAAACAGTTTTTGAGGGTATTTGTTTTATTTCCAAGCCACTTAAGACCACAGGCTGTAAAACAGAATTTGTATGCCATTGCAGGTATGGTATCGATGTTAAAAAAATAATGCAATTATGATCATTTCAATAAGTATGAAGTGTGTCCCCAGGCTTCCCTAATGTGCTTGGTGCCATAGATTGCACCCACATTCCTATCAAGGCCCCATCAGGCCCCAATGAATGGGATTTTGTGAATCAAAAGGGTGTTAATTCACAGTGTTAATGTGTAGGTAAGTCAATTTAAGAACTATTTTACTGTAATGGAATGAAACAGTATTCATTTGACTGACTCAAAGGTGGTGTGTGATTCTTTGTGCCACATTACAAACGTCGAAGCCAAATGGCCTGGTTCAGTGCACGACTCCAGAATTTTCAGAGAGTCACATTTGTTCCAAAGATTTGAACGTGGTAAGGGAAATAGAAATTGTGAAGCTCACTGTTTTACTTACACTTACAGTAAGCTGGGCCTAACATAATTGACTTTTCCCATAAAACAGGTGATTACGATGGGGTTCTTATTGGAGACAGGGGTTATGCCTGCAGGCAGTATTTCTTGACTCCATTCTCAGACCCAAACCCAGGTCCACAAGCCCGATACAATACAGCTCTAAGTAGGACAAGGGCACACATTGAAATGACCTTTGGGCAACTGAAGGGAAGATTTCAGGGGTTGCACCTGACAGGGCCTGTGACATTACGATTGCATGTTGTGTCTTACACAACATTGCCACCATCAGAAAGGAGAGGCCCCCTGTGGTGGAGGTGCATCCTGATGATGACCTCCAGCCAGTGCACTTGGATCAACTTAGTGGCAAAGCTGCACAGGACAGAATGTGGAACACCATTTCACATAATTCCTAACAGAATAAAAAAAATACTATAAAAATATGGTTGTTTTTTTGTGTTTTATTTGAAATTAAGCACATTTTTCATCTTTTGCCTGCAACAAGAAAGAGTGTTATACAAGGTCAACAATAGTAGGGTACTATGTGTGAAAGTCACATTACCTACTGTGAAGTTCCTTTTGAAGCAACTGAATCTCAAGTGATAATTTCTGTTTTTTTTTTATTTTCAACTTCAATTTGTGCTTCCACTCTCCGTTTCATTAACACCAAGTAATAATTTTTAAGTTGAAGTTTTTTTTCTGTACAAAGAACGGATGTCACTCTGTGCCAGTTGTGGAGGAGAAAAAGACACAAAGAAAAAGGGGGGAGATCTCAATACGTGCCTCGTAAAGTTCAATGAAAAGTATAACACTGGTCACCTCAGTTTTACTTCTGTGCTCGGACTCTTCTGGAACCCTTTCTGTAGACCTCTCTGGAGGCGGGGACTCCGGCAACTCACAAATAAAAGAAATACCTTCATATTACATACACATAAAGACACATATACTGTACACCTGTATTATACATTCTTACAGGTAATTCCTCCGGACACTCATCAGAAAGGGTTTCTTCACTGCCCTGTGCAATGGAAACAAATAGGTAATTACAAAAAAATGCACTCTTAGCTCATTTTCTACAGTATAGTTAAAAAAAAAAAATACTTGACTTACTACACATGCTTCAGCCATCACTTGCGGGGCAGGTAAAAGTGTGGGCATGTTGTTTCGAACTGCACATAAGTGGCAAAGCCGCATTACATGAACTACATTGCATGTCATCAATAACTCATGTAAAAATGTAGTATTAATTTGTTACTCATGATTTCATGCAGTTCAACTGACTGTAACACACATGTGTTGTGTTGTTTATATTTTATGGTGGGAATTATTGCAGTTGTAGCACTTTTCCAATACAAATTAAACCAATTACCAGAAATAAAGGTGGTGCTGCTGCTGTTCCCTGGCTGTGGGTGAAAGGAGGTGCTACCCCCAGGGATGCCCTCCACAATTGGTCTGTTAATATTAAAACCAAGGGCTAGCTCTTCCGCTGGGGTGTAGGGAGAGGGTGCCGGACCACCACCTGTTTTTTTCAGTTCCGCCTTTTTCTTGGTTGCTGTTTTAACATGAAACACATTGATTTGCCAGTGTCTTAAAAGAAAATGAAGATAACTACGCTAAACATACGTACTTCACTTTTACTTGTTCCCATGTTCGCGGACTAAAAGATTAATACAAATAAGATTTGAGATATAATATAATATATATATATATATATATATTAAAAAGATATAAATAAAATAACATATCAAGGAAAAAAACATGAGCAGCACTAACGCTGTTAAGAAGCGGACTGACGCTGAGGGTAAGTAAAATCAATAACAATGTTTATTAACAGAGATGAGTTCACAAGAAGATGATAGCGGTGTCAACAGGTGAGTAAACAGTTCAATAGATGATTTGGAGAATGTCAACTTTGAGAACTGATGGAGATTCCTTTTGTTCCCACAGGAAGCGGCACCACACAGCACAGAATGGAGATGGCGTCGTCGATGGAGATCCAGGAGACTAGAGCAGACATGGAGCTGAAGAATCACAAAGAGAACAACAGGTAAGTAAGCAGATAGGTATCAAGGTAAGTCGCTATGGAGTAGCGTGAGTCCACTTCGCAGGAACGAGCTTGGACAATCTGATATCTGTGGTGTGTGGGTTTATATGGAGCTTGATTGGTGCTGGTATTGGTGACAGGTGTGCAGATAGGTGTTGACAATTAGTGCTCAGGTGACTAGGATGTAACAAACGCATTTAGTTTGTCCACTACTTTTTGCCAGCCCTCTCTCATTTGCTGTGTTTCCAGGAGTCTTTATTAAGGTTTCAAATTCTCCATAATCCTCTAATAAAAGCTCCGCTTGAGAAAAAAATTTAGCTCGCTCTTTTAACATTTCGTCAACCAATCGAAGGGGTTGTGATCAGTGTTTCTACTATCGATACATGCCGCCTTTTAAACCAACGCACGAGCGCACAATAATCCTAGACAACTCAATCCAGCAATACTAATCAGGTGTGCTCGAAAAACCAAACTAGCCGCATCATAATTAGCGCGATGATCTGATCTTAGATGTTTCATTTCATCGGATATATCAAGCGACGTACGAAGAATGGACCCCTGGTCTATATCTATATCTGGTTATAATGTTATCAAGATTTTTTCATTTAAAAAAAAAACATAACTTAGAAGTAATAGGCTATTTTCTGTCCTGTTTTTGACCCTCATCTGTTTGAATAAACTCAGAAGTAAACACCCACTGCTTGGCTAATAGTTGTGTATGTTTGACAGCTGCATACTTCATATATAGGACACTGCTGTGATTTAGGTTACAAACACAGTCATTAAATGATAACCTACAAAGCAATAGTGACCATGTAGCCTAATAAAAGCAGTAACTCACACTTGTGTGGTGCAACATGACGGTCAGATCTAATATAGCTAGCCCATCATCATCTTTTATTTTCAGTCTTTCGGAAAATCCTTTGTCCAATTGTGCCTTGTTTGTGAACGAATCCACAGTAAAATGAAGTGAACAATTGACCAAGTATTGAGGTCTGGGACTGGGAAGTTAATCCGCTCTTTCCTAATGTTGGAAAGTCAATGCAAAGACAAAGACTTTTCCACAACTTGTACAGCATATTGTTGTCTTTGAAGCCATCTTTATCGTTCGGTTTCTGTGTAAACCTTGTCTTTATTTATAATTTTTTTACACTACAAGCGTGAATCAGTGGGCGGGGCTAAACAGGCAGAGATGTAGAAACAGGCGTTGACCTCCTTCTTCGGAGGCGGAGTTTATTACATCATAGCGTTGTACATTCCACAAGCAGTTGTTGTGACAGACTGCCTTCAATATAATCTGTTTCCAAACAAACTGCTTTTGAGTTCTAAACTCTTATATATCTCTCTTGAAACTCTTATACTGTACATCAAAAGATAAAGAGAATTTGGTTCCAAGGTTAATGGCCCCTTTAAAAGCTTTGCTAACTATGCTGGATCCGACAGCATTGTCACAACACACAAGTGAGAGCAAGTGTTTGTAAGTGTTTTTATCTTTTTCTTGGTTTAAGATTAATGTTAAAAGTGGACCTTTCATGACTCCTTTTAAAACTCTGCTATTTTGTGTGGAATATGCATGGAATGGTTAGTGAAAGAAGCTCAAATGATTGAACTGCACTGTAAAAGGATTTGTGAAGTAAATAAAATGAAGATTAATGGAGTAGACGAAAATCATTTTCTCTTTTGTACTTCAAAATTAAACTGAATGTGTTGCTTGCTGTTTCTTTGTTACTGTTTGTGATATTTACTAACAATTTCTGATTCAAAATTGTTTCTAAACTTTTTTTTGTTCCTCCAGTGTATGTCCACTACAACTTCAAAAAAAATACATATTGAATATAACATTATGTGTTTTTCCTAGTCAAGTAGTAAATGATCATTTGATTTGTGCACAATACTGAGCACTATTTGTTCATACAACAAAGCCGTATGTAGGCGTGCTGTACTTCTTGACATAGATTTCCTGAAAAGGGGTCATTAGTGCAAAGCATAGTTTTATAATGTATGGGAATTATGACAGTCTGCTATTTTAACAAAAGCTGAGAAAAAGCACAACAGCAATGCGTTCATGTTGTCCGTCACGGCGTCTGCTAGCACAATTTGTGATTTAAGATGCTGTTTTTAATAGCTACATGTTAATTAGTTTCATCAGTGACTTCTTTCATCCTGCAGTGATTGAATTATTACAATTCGCTCAGCAGATATCAGCTGTGGGTGATTGCTTCTGAAATGATTTTAAAAATAACCCTGACATCCAGTAAAGAGATGTAGCACATCAGGTGACACGCACGTTTACATTGTGGTCCATGTGATGAATTGTGCTAGATTTGATGGTGGAGGGTGAACCATTTTCCACATGCTGTTATTATTTTCAGGGTGATTATCATTAACTAAAACTAAAATCATAAAGAAAGAGAAAAGCACAGAATAAATGTTAACTTTAAAATAAATAATAATAATAAGTAGTAGTAGTAGTAGTAGTAGTAGTAGTAGTACATTTTCAATAATAATAATAATAATAATAATCATATAGAAAGAGAAAAGCTCAGAATAAATGTTAACTTTAAAATAAATAATAATAATAATAATAATTATTATTATTATAGAATATGTATTAATAATAATTATTATTGTTGTTATTATTATCATTGTTATCATATAAAATGTATTAATAATAATAACAATATAATAAAAATTATTATTGTTGTTATTATTATTGTTATTATTAAGATGAATAAACATTGAAAATAAAGTAATTACAAACTGATCTAAAATTCAAATTAAAAAACATACCCCCCCCCCCCCCAAATAAATGTCTAAAGTGTTTATTTAATTTAAATATATATATCTTTAAATATATATATATAAATACTATATCATAGCTATTTTTTCCATGGATAAACACTGCAGGGTTCTTCAGGCCTGTTTCCTCCCCTAAAAAGCAGATTTGAGATTTGTGTGATACTAGCTATAGCCCTCCAAATGTTACTTTCTAGCCCTTTTGCTATTTTGAATATTTCATAAGCAGCCAGTATGTTGCGATAATAGCCCTGTCAAACATCGTCAAGACGGTAAGCTGCCATGCAAATCTCTGGGATGTAAACCGAGGAGACAGATTTGATGAAGCCCACAATAGCATGCAAATACAACACAAGAACAACAGCACCCTCGAGAGACCCTGCCTCTGACTCACGGCTGATTTTATTCGATTAGATATGCACGCGATAAGAGACCTGAACTCTGTATATTTGCAACGTGAGAACATCCAACCATTTCCGCCGTTGAGTCTGGTGTCATTCAGATGCTTGTTTCGTCAATGACAGCAAACGCTGCGTTTGTTGAGCCATAAAAAGACCATCGGCAGAATTAGTCCATGCCCTTATGGATTCGCCTCCCTGCTAAGTCGGCTTAACAAAACACATTTAAAAATCCAATCTACAGCTTCCAGAACCACAGTCTTCGATCCAAAAGCATTGATGTTTTAATGCAATCACATTTGCCTTTTGAGCACACTCTGGGAGATTAATGTACATGTCATAATAAAACAGAGCAGCATTATAATGTAAAACGATGTAGACAATGTGCATTCTTTGAAACTTTTACTCAGAAACAGAATTTGGACTTTTAAAATTTTACTTTTATTGCACAACCTGCTATAGCAAAGCACTCTGTCTTATTGCTGAATAAAGTCCAGCACTATTTCTTATTCATTCGGGGCTGCTCATTCAACAAATAGTGCCCTTTTTGCTGCTGCATGTCACTCATTTTTTGGAAAATTAGATTTTGTAGCATGTTGTGTTTGAAAACTATTAGTAAAAAAGTTTTATATTACCAAAAAAAAAAAACTGCCACAAAGACACCATTCCTTTCTGAGATTACAGCTAATTGAAATATTACCGTATTTTCACACGCATAATTGAATGTAGATATTATTTTATGTCTATTCCAGATTTTCACAGATTTCTATTTTTACAAAATTTGCATATTGTAAAATAAATGTATATACCTGTATGTATATATATATATATATATATATATACATACATACATACACACACACACACACACTTTTTTTTAAAGAGATTCAGATTTTTTATTTCTTGCAAAACATGACTTTTCTTCTTATAATTAACACTTTACATCTCACAAATCTGTATTTATGTCTGATAATTCTATAAAGTTTATACCTCGCAATTTAGAAATTACATTACAGAAATCCATTCAAAATCTATATTGTGAAATTCAAACTCAATATTATGAGACATGAAATAGAATTGTGAGGAAAAAGGTTTTAACTGTGAGATAAAAAGTTGCTGTTACTATTTATGCATTTGTTTTTATGGCAGATTTGTTTTCCATAAAATAAGTGTAAAGTGTAACCTCAAGATTATGGGCTGCGTTATTAATGTATGTTATTAATGCAAAAATAGTTTTGTCTGGCTTTTCTTATCCAATATCATTCAGTATGAAGCAGTGCTGAATGTCTAGGCACAAAATGTACAATCCTACAGTATATGACTTCAAATTTCTCTGCACGCTCAAAGCTGTGAGTCACGCCGTCAATAAACATCAATAAACTTCTTTTTTTTTCTTCAGGCAGAGTTTAAAATCTGAAAGCACTGAACTCCAGAGTGTAATTGATCGGAGTTGTTGCTAATGTGCCTGTTGTTTTACTGGCTAGGGACGTGTAGGATTTTTTTTTGGACAGAAAAGCGAGCAAAAGTTGAACCGATTCACTTGAGTCTTAATTGTTAATTGTTAATGTTTTACATGCCTGTGGGCTCAGAACCGTTTTGCTCTCTTATCATGATGCTATGAAGTGAAATACTATTGATATTGTGTGCAATCAAATACATCTGTAAGCTATCTATTAGCATTCCCATTCATGTCAGTGGTAATAATTGTAATGTAATAATTTATAATGAACTAAGGAAAAGGAAAAGAAAAACCAATAAATACTGTATGAGCGCTTTAAAATAGAAGATTTTCATAAATGGTCTCTAACTTTAATAATAATAGTTCATTATTAAGATGTTATACTACGGGGCCGTTGAATGCTTGAATCTGATTGGCTGACGAACGTTCTGAGGTGTGCAATTACTTTCAGGGAATGCACGGCGAACGTAGTTCCAGGCAGCTCTCTTTACCGCATTACAGTTCCATATCACTTCGCATAGTTAACCGTAATAATCGCACGTCCTTGCACACGCACACCACGGTTACACACTCACACAAAAACGTGTTGCCAGCGCTGCCCTGACGATTTTATCAG
>JAUMHR010000042.1:15095288-15106745 GCA_032361145.1 Enteromius fasciolatus | reverse complement strand
AACAGATTGAAAAAATAATTTTTTAAACTCTAAAATATTTTATTTAACTTAAAGATTTTAGAGTGATGGTAAACAATAGAATATAACAAACTTATAGAATTATTAAAAAAAACTATTTCTCTGAAATGGCTTAAAATATTAATTTCATCATTTATTTATTTAATTGTGTTTTATTTTAATGAGGCAAAACATAATTTTACCCAAACGGACATCGAGTGTGTTTGCATGCTCAAGCATACAAAGATTACTCATAACTAGACAAAATGTAAACCACATTTATTGTCTATGGTGCTATTTTATTGTGTAAAGGTCAAATACTGCAAGAAAAATCTCATTATCTGATTTCTCCATGCATGTACATTTAGTTTTTTGTATATACTGTATGAACTGTATTATCCTGCCTTCCTTCCTGTACTTTGAGGTTTTACTGAGTTGCATGTTGGCCAAGAAAAATGTAAAATAATTCAAAGTGTATTCCCAAAGCGATTATTGATGTATGTTCTGTTTTTTTTTTTTTTTTAGGGAAACTACAAATTAGTACACAAGGGAATGTTTGCAAATGGGAGGATTTGTGCATTAAAGATGTGTTTTAAGTGAAGACTGGATATGGCGCGCAAGAGATGTGTTTTACCTTGCCGCCATCCCATCACATAAAATATAGAAATATAGAACTTGTGCTCAGAGAGAGATTGGAAATGAACAGTGTCTGGGTTATGTGTGGATATGTATGTCAGACAGCGTCACTCAGAGCCGTCTTTCTGACAGGTTGAAAAATTTTTTGCTATCATTTTTCACATGAACACTCATGAATGCTGAATGCTGTTTGAAAATTATACTAGCATAGCTACGTATGCATGAGGCAATCCCAGAATGCTCTGCAACAAACTGAACATGGCAGATGGAGTCAAGGGAAATGGAGATTATAAATATAATTTATTATCTTATCAACAAGGTTTGAGTGTTATTTGTGTGGCCCATGTGAGTTGCTGCCATTAATCAGTCACTGACAAGTTTTTTGTTTTTTTTTTCTTTCCAGTCAGGATGCTGCCTTAAGCGTGGTTCACACAGACAGAGACTTGCAGTGGGAGTTGTTGATTTAAGTCGATATGAGCGACGGAGGCTGTCACCGATGCGACAGAGTTGAGCTGAGTTCAACTTTATGCAAATATACAGCGATGTGGCGACGACCGATGACAGTGAACCTCGTGGATCCATCACCTGATAGGGCACAACCGCTTAACAAGGGCGTAAAAGGCTTTTTCCATTTTATTATGTTTTATTATGGATTTGAATATGGTGTCATTTATATATAGGGTAAAGCACCCCGCTACACTTGGGCCAAAAAAAAAGAGGCTGCAGGATTTATTTTGAAACATTTTTTTACTCAGTATAAACTGCAAGTAATATTACATTAGACACTGCATTTTTGAAGTGGAAAATTTAAAATACTGTTTTTGTATAATTTACCTTACAAGAAAATACTATTTCTAATGTAGAATACTACTCACACAATCTGGCCATTAATTAAATCAATTGCAAATTAATCATATTTAAAATTTAACTGAGAAATTACCCTTTAAAGACCATTTAAAGTCATCATTGTCTTAAATAATAAAAAGCAACAAATAAACAATGCAAGTAATAATTTTAGAAATTAATACGAAAATAACGAAATAAACATGTCCCTGCCACAAATAAATACCGTGAGACTGGGGGGTGAGGGAACTATGACAGATTCTTTTTTTATAAGAACCTAAAACTGTGAATATGTGGTTGTAAGTACCTTAATAAATAAGTCATTCAAACGGCCTATGCTGTGTGTTGCTTGGAGATGCACAACAGTTCTTCTAGGTTTAATTAGTATGTATTGACAAAACTGAACAGAAACAGACAACATTGTGTCTAAAATATAACACAATATTAACTTCTTTCATCCTCACATATTGCAAACGTACACAGAGTTGATTGCGGAAACTAACTCACCCGGCACAGACATTATCTTAAATATGTGAGATTGGACTAAGGCCAAAAACCTTCACTTTGATGTCCAGCGATTTGGACAGGAGAGTGAAATGGACATATATCAGCATCCTGTCAATCACTTCTAGCTGATTTCAGCTCAAGCACCATATGAAAGAGCGGGAATTAATCATCAGGGTTGTTTTTGAATCATCCAGGTTCAGTGGAGGCCTCTGCAAGACACTAATTGCAATATAGAGGTAATGACAAAATTACTTTAATGAGCATCTGATTATCTTTCAATTTAAGACATTCATTTGAATAATTGAGGTACAAACTTCATTGTTTGAGTCTCATGCAGGGAATTCCTTTGGCATTTTAAGACACCCTGGGTAATTTGTTCAAGGTGGCACGGCAAGAGAAAAAAAAATTGTATTGGTAATTAGTATCTTGTTATGAATTAGAAGCATCTGAAAATCCCTCAAAACTAGATGCATTTACATTGATTGTTCATATATGTAATATTAAATCTTTATTTTGCAAAGCAAGGCATGTGTCACAGTCAGCTGGAAGTGCCAGCCCAGTTCAGTGCCCAGCGAACTTTCTGTGTTTTATGTCTGTTTTCGTTCATGGACTCTCATCAATGAACTCATGTCTCCGCCCACTTGTTGGTTGTCTGATTGTTTGCTCCGCCCCTTGACCTACTTTCACTTGTATAAAACCCAGATGTGTTTGTTTGTCTCCACGGTCCATTAGCACTGTCAACCCCTGTCGTCTTGCCACTTCGTGTTCACGTGTTTCCTTGTTTCTTTGTATATCTGGATTGTATTTACTTTGTACCAACCTACGCCTGGACTCTCGTGCTTTGCCTCCACCACTCTTGTCTGCCGGTAACGACCTGAAGCCTGTCTGTTTTGCTCTGTGTTCATCAATAAACAGCCTGCATTTGAACCCGCACGTCTCCTCGCCTCGCTCTCGTGACAGCATGTATTTTGTGTGACGTCCACTGACAGTTTGTTTTCACTATTAACTGAGGTGCTGATAAAACTATACCGTTTTAAAACTGATTGAAATTTATAAGGTTTTATGTTTAATTTATTTAGCTTATATTTTTAAGCATTGATATTTTCAGATAGTTACCCAGATAAAAAATATAATGTAATTCATCTGATATAATGTAAGTATAATGTAATATAAACCCAGCAAAAAAAAAAAGTAATAAATACAAAAAAAGGTGTGTTAATGTACAGTAGTGAAGGAGACGGAGGCGTGCGAATCCATGTGCATCCTTTAATCTAGGTCAGACAGGCAGGGTCAAAACACAGAGCCATCAGAGCAAAAAGGACAAGGCAGAATCAGGGTTGAGGTACGCAGACAGAGATCGGGGCAGGCAGAGAACAACCAAAAATGGAAAAACCAGTCCAAGGTACAGTACCATGGGGAAAAAACAAACACAAGGTAAACGCTCAGAAATGAGTAAAGACTTTCCGGTGAGCTGTGAGCAATATGTATGTAGTATGTAACCACAGTGTAAGTACACACCGGTACATAGTATCTATAGCTGTAATATTTCTGTAACTTCACACATGTAACAACGCTCAGAATGGTGTGTGTAAGTACAAATGTGTAACAGGACATTGGTAACAACACTTTTTGGTAATGAAAGAACAATTGTGTAACATGACTAACAGCACTTTTTGGTAAATAAAGTGTTACACTTTATATTAAATAGACAGTTGCTATGCATTTAGCATGTAATTACTCTGATGTTACTCAGCAGCGGGCAGTAAATTAGGCTTTACATATAAATTGTGGTTGGTGTCCAGAATGTTACACTTTATATCAAGTGGGCAGTTCCTGAGGAGTTACCATGTATATACACTGCTATTACAGAGGTGCACCAACTCCACCCACATGATTTGATTTTCCCAGATACTTCTCAGAATTAGAATATAGGATTATGTGCAGTGTGCATTGTTTTCTTATTAATGTTTTTTTTTTTCAGTAACTGTTCTCATCAGGATCAGCTTTCCCCCAAAAATCCCTGTACCTTTATAAAATATGACTTACTAAAAGATTTAGCGAGTTCGTTCGTTCACATGAAAGAATATTGCCTTCAGACTCGAGTCTACCCGTGGGGCCAACTAGCAGGCAGGGAACTGTGTGTAGTGGACCAAAACAGCTAAATGACTTGTTGTTCTGCCAGTGGACATCAAAAAGTGGGTGCATTAACTCCAAATTGGACAGTTCAGACAGGTTATACACTTCTATTTCTCCTTTGTCTCTATTCGATTTTTCAGCGGCAAAAGTAATGTGCTACGCCGAAACGCAGAAACAGCTGTTCTATCAAAGATATGGATGGCCAAAGCGCGGTCCCATAATGGTGATGTACTTTATGGCCGCAATGAAAGAGCAGAGTGCAAAACAAATGTGGACAGAGAGATCAGAGTGTTGTCTAAATTGGCTCAGTGGGTACTGTTTATACCAAACTTCCAGGCGGTGCTAAAGACGGCGGCGCTAAGACATTTATAACCAGCTCTTAACAAGAACTGCTGGCACATAATGGATCACAGATAACGTAAAAATGCTAATGAACCAATTAGGCTGCATATTTCTCTGGTAATTATGCACTCTGCAGACGAGATCCACTTGTATTAATTAATTAAGCACCCTTCGTTTAAGAATATATTAATATTTTTGGTCATTCGCATAGTGTGAGAAAGACGTTTATATTTATCAGGCTAATGGTAATAGGTTTCGTTATATTGCATACTATATAAAGTGACACAACAAATGCATACTGCTTATATTCATAAATATCAAAATCTATTTGCATTCACCTGGCTGTCTTTACTCGTCATGTAACTTGTGATCATGGGAATGTCTTGTAAATGGGTATCGAACAGCCAATTTGCATATCGACTCGTGTACGTCCATACATAAGAACCAAAACTATATAACCAGGAGCAATGCAATTAAAAAAATATCCAATAAAGATCCCAGGAGGCTGAGCACATATCAGTGGTCTGTTATAAAGATTAAAGTGTGTTGTAGTGAACTGGAATTATGGGTAGGTTCATGTGGGTCAGTCAGGTTTATTGGTTGGCCATGATTCATTCTTTAGGGCAGCAGCTGTTGTTGATGATACTGCCAGGCCGTGGGGAAAGAACAATTTGTGGCCCAGGTACAGAAAGGACACTAGTCGTCTGATCAATGGATGATTGGCCAGACTCTTCAATTCTCATAGCAGATGTCAAGATGTTTCTGTGTTCTCGCTCTTACCAGCATGACATCAAAGTGCCATATTGTGAGATTCAGCATTTTAAGTTCGGCTTCATTACTTGTTTTACTTAGTTTAATGGTTCTGTAGATAAAACTGCCTATGGATGGAAAAGTGATCAGCTTTAGGAATCATTCAATCTATCTGTCTGTCCATTTACCAAGGGAAAGATGCAAGATTATATCCCACAATTCTGACTTTTTCCATTTTGTATCACACAATTATGAAAAAAAGTCAGAATTGTGATATAAAAAAAGTCCCAATTACCTTTTGTTTCCCTTCAATTGCAGGTTTAGTTATGTTAAGTATAGTTCTTTTTTTTGCTACTCAGTTTTTGTCTACTGTTCATAAAAGTTGGTTTTAGATAATCAAGATGACAAAAATGATTGCATGTTTTTTGACTGTTAGGGTAAATTGCCTATTTATTTATGCATTCATTCATTTATTTGTATTCCTACAGTATTTAATAACAGTTCAGTTGAATTGCATGATGTTTCTATTTGTTTGACATTGCAATATATTTTTTTCTAGTTTATACAGATCAATAATGTTAAATAATTTTATAGAGATTTAACTTACGAAGGAGAATTTATAACTGCATTATTGTATAAAAAACAGTCATCCGGGTCAAAAACTGTGATTAAAAAAAAAAAAAAATGAAAGTATTGAGATATACATTATATAATATTGTATAACATGATCTTTACTCAGTTTACTAATGATTTCTGACTTAAAATAAAAATGAATATTTTTTGTTGGCTATTGCTACAAATAAACCCATGCACTTCTTATTTTTTCCTTTGTTTTAAATCCATTTCTCTGTATTAAACATATATTGAGAGCTCTTGCTCTTGAACGGTGATCTGTGAATATTGGCCAGGCCGAACAACAGGTCACGTTAACCCGAGGTTCATTGCAGCTCTCAGAATATCCTCCATTTAGTGGGAATTAAATATTATTTCCATCAATACTATCATTGTCACGCTGGTGTTCCGGCAAGACATGGACAGAGTCGAAGTAATGAAACATATTTAATTATTAGTGAAACACAGAGATTTAAAAAACACACAGGTTACATTGACGATAACGGACAAGAATTGAAAGACAGGATACAACTTATAAAGGGTAGACAATCACAGATAACTAGCTTGACACACCTGACATGAATGACAGATGTGACAGAAACTAGGTCATGGGGAGAAAACAAAAGAGCACATGGGGAAAATGACAACAAAAAACATTAGTGAACGTAAGTGCACGTAACAATCAATCTCCACAGGTCAAACATCCTTGTTCTGCTGAGTCATTCCAGGCAGGGACAACATCGGCTCTGAAAAATACTTTTTGCAATATATTTAAGAGATAAAAGTCTGATACTCTTGAAAGCCAAACAAGCGTCCTTCCAAGAACAACTGATCTTAGCAAAAACAGAAAGAAACAGCTAAGAGTAAGCAGGTTTTGGTGCAACTTTTTCTTCCTCCAAGTAAAGAGAGAGAAAATGATATGCCGTTTTGCTGTCTGTACTTGTGCAAGATTTATCTTGTGAGCTCTGTAATACCCAATCCAGTCCTATTCTGCTTTTCTTTTCAGTACAATGGGCGGTACAGTTGCAGACATGTGTATGAGAGAGAGGCAAAAAAGGGAATTTAAAGAGGGAACAAACTCTTTATGTAGGTGTATGATGTTTCCTTCTCTTTGGTCAGCATGTTCTCACTCGTAATATATCAGAAATTAAAGTATGGCTTGAATACAAGCTATTTTTCATAAGTGACGTCTGTACGAAAAAAAAAAAAAAAACATTTGCATGGGCTATCCGTGAATACATCCAGACAGCAATTCATTATGTGTGTTATGTGATTTTATTCATAGGCTACGTCACCCACACGTTGCAGCTATAAATATACAGTCATTGCTCTTCATTTAAGTAATTAACATCATTTTACATCCATGCAGGTGTTTACAGGAGTGACAAACACATTCTACTATAGGATTCACTCCTGGAAATAATGATGTTGTTACTCCCAAAACCATTCTCTGTTCATAATTATTTATCTTTTAATATTTTTTGATAGGTAGTAGACTTGTTTCTTAGCATTTTATGTAGCACAATACATTTTATTTTCTACTTCTTTCTGCATAATTTTACAAAATTACAGCATTTATATATTATTTAGCTTTCAATTATACATACATATTTTTAAATAATATATTTTATGCTATACATTTTTATATTCAAAAGTTATATATTATTGTAAAGCTACAGTTATATTTTAGTAACAATGTGATTTTATTGCAATGTAAAAGTTTTGTTTTTCAGTTTGAACCGATTTTACATTTCTTACTTTTATGCATAGCTGAATTTAAAATTATATGTATGTAAATATATATATATTAGTGCTGTCAAATAATTAATCATGATTAATCACATCCAAAATAAAAGTCTTTATTTACATAATATATGTGTTCATGCTGTGTTTATTTATTATGTTTATATTAAAACACACACATACAGTATATATTTAGAAAGATATTTAAAAAATATATTTTATTTACATGTAAATGCATTTATATATTTATTTTCTTATATTTTATATTATATTTAAATATATTTACCTAATAAATATACACAGTACATACAAATATATTATATAAAGAAAAACTTTTATTTTGATGTGATTATTCATGATTAATCCGTTGACAGCACTGATTATTGTTATTATTTTTTGTCTCTTCCCTCTGTATATTATTTTTCCTAGCCTTTCATTATTTTGCTCGATCATCATATAACCCTTTTTTCATGCTTGATGTTTTGGTGTGATCACCGCAGTTCATCTTTTATTCTACTGTATCATCCGTGCCCCATCCATCTCTTGCCTCTTCATTTTCACATTTTTGCATGGCAAGCCATTTATTTTTTGGCTGAGTAAGCCAATATGGAAGTAGGTCTCACCGTCACACTCATCTTTTGCTTTTCTTGACGAGCCTTTTATTGCTCTCTCTTGCACTCCTTCTTTACAAGTAAAGGCTTTAAAGGAAAAAGAATATCCATTTTCTCTCTCTCTAGGTCTCTCTTTTTCGTGCTACACTATGATAAAATGTGCAGGGGATGTGATATGATGGTGTTACGCTGCTACTCGCACTCACATACTGTGGAGTGAGTGTACGAATACTTGTGAAAGAGAAAAGCAAGGAAGAAGTTATATCGTAACGCACTTCCATTCTTCCAAATCCCAGTTAGCATCTTATGTAGGCAGCTCTTTTCATCAAAGGCATCATGGGCCGCTTCCAAAGGCTGTTTCAAAAGACAGACAGACAAACATACTTTCTTTTGATATCACATCTCCACTCTTTTTGTAACATCTCAGTTTCTTTGTGCATGTACAGCTTGTTAGCAAAATCTTGTCAGTCTTGCATGGATTTATAAATAACTAGAGTATAAATCATAATATAATAATTGAATTGTTCAAATTCCTTAATTATTAGAATAACTTTTTAATGAATTCATCTGTGGGAGTTTATCAGCTTAATAGAATATCACACTGTTAGTTTAGCAACATTCCAATGCGAAACTCTATTGAAATTAAATTAAGGGTGTAAATAGAGAATCAGTAAAACAGTACATGTTACATCTAGGACTCAACTTTGCGACCCTACAAGAATACTTTTTTTTTTGTTCAAAGAAAATAAAAATAACATAATTTACTCAACCATTCTTTTCCCCTGAATTACGTCTTCCACCATTGTGGAGAGTATCAGGGTATGATGGCTCTCTAATTTCATCCAAAATATCTTGTATTTGTGTTCTGAAGATGAACGTTTGGGTTCAAGCAGCAAAATAAAATGGTTGTAAAATGAGGCTGTGCATGTGCGAGATGCCTGTGTGAGAAGCAGATGAGGCAGACCGACAGAGAGGAAGAGAATCGAAGAGGAGGATTGTCAGAGAATGAAGAAAAGGAACAGGCAGCATGCAGAGAGTGAGAATGAGGAGAGAGAGAGCGAAACCAGGGTGGGGTGGAGAGGGTTTAAGAATTTAGGAGGATTCAGTTTTCACAGCTGAGCTGAACTCATATATTCATCCACCATTCATCCTCAAAATAGCCCTAGCTAATTGGCTCCCAGTGAAAAAGTCACTTCAAAATGAAGCCTTTCCTCTGGACCTTTAAAGAGAGAACGAGAGAGAAAGAACCAGAGGGAGAGTAGAGTATCTGTGTTTGTTTGTGCATGTGCTTGCTGTGTCTGTGCATAAAGATTGTCCTATTTATAGAGCAAAGAACAGTATGAGACGGTTTCTTATGAGACACATAATTTAAATCTCTCATGGTGGACCCGTTTCCTAGAACTGGGCGTCCCTCTGTGTTAAATATGAAATCACATCAAAGTGCTTTAGCTAGCGGACTAAACAATTAAATAATTAAATGTGTACAATTCTTGTCTGTCTCTCTCTCCAGGATCTCAAGAGCAAACACAAGTTTAAAGTACATACATACTCCAGTCCAACCTTCTGTGATCACTGTGGGTCTCTGCTGTACGGCCTCATACACCAGGGCATGAGATGTGCCAGTGAGTCTATTTAGAGTAAGATCCAAATGAAGTTCATCTATTTAAGTCTGTAGACTGACATGCTGTGCACTTAGAACAATGCAGTTACAGTTATTTACCTGTATATATACCTGTATATTTTACAGTAGTTTTCTTGACTTATTATGAAAATATATTAGAATATAATAAGGCTAAATTGTTTGCCAGGTTAGTTTTGAGTTAGTAAAAATAGAGTTGCAAATAAAAAGTTTTTTTAATATATATATATTTATAGTATTATATTAGTGATAATATAAAAATATAACGCCAGCAGTACTGTATAAAACTATAATTGCATTTAATATATCAAATATAATTGTATAAACATTTATCATTCTGTCATTTAATTAGAATTCCACAAGTGAACGATGCTAAACTGAAACGATAAATATAAAAAATAACCTAGAATATTATATTATTTCATATATTATATATTTTTTCATTGACTAACATAACATAGTTTATTAAGGCACATTAGCTAAACTTTTTTCCAGTTTTTGACTTGAGTCGGCATTTAAATTAAGATTTCCAGCATAATATTGCAGCTGTGCAAGAATGGCCTATATAAATGACTGTAAATTTGAATATGTATTCATTTCGATTTCAGTTAAATTAAATATTAATATAATAACTGTCAATGAATTGTTTGTGAAGTCTCTTGCTTGTACGCAATATAGGTAAGAACAACATTCATATAGTTTAAATAGAGTTTCTATAACATGTTTTTATACAATGATTAAATTTCTATTGTATCAGTTCTTAGATCTAAATTAGCATAACATATTCATCAAGATTGCGTCATTTACATGTAATTAATCAATCAATTACATGTAACTGTAGAGTATTTCAGGCTTTTAATCGACATGTATATTAGATTGAATTAACTCTAATCCATGTAATAACAACCATGTCATCTAATATAATTTGCATGACACTTTCAGAAAATAACAAAGCAGGCGGCGGCAGCTGACAGCACATGCTGTTTCAGCATGTTGTCTCGTAACATATCTGTTATCGCTGTTTGTATTAGATTTAAAAGGTTTACAGTGTTAGACTGCTCATTACAATTGGTTTTGGACTGGAAGGAGACTATGAGTACATTATATGTGATTTTTTTCCCTCTCGCTCTTTCTCGTGTCTTTTATGTGTGTGTTTGTGTGTGTGTGAGAGGTTGTGACATGAATGTACACAAGCGCTGTGAGACCAGCGTCCCCAGCCTCTGTGGACAGGACCACACTGAGAAAAGAGGACGCATTCGCCTGACCGTGCGTGGAGAGAAAGAGGACATATATATCACAGGTGAACATAACTGTAACTTTTACAAACTGATCAACACTATTAAACTCTTCGGTTACACTTTAGTATAGGGACCAATTCTCACTATTAGCTAGTTGCTTATTAGCATGTTTATTATTAGCATATTGGCTGTTTATTAGTAAGCACATATTCTACATGACCATATTCTACATCCCCAATCATACACCTAAACTTAACAACTACTGTAGGCTACTAACTTAGGAGCATCAAACTAGATAAACCTGATCATAAGTACTGTATATAGCTTGTATTGAATATATATTTATGTTGGGTTATATTAATAAATTAGTAGCACTTTACAATAAGGTCCGTTAACATTCGTT
>JAUMHR010000042.1:15083358-15095188 GCA_032361145.1 Enteromius fasciolatus | reverse complement strand
CGCGTTATTTTTTGTGTAATTAATTAATCTAAATTAACGCGTTAAAGTCCCGGCCCTAATATATATATATTTATTTTTTATTTTTTTAACTTTGTGTCACATTTCAAAAGCCTCAAAGTGCTAATGACACTAAAACTGTGTGTATTTTATGTGTATGATATTTATTAATTTAATATAATATTTTTGCTTTTAATTTTGCAAATTTAAAATTCTGGAACAAGGGTAAAAACATTCAATTCATTCATGAAAGAGTTTCCAAGACTTAATGGGACTTTTATATAACAAAAAGTTAAAATCTGTTCATTTTAATAAAAGGCAGCCCTTTGAGAACAAAAGAGCCGGTAGTTGAAATTCTCCAACCAGTACCCCCATCTCTTTCTTTCGCGTCACTGGATCGACTCCAAAGGTTTCTCCTTGACAGCAGTGAGGCTATTGGCTGCATCCACATAAAAACGCCAAGGGGTTCCTTTGGCTTCTGCAGGGGGATGCTTCAATATATGACGCCTTGGGAGTGAAAACACTGATCTGATCTCATCTATGCGGTCTGCTCACTTAGTGCTTCCCTTTGTGTTGTTTCCAGCATCCTCTTGCCCGCACGGCATGACTCAAATAACCAATCATTTTTAGCGATCCAGCTTGGACACCTCCAGTCCGCAGAGTTCGCATGCTTACAAGCACCACACATGCCTTCCTTTTAGTCTCCGTGCAGAATCAATTGTTCTCGATTAGCGGCCGTTGGAGTGGATAATGAATTAAATCAAATTGGATTCTGCATATCTTGTTGATTCTAGAGGAGCGTTCAGTCTCAGCTTGAGACGATTAAGAATGCCACTTAGCAACAGAAGAAACTATCTCTTCGCCCCAAATCCTGGGCAAAGTTATCATTCGAAAAAGCTTCTTAATAAGTTCTGTGCCGAAGATGAATATCGTCTTGAAGATTGTGGTGAATTAAAAGAGCTGACGGCTTGCACACTGTAGTGCCATATGGCAAAGCATCGCTTGAGTGAACTCACCCCGTCTAGTCTCGAGAGAACAGTCGAGTGCAGTCTGTCTAGCCGTGGGCCTCTGAATATGGGAGAGGGAATATGTGGGTGATCCAGCAAATTGATTCATTAGCAAAGAAAATGAACCAATAAAACAAACAGTGCATATGTGTAAATTTCCTGGGCTGTACGATTGATATTTTACGTCACTGTATGAGGCATTTTTTGGGCTATTTAAGTGATTAAAAATATTTGATTATGAATATCTTCTTGTTATTCATAATATTCTTCTTAACTTTTGTATAGAAAGGTTAATAATAAGTAAATAATATATGAAAGAATAAGAGAACAATGTGTAATTATTGTAATTGGCAATTTGATGTATGTAGCATTATATATATATATATATTTTTTTTTTTTTATGTAATTGTTTTTACTTTTGATGCATTGATTGATTGATTGATTGATTGATTGATTGGACAGTGTGGTCCAAACAACACATACATATGTATGCATTTATTTATTTAGTTGGTTAGTTAGTTAGTTAGTTATTGGGAAACACTGGAATCCAAGAACCCCTTTGACTTTAATTGTATAGAAAGAGAGACAAAAATGCATACTACTTGGCTTTTGTATATATTTCAAACTGTGCATGTTTTCCTCGTATTGCTTTGAGGGTTAAAAATATGTTTACCTCTCAATAAATACATACTGGCAAAAAAAATCCTCTCAATAAATACATACTGGCAAAAAAAAAATGTTTTCAGAGTAGCACTCTTTGTAATCATGTGTAAGCGAGTTTATGGGCTGCCGGACCAAATCGGCAAGAATGTGACTGAGAAGGATTTGTGATGCCTTTTTGGCTTTGAAAACCCAGGCTTAGGAAGGATTTTCTAGGTCTTCATGGACAAGCAACAGAGCGGAAGGTCCACCCAGTCCTCAACATGATAAACAGAATAAACACAGCAGTTTAGCTGTACTGAATTTTAAGTTTTGTGGCATCCTGGTCCTCAAAATATTTGTTGTTGCAAATAACATAATTTTGAAATATTATTACAATTAAGAGTAGCTGTTTTCTATCTGGATATATTTTAAAGTGTAATTTATCGTGATGCAAAGCTACATTTTCAGAATCACTTTAGTTGTCAGTGTCAAACAAACACATTTTGAAATCTTGTACATCAATAATTGTGATGAAAATTATGAAATGTCACACTTTCTCTGTCCCACACCATGTTTATAGCATCTGTGCACCATAAGGAAGTAGTGCAACACATGTAATGGAGAGCCACGTGTAGTTATAGTCCAGTGATTATAACCACACATCTGTCTATATTATTATGGAAAAAGAATTGCTGGGGAATTGAATGTAGACTTTGTTGACAAATGAAGAAAAATAACAGCCTGAGCA
The DNA here is from genome assembly GCA_032361145.1 of Enteromius fasciolatus. Lineage (NCBI taxonomy): Eukaryota > Metazoa > Chordata > Actinopteri > Cypriniformes > Cyprinidae > Enteromius > Enteromius fasciolatus. The sequence goes on along the minus strand of JAUMHR010000042.1, from coordinate 15,092,794 downwards.
TCATCAAAATAAGTGTTTTGTTCTTCATAATCTGTGTCTGGACCACCGCCGCTCTTTTCATTGATTGTCATTGAGTGTAGAGGGGGATTCAGAGGCAGGCTATCATTTCTGTTCTTGCTAATTAGTTTTTCTTGGCTTCTGTGTTGTCAAGAGAAAGTTGTCCTGCATCATTCAGTTTAATCAGAATCTCTGGGTACCTCAGAAAGTTTTGAAAATCCAAAACATAATATTTTTTGTGCAACCTTGTTGTTATTTGTGCAAATATTAACTTTTTTTTTTTTTAACAGTTTTTTTTATTTAATAAATAACTTACCTGGAAAGCTACCTGAAAAACTATGGGCAAGTGTACGTTGGAACAGAAGCTGTTTTACCAAAAGCTGTAATACCAGATATTTATTTGATTTAGTCAATAGAAGTTAATTGATCAATTAAATCTATTAATTGCGTTATTTTAAAAGCATCATCATTTTACAGCATTTTTACATGAGTGTCTAAAACTTTGAACACTACTGTAGCTTTGCAGGTAGGCATTTTTTAAGCATCTTGGAGTTCTTCTGGATTGAGTCTGTCTCAGTTTGTTGTGTTACTTCATGTGATTCCAGACAGACTGATGATGATCAGATCTCTGTGTGGAGCACTGGCTGCTGTGCAGACAATAATCTCACTGCGTTATTACAATTAATAACAAAAATAATGTTTTGAAATATAGACTGAAATTTCCAACTGACACGCTACCGCAAAAGATAGAAATGACCGACTAAACACCATTTTTGTTGGTGAAAATACTAGAGCCCTAAGACTTTTGCACAGTACTGTCCACAGTAAGAAAATCACAGAAGTTTGCAACAACATGAAGGTGAGTAAACAATGATCAGATTTTCATCTTTATATAACTATCCCATTAAACATTTAATTTGGTATCTTTAGATTGAGAATTATCTGAATGTTAAATGTCTTCGGTCACTACGAAAAACAACAACAACAACAAAAAAAAAAAAAAATGAATAGACAAATAGCAAACCATCTAGATTGGGTTGCACTGGTGTGCTGCATCAATTTTATAACTGCATGGTGAACTAGATTAACAGGATGAGAGTCTTTACCGGCACAGCCATTAAATATCTACCGGCAATAAATCTTAACTTAGCATCTGTGTTTATGTTGCATGGGTGGAGGAGGCTTTTAGACGGGCTGGAGGCGACAACAAAGGAAGACTTCCTGTTCAAAATAGAGGATAGGCGGGCTAATTTGAGAATGGGGATTGGAAATGTAATGGTCTTGTCTTTCGACTTTGCCCCCAGGCCAATACAGAGCCATCTATCCATCGTTCCTCAGAAGACAAATGATCTACGGGTTAGAGTGGCCACTGCGGTTTCATCAGTGCGACACAATCAACAGGATTGTAGTGGTGCTAGATCAAGTGGAACGCTGCAGTTGAGCAAGACTTATGAGTGTTGGGTAATTTAGAATCAATGGAAGAAACTTTCACATAAGCATCATCTTGCCTCGAGCCCTCACAGTGGTGCTCTTAGATATGGACCTTCACTGATTCCTCCCATGAAGGATTAAGATGTTTCAGCAGTATATTTATCCACCGCTGCCATTCTGGCCTGTGACCAAACTCATCTATATCTTTCCATGCCACTTTGTCAGGTCAAAGCAAGGACAGAAAGGAATAGTTCAAGTAAAAATGTTTTGCGGAAAACAACCTTTGGTCTTTGTTGATGTCCAAGTGCACTGAACTAGTTTTGAAAAGTGAAGCCAGAATGTTTCGATAGCCCTGAGGTGACTGTATCAACCCTCTCCACTACATAATCAAATTACACTTCAAATATTTTTTATATTGTTTCCAAAGATATCATTTTAGAGTGCTGATGTATCTTTAAGTGTTAATTTTTCAAAAAGGCCAAAAGCCAATAATTTTTTTTTAAATAATAGAACATAGAGAACATAACAAATGTTTAAATGGAGAAATATTAGACATTCATCCACTAAACAAGCTTATTTAAAATTTGATGCCTGCTACATCAAATTTTGGTGTAGAAATGTTGGTAAAACGTTGGTAAACAGCAGCATGGCTTCATAGCAGAGAAGCCTGTAGTCCAGATCATTTACTTACAGAAAAATATGTCAAAGACGACCACTAACTCTTCAGCAGCTGGAAGAGAATCTCCCTTTCTCTTTAAGAGGGAGTTGGGCATGTTGGATTCACTGTTTAAATGGTAGAATTTGGAAGGTGAACAGACTGAACACGTCTTCAGAGACCAAACGGATCTGCTCATGCTCAAGCAAATAGGTACAGTAGGCTAATTCATATACACATTGACTATCTATAATGACATGTATGACATGAGAGAAGAACATGACAAAAACAAACAAAGACAAAATGCTGGAGTGATGCTTGTATGAGGAACAAACCACAAACTCAAAAAATTTAAACGAAGTAGTCCTAAGAAAAAAGGCATTTTGATTTTATGATTCAAGATTTGATGAAAGGTTTGATCAACTTTAAAAAATAGTAAAAATGGCAAAAGCACATAAAATTACAAAACCCCTAAACTGAATTTAAAATTAAAATCTACAAAAAAAATGCACTGTTTTGGTCTATGCCTTTAGCTAGCTATGATGTTACCAAGGTCTGACCTCTGTAAATGTATTCTCTGAATGACTAATTTCCTATTCTCATAAGAGTATCTATGTGTATAATTAAGTTTAGACAGTTTGCAAGAAAGTTTAGAGTCTGTTGTATGAAAATCACTGCAAGATTTTGGAAAGATGCTTATGTATGTATGTATGTACTTAATGTCTTTTTTACACACATATATATGTTTGCATAGCAATATCTGGCAACACTGATCATTGGCACCTAATTGACTATAATCAAAAAAGGCCATGGCAGGTAAATGCTGACAAGATAACACATTGGGTAAGGCAAAAGCAAACGCAAACACAAACAAAAAAAAATGAATTATATGCTATGTATGTGTGTGTGTGTGATATCTGCCAGACCGGATACGTTATCAAAAGCAGTAGCATTTAACACTAGTCTGTACATATCTGTAGGTTAGAGAATGAATAATTAACTGATAAAATGAGCCGTCCCCTAATCTACAGTATCAACTAATTTTGATGCAATAAATGTGGTATAATTTAACAATGTTCATCCCTCCAAAACAGAGAAAACATCTTTCACAAACATCTACATATCTGTCTCTTTTTAAACTGTATATTGCATAATGAGTTGTATTTGCTGGTGCGTTGCTATTTGGAGGAAACTGAAATAGACAACGCCATTGACCGACTAAAACCTGGTCCATGTGGAAGTAATTTATTATTTTTTGTTATTTAAAGAGCGTATTAGCAATATGCACCTACACGCAGGTCCACAGTGTGCGTGTAGCACACAAACATGCTAAATACGTAAAATAAAAGGATTACAATGTAAAAGGTTATTATTGTGTATATATGACTTTGTATATATAAAAATGTCTAGGCCTACATGTCATAATGCTAGTCATTGCATCATGCGATTTGCATGTTTAGAATTAGGCTACCGATTTGCTTGCGCTCGAGTAGATACATTTCCTCTCTGAAGGCAAATTCCACCATGTAATTAGAGAATCTGCAAGAATTAAGATAATTTCCAGGTCCAAGATTGAGAAATAATCGAAATTATCTTTTCTTACTAGTTTAGCATATAACCATCTATAATTGCGGGATTGGCATTTGGATGAACCTTTCCTTTTGTAAAGCAATCCAGAGGGTTCAAGTCAATTCCTTTTAGTACGGTTTCCACTCTGCATGCCGAATAAGAGCATCATTGACAGTTCAAATGAATAATTCATCTTTTATTTGCCGCCACAGCAAAATGCTAAATGCTTGCCGTTTTTTGTTTTTTTTTCCCTTTTGCTACTTTTTTGTCAACTCCTACACGACTCAGTCATCATTCAGAAACAGGAAATAAAAAGGCAGGAAAGCGACGTGCCAGATACTCGCCAATGGAACATCTGGGTGTCTGTGAATGCTGTTATACGCTTTCTCTTGTCCCTTGAGCCGGAAAATGAAAGACGACATGCGGAGGGGTTGACAGGTAAAGTGATTGCCCCCTGTTGAGAGGTTGGCAGCATCACTCTCTATACTTCTCTCCTTTCTGCTTCCTTTTCCTTGAGCCGTTCGTCTCAAAAGTGGCCCCTCGTGGGGCCCCAAAACACAGAGAGAGAGAAACAAACAAACAAACACTAAGAATAATCGGTGAGAGGGGTTGTTTCTATTGGCTTTAGATGACCGTTCAACAGGTCACGCAGTAACGAAAATGATCTTGGACATCACAGCTGATGTTGTTTGTGATGGTTTTGACAGATGCAGCAATGGCATTTAATATTTCTCCCTTTCTTTTTCTTCTTCTCCAGCTGGCGGGCACTGAAGGCAGAGAAAGGAAAAGCTCTTAAATGTTGGATTCAAACCAGCATGTTTGACACCTTTTATAAATGCACTGACACAGTCAGACCTCTCTTTATGTGACACCTTTATCATTTTGAATGGCAAATCTAAATATGGAGGGTTGCAGCATTCAATGGCTGACAGAGAACATTCTCTTTGGCTTGCTAAAAGCTGTCTCAATGCAGCTGACAGCTGGAGAGGAAAGTGAAAAAGCTTCACTGCTACTTCAAACATAGGTAAATATGACAAATGGCAAATAATGGCCTCCAAAATATTTTGGAATTATCCACTCCGTCTGAATCTGAAATAGAGCCTAAAGCTACTATGGCACATAAGAAAAGTAAAAGCCTTACTTAAAGATATATGAGCCACGTTATATGGAAATTTACTTTAAAAGTCCTTTTCTAATGTATTAAAGGCATCAATCTTATTTCGGTTTCATTTGACGTTTCAAAATGGCCATCTGCCTCAGTGGATCCTATGCCACAAAGACGTTTTTTTCTTTCTTTTTCAGGATGTGCTGCATGCAGGACTGTGGGAACAATTTTGAAAAATGAGGAGGATACATAATAAATCTCATCAGCTTATATCATGAATAGTAAGTAGTTGGCATAACTCCTGAAGGAAATGGAAATGGGCACAAGCTCTAAGGTTTCAACTGCTTGGTCAAGTATCTAAGAGTATCTAAACTTACAGGGTTAGATACAAATCACTCGCATTGTGTTCTTTTTCCACATTTCCAGGACTAGTATCTCATTAAATCTATTAAAAACAGATGGAAAGAAACCTTTGGGGGATTTCCATAGCTCACTGTATCCACCTACAGACAGAAGGTGATTCAAACAGGTGGAAGATGAGTCACCTCTTAATGTCTAATAAAATACTAGCTGACAGCGGAAGGTTACTCTTTAAACCACAAACAATAAACCAATATAAACTCTTTAAGATCCACAAAGAGATCACCCGCCGCAAATGGGGCCACATTGCTGCAATTACGACTGTACATCAAGACAGCTTATGAACCCTAGGTAATGACTCAGGCACTTATCTGCTGTCTCCTAGTCTCCTAATACATTGTTTATTGGCGTACCACACAGCCCTAATTAAACACAAGAGCTCCTCTGGTGAGTTAAGGGGGAAAAAAATCAGAGAAGCATCAGAGCTTCGAACGGTAATTAACCTAAAAACCGAGGCTTTATAAGAGACTTGCTTAATGAAGTACCGTTCCTTTAAAGAAACAAAACTCTGTTTGCTAACATTGAGGGTTCAATGTTACACTATGACTTTTTTAATTGTAACTCTGCTGACGTGCGAGATAGGGAAAGAAAAGTTGTTAGAAAAAGGAAGTGGCCCAAGAATGACAGAAAAGCAGAGAGACTAAGAGCAATTATTTGATTCGTGTTTCTTTGTGTTTCTTTGAGGCGACAGCGAGCCAAACTGAGCTGTCAAATGTTGGCATTTGCTTTGTTTGTATGAAAATAGTTTGTAATGATAATGGTGAAATAACAAGGCTTGACAAAGACAGATTGCTTTGTGTGTGTGTGTGTGTGTGTGTATATATATATATATACGAATAATCAATTAAAAAAAAAACATTTTAAAGGTGCTGTATGCAGATTTTTGACAAAAAATAACACATTTTTAGGAAACATTCTTTAGGAAACAAAAAGAATGCTATAGCTGGTAATTCTACTCTGAAATAATACATTTCAGGCAGATTCTGGGCTGGAATTGCAGTACCCATTTTAACAGTTTTATTTTATATTATTCAAATATTACATACTGCACCTTTAATCTGTTTGATCCTGCCTACTTTCAGTTGTCAGAAAACACAGTGTATTGCTGTCACGGAATCATGTTATGCATATTTCTCTGAAATAATTCTATAGCCAGTAATTCTACTCTGAAATGTGCATTCCGGGGTGGAACGCCATTGTTTTTAAAATGTCTGTAGAAATTGCAGTATTACTGGCAGCTGGTTGCCAGTAGCTTACTGTAAATTTAAATGTAGTTGCAAACCAATTTCGGGAGGAAGTGCGTACGAAGCTAATTCAGCTGGCACCAATCTATCAATAAGAAACCGCTTTCATCGTAAACCAATCCAGTTTCTATCTTTTCACTATAAATAATCCAGTTTCCTTCTCTTTGCATTCCCTCCGCCTCCCCTTCTCCGCCGTTCGCTCCTTCCAAGAGGGGCTACTAGGGCTCGGGGTTCACCAAACTCCCGGCTCGCCCCCAACAACACGCCAAACATGATTATTTATTATCAATGAGGAAGCGCAAACTCATGAAATGTAAGTTATTTACTGGCAACAGTTTGATCAAAGATAAATGAACATTTTATCTTACCTAGTTTGTATCTTTACAGGAAAAAAATTAAATATACAGCCTTTAACAATTTCTGGGAAGTTGATGAGGATTTCTGGTTCCCAGAATGCTTTGTATGAGGATGTTTTCAATAGTTTTATTCTATAAAGATATAAGACTTTTTTTATGTTTAATGTTCATTTTTATTTAAACAAACGTTTGCCAATACATTTTATACATATAAATCTACAGTAAGTAGATTTATATGTATACATCCTTCTGGATGGAGACAGGAAAGAAATACAGTAAGTCGTAGGAAAGCGTCCACTTTCGACATACGAGTTTGGACAAGGAACTGATAGTGGTGTGTGGTTTATAAGGGGTGCTTGATTGTGCTAGTGATTGTGATCAGGTGTGTAATTCAGGAGATGATGAGGATCAGTATTCGGGTGACTGAGATCATTGCGTGACAGGAGGGGAGGAGTTAGGTGCAGAGTCTGGCGTGGATGTTACACTGCATAAGTACAGCATTTTTTATTTATTTATTTTTTAACAGCTGTCGATCTTACATATTGCACCTTTAACCAAATCAGTATATTAGGATGATTTCCAAAATGTTTCACGACATATATTACTATATTTTTGATCAAATAGACATAGCTTAGGTGAGACTTAAATATATAGCAAATTCCAAAACCTTGCAACATAGTGTCTACTTAGTAAGTTGCATTTAAGTAAAGGAAGGATGGAAGTAATGAAGTAATCTGTTTACAGCTGATTCTGGTAGAGTTTGACATTAGACATCACACTCTTTAGGTACAACTCACAAATAATGATTAAAGTAGTATTGGAATTTGTCACTACGTTTTTGTTTTATTTTTTTAATTAAAGGAAATGTAAGTATTTTCATAGTCAACGTTTCTTTTTTCTTTTTTTCTTTGGACTATGATGGCTTTCAGAACACACAGCCATCATATAGCAGTCACTGTCAGTGTGAAATGGATGGCGAGCGTTTAGCTTCACAAGGAAAAGCAGACTTTTTTTTTTTTTAATCCCCCTTGAGCGGCAGGACAATATGAGACGCATGTTAACATGGAGGTCTCATTAGAAGTATTCCCTAACATGCTCGACATCCATCATACAGAAGAGCAGAAAAGACAGACAGTTCACTCTTTTCCAGAAGCTTGGTAAATAAAGACTTGGCCATTGATTCATGCATCTTTGTTTTTTCATACAGACAGCGGTGTTGGTCCCCTGGGTGCCAGAAGTTTGATGGTTGTTGTAGAGCCATAATTGGTCAGCATGTGGCATTTATCCTATTATCCTTTCAACACAGGTTCAATAATTTTTAAACAAGCTGTTGTGGCACAAATGTGTATCATTCCAGTTGAGTGTTGATCGATATGTCAGTGTTGTCTAAAAATGCACCATTACTTTGTGTGTATGTATGCCTTTGGGGTGTGTAACACTGATTGGAAACCCTGGATGGATGGTGGTCATCTCAGTGCTGATATGAGGTTCCCACTTTTTGGAGAAGTAAAATTTAACTATAATATCTCCATTATTCCTCCTAGACAGGAAAAAAATGATACCTTTTCCTTGGATTTTTCTCCTACAAGAAAAGGCAAACATTGACTCAGTTGTAAAGCATGCCGCTATACGTTTTTGCACAACTTTTCAAATGTACATACAATTCACTGTAGTTTTGAGCTGAAATAAACATTGCAGTTACACACCAACAACATTTATTATTAATAATACTGTGACCTCAAAACATGTTTATCATTGTGTATTATTTTTAAACAAATCCTTTTTTTAAGTTTGCTTCACACACTTGCAAAAACAGAACAAATCTCTCCCTGGGGCTTCCAAAAGGTACCAATATGTACCATATAAGGTACTTTGCACCCTTTACGGGTGTACATTTTAAAAAGGTACCACCCCATTGACTGCTTTGGTACCATCTTTTTTCTGAGAGTATATGGCCAGGTCCATATGTATGGCTTTCTGAAGTAGTAAACTTGTTCAACAGCCCACCTGGTACAGGAATGTACATTCAGACAAGAGTCACAATAAAAATAAAAAGTCTAGGCATTGTTGCTTCAATAAATACATTTTTGTGTAATGTTTTCTTTTGTCAGCACTGTCAGTTAGGTTTAGTGTAGATTGGTAGTAGTTGCATTGTTATTAAATCAACACAGTCTCACTCCAGCTCATCACATTTTGACGTTTGGTCAAAACAGTTTTGCGTCGTTTTTCAATGTTCAATGTTTTCCTTTTCAGTCACTTTTCCTCCAAGGGTTCCTCCATTGTTTTAAATAGGAAATCCTTTGTGTCAATATGCCGCCGCAACATTTTTTTATTTTTATCTTATCGTCATAATTTAATATATATTGGGTGAAAACATTGGCATTATTGCATATATGTAGGTGTGTGATTTTTCAATGTAAACTGTCATGATCCAGCTGTGGAATCTCGCGCTCTCGCTTCCTTGTGAGCAGGCAGGACTCGGAGGCAAGAAATAATTAAACTTGACCATTTATTTAAACAAACAAAAAAAGGAAAACGCGATGAGCAAAGCAGAGATGAACAATCAGACATGCAACGTTAACAACCAGTGGTGGAATGTAACGAAGTATTTGTACTTCGTTACTGTACTTAAGTAAATTTTTACGTATCTATACTTTAC
>JAUMHR010000042.1:15036280-15052359 GCA_032361145.1 Enteromius fasciolatus | reverse complement strand
GGCAATGAGTCCAAAATAAACACAAAACACACATAGTCTGCTGGAGTGCCATCCAGTGGCCTGAGCTGGCACCTCCAGCTGACCGTGACATTTAGCTAGAAAACCCCTGCAGGGAAGGTTTAATGCCAGTGTAAACGATGATCATTTTTATTCTAAGTGCTGTTTTAAAACGAAAACGCACCGGTGTTAACGGAGCGCAGTGAAGTTCGTTTTAGATTTGATATTCGTCTATGCCGCTTTAGGGAGCGTCTGCAAATTTACATCTCAGTACTAAACGAAGTACAAATTTCTACTAGTTGTGCCTAATTTCACAAGCAAGCACTGCTGTTGTCATTATCTGATGTGTAGCCTGTTTGATTGTATCAGACAACGACTCGATCACTGTTCTGTCAGTATTTCATATTCATCCCATTTTATGACAACAGAAACAAATATATAAAAACATTTACTGAGAATTTAGCTGCATCAGAACACAGTATGTGGACACATTAGGCTATGTGTAACCTAAACAGGTTTGTTTCTGTAAATATAATAAGTAATATAATAATGAAAACTTTTGTATCTCAACTGTATTTCAATTGCTATGTTGTCTACAACGTGAAATAATAAATTGTCTGCTAAATGAATAAATAAAAATGTTAATGAAAGACTGTAGAAACACTGGACGTAACTATGGGGCACCACATCGTGCAGCAGCAACTTTGAAAACAAAAAAGGTACCTCAAGGTTGATTAAAGTAAATGTGTGCAAATTTAGGGCCCCATTCCTATATTTGCCTGAGGCCCCAAATTCACTAAATCCGCCCCTGCCACAGGATAAAGTGTTACCAAAGTTTTTACACAGGTTAATGATAAAATAATGAATAGATTATTTAAATATAACAAAATTAAATGTTTTTATTCATTTTGTGCAAAAAAGAAGCAATATAGAGGCATTGAGAGTGTGCATAATCACAATAAACTTGTATTAAACATTAAAACATTAACACATTTTTCAAGCAAATCTGCATATTAGTATGATTTGTAAAGGATCACGTGGCACTGCAGCAAATAAGCTAAAAAAAATTCAGCTTATATCACAGAATTATAATGTTTTAAAATGAAATGCTAAAAAAATATTTTTTTAAGTTATTTAAACAAAGTTTTATCTAAATTAATTTGTCTAATAATAAAAATAATTGTTTAATATTTTTAAATCTACCTATATATAAAGAGTTCACTGTTGACCTGTGGCTTCTACAGGAGAGTATATCCTCATTTAAACAGCTCAGAGCTCGTGATTGACCCTTATGAAAACTTAATGCATTAGGAATTCGATTTTTAGATGTGGAGCTCTAATTTAGCAGTCTATTAGCTCTTTTGTTTAGTCTATTTCTGACTGTTTCTACAAACCAAAGTGGAAACTAAGAGGTTAATCTCTCCTTTCCTGCACATATGTGACTGTCATTAGCAGGACCACGGGACAGTCTTTCTCTTTTTCCAAATCTCTGAGAGTCCCGTGTGTGCCTCTGCCCCAAAGGGAAGGGAAGGGGGGGACAAATCTCTTTTTCTGAGCTTCCAAAATCCCAATAGTCTTTGCGTGCCTCTGCCCTGAGGGTCCGAAGTAGCCTCCCGGGACATGAAGTATTGGCTTTGGATTTAGCGGTTTCCTGTGAGCTGTACAGACTGAACCAAACAAGCCATGAACGAGGGAGCGTATGGACAGCTCTTCAAGTCCAGCAGGGACACGAGAAGGACTGGAGGAGAGGAGAGGAGGAGGAGGAGATATAGAGAGAGAGAGAGACCTTTGAGAATGTGCTCTCCAGAGCTAGCACAAGTTAATGATGGGGAACCAGGGCGAATTCCCAGAGTGAAGCAGAGCAGCTTTCAAGATGGGCTGCACTGATCCACTGCCAGACACCAGAGAGAGGGAAACATGGGGGGAGAATAAGAATTATAGGCAGACAGTGACAGAATGATTGGACGCATGTAGGAGAAAGGATGTAGGTCTTCTCGAATAAAAAAACAGATACGTGTGTGTGTAGATGCCTGCATTTCGAGTCATATTTATTTATATAGTGCTTTATACGGTACAGATTGTTAAAGTTTTACAATCACTAACAGAAAAAAAAGTGTTTATGTTGCATAATTCATCATTTATCAAAAAAAAAAAAATACATTTAAGATGTAAAGCAGCAGTACAGAAGGCTGTACTGTCTTTATTCAACCCAGTTTATATTAGTGTTGGTTCATTTCAGTTCAGTGGCAATGTCTAGTTGCAAAACGAAAAGAAAAACAAACATTAATTATGAAACCAAGATATAAAGCAGCTTGGAGGACTAATTTTGGAGACTAACTCTCACTATTAACTAATTATTACCTCATACATTTGCTTCAGTTAACTCTTAACATGCTGCGTGAGGAAGGATTAAGGGATCTAAAATATGTTTTAATATGCATTAAATGTACTTTAGAAGTACCAAAAATATCCATTATGCTAGTAATATGCTGTTAATAAGCAACTGATTAATAGCAAGTATTGGTTTTACAAAATAACCAGTTGTCCTTAATAAATCATGTATTGTGATGCTCTAGCACAGATTTCCCGACATTTCATAAATGACTGCGGAAAACTGGAATTTCAGTAGTCCGTCCCAGTTTGACAGTCCTCCAACTGACCACTGGACAAGACAGATATAAAAAAATATATAAAAACATATAGTTGTGTTGTGCTAGTTTTACTTCTCCTCATTATGATTTTTGGATTTCGGTTAGTATTTGCGATTAAGCTATATATTATTAAAAAAAATTACTTTTTCCAGTAGGTAAGCAATGGCAACCGCCTAGCAACACCTTGCGGGACATTTTCTATGATCTGGCAACCGAACTGGCTTATATATATGCAAATGTAGATATTAGGAGATGCAAATTATACAAAACTGCTAGATGCAGATCAAGCATGATGGTTTTGTCATTGTTTCCAGACCTGTATGAGTTTAGTTCTTTTCCTGAACTCAAAAGAAGTTAATCTGAAAAATCTGGGTAAAAATGTTGTTGTTTTGTTTTCTTGTGTACTCCATGCCAGAAATTAATGGCTACTGTCAAATAATTGTTCATCAACATTCTTTACAATTTTGTCCATGTTTGGCAGCGTTGTCATTTTTAGTGTTTGGGTAGTTTTGGGTATGCATTTAAATGTTTTTGAAAAAAGAATTTTATGCTCAGTACATTTACTATTTTATCAAAAATACAGTACAATAAGACTGACCCTGTTAGTTTTTGATTCTGTCTTTGATTCTAGTTCTTGCTCTGTTACCTTGAAACTTTGTCTATCCAAATTTGTCGACAAATATGGCAGAACTGACGGTATAGTTTGTTAAAAAGTAACATTTTTCCCATTCTGAAACTGAAACTTGACATGAATTCTTTGCGTGAAAGAATTTCATTCACTGTGTCACTCGAGTAATGATGCATTGTGACCGATTCCACATCAGCCCGCTTTGGAAGCGGGAAATAACGATGACTCGATAAAATTCCTCTGAAAAAGGCTGGACATTTGAAGCAAGCATCAGACACTGAATCCTTACCCTGTTTCCATCCTTCATGAAGACAAACAAGGCCTTTTGAAAAGCAGTCTTTAAGAATTGAAAGCCCAAGTATCCCGACCAGCGCGAAGGCTGCCAAGAGGCCAGAGAAATCTGATACGTCCTCATTGGGTGCCTTAACAAAGATCTATTGAGGCTTGGAGAGGACTCTGATTGTGGAGGAGAAGGGGGTAAAAAAAAAAACCTGGGGCCATGACAGGCATCCGGTAAGGGGATCGTTCTGCCTCTGTCCTCCCTTAACATTCCCCCGGGTGGCCTGGAAGACGCCCAATAAAACAGGGCTGGCTAAGGCAACGGAGGTGTCTGTGTTTGTGCCTGAGGGGAGAGAGCTATTATCGTGCCGACTACGCCGAGTTGAAACCATTTCTATGGTTCAGGTCTTTAACCTCTGCGCTGATTAAGGTTATCCGAGTAATTTAGTGGAAGCGGTATCACATTATGGTAGACTTATGAGGTGGAAATTAAATTTTGCTCCAGGCTTATAAACTCTGGGGAGGAAGAGATGTGGAAGTGGATGCACATGGGTGACTTCCTGTTGATTTTGTTCACCGAGGGCGTTTTTAGGCTTAACGAGATGATGTCTTTTTATCAGGTTATCTGTAAGTGTGCATATAAACACACAGGCTACTAAAGGTTGCATGCCATAACTTTTGTGCTTCTGAGGTTCTGCATAGAATTAAGTTTTCTATGGAATGCCACATGTGTGCATTAATCATCATCTAGGATTCTTAAAGTGACAGTTCACCCAAAAACAAATTCTTTATTTGATTTAGTTATATAAGCTGTTTTGTTGGGGGGGTTGTTTGTATTTTTTCATATAAAACACACATTTCAATGGAAATAATGGCTAACGCTTAAGTATAGGGACCAATATATAATGTACATATACTGCATTGGTTTTTAAAAATATTTGTAAAGCACTTTGTGACTCCTGTGAAAGGTGCTAAACAACATAGGAGTTTATTAAAGGTAAAAGTTAGTGGTTTGTTAATAGCAAGAATTGGATTTTTCCTTGTAATTCACCTTATGATTTAACTAATGATTGTAATAATACATTATAACATAATATATAATGTGTATGAGATGTTTTAGAATGTATATTTTCAAATCTAAATATATTGCCTTAAAATGCATGACAAACAACTTCAGATGCAAAAGATGAATTGGATATATAATAATATCCCAATATTAATAATTAATTGAATATATTCGTTTATTATTAATTCATTCTAATATTTTTCAATTAATATATTATGCATTTTAATTTTGGCTAAAGTTATGTTTTTGTAAAATATATGCATTATTTACAACATACATCATTAATACTTTTATAATGCATTATACAGTAGGCTTCAAGTAAAGTTTTGCCATTATGAAATAAGTAAATACCTACGTACAACAAACTTTTACTTGATGCATGACATGAAGGATCAGTTTTCCTTGAATAATGGCCTACATTTGTTCCATTCCTGCTGTTATAGGAGACAAAATATACATTTGTTTAGTTTTTGGTGATTCGTTTTAGCCATTTATGGTTAATGGCAACAGCACTTGTTGCAGTGACCTGACATATGGAGTTTCCAACACTCATCACGCATCACTGCAACGAAAACACTGCAGCATTTTAACAATGTATGGCGTATTGCAAGTAGCCAACAATTGGCACAGCTGATCTAACAACCGCTTTGCACTCTTCCCGGGGTGTTTCCTTTCCTTTCCCAGCTGAATTACAGTTTATAGGAGCCTTTCACACAACACGCTCCCACTAAATTTAGCACATCATTAGTTTCACAGTTTTCATAACACCAGTGCAGGGCCATTCCTCTGCAGACGGTTGTCATGGCAATGACAGATCTCATCACAGCTCTGAATCGGAATTTGTTTAAAAAGAATTTCGAGCTTATTTCTAGGCAGGACAAGGGAACTAAAGCAGCCTCACGCAGCAACACTCTTGGCTTTATAAAGTCATTTCATTTCACTGTTATTATTTATTTTCAGTCTACAATAGGGAAAACTAGCCATGAAATGTGCAAATCATTTCAGGATCAATTCTAGCCCTGGTTTAAAATATAAATAAAACACACTGTTCATATGTGTGGTAACATCTAATAAAGATATATTTGTGTAATAAGTTACTATGACTGAATCAAACAACTATGAAAAGTTGAAGGAGATAAGGTAGCATTTCCCCCCCTTTAAATATAATTTCCTTTATTATTAATAATGAATTATTAATAATGATTATCATATAATTTTGGCATTTTATAACAAGGTTTTTGAACAGTAGCACAATATATCTATTCACACAGTTCACACTCATGAGGTATGTTCTCTTTATGTGGCTAAATACAGAGGATATTTGCATTCAAATAAAGACTGTTTTGTCATGAAATGATTAAAGAGCCTCCGTGGCGATGTTTATTTAATGTCATGTGGAATGCAGACTGCCAAATATTGCAATTTAATAACATGATATATTAATGACAAGGACAAGTGCTCTATCGAAAATATTGCTTTCTCCAGTGAAAAAGGCAAACCATCTGAATCAAGAAACAAATATGAACAGATCAAGCACTGTTTATAAGTGAAAACAGTTCTTCACAAATACGTCAGTAGATTCTGAGGCAAGAGGACAACAGAAAATGTTTTAAATTAGGAATTACGGACTTGTATTTTGGCAGAAGTGATCCTAATTATAGATTTGTTTCTTACAAACATGCAGGTTTTC
Organism: Enteromius fasciolatus; assembly: GCA_032361145.1. NCBI lineage: Eukaryota > Metazoa > Chordata > Actinopteri > Cypriniformes > Cyprinidae > Enteromius > Enteromius fasciolatus. The sequence continues at coordinate 15,046,048 of JAUMHR010000042.1, read as the reverse complement.
ACTGAAGAAGGCAGCCATTAATCTGACGGCACCCATTCAATGCAAAAGATCCATTATTGAGCAAATACTACATTTCTCCAAATCTTATCTAAACTTATCTATATCTTGGATAGCCTGAGTGTGAGTAAATTTCATGTTTCTTTTTTTGTTTAGTTTTTTTTTTTCATTTTAGGAGAACTGCTTAAATTAATTTAGCATGGATAATCATCACTTAAAATCTGATTTGAAGATTATATTATCCTTAAAATTGTATCTGGGTGACAAATATGCAGTTAACACACTGTAAAAAAAAAAAAAAATCTGCATTTTCCCAATTTATGGGGAAAAAAACGGCAGCTGTGGTTGCCAGAATTAAACCGTGAAAAATACGGTAACAATATTTGTTTGTTTTAAGGTTATGTTAAATTTACAGTTAAATACTGTAATTTCTAATAATAAGCTGTATTACTATACTGATATAATGTTAATATACCAACCTAATAAAGTAGTGAAATCTATTTTGTACCTCTGAAATACATTGAAACCTACCAAATGCAAGTCATGATAAACCAAAGCTCATCATAAGAAGCTTTTAAATAGTAACACATATAGAAGGTGCTCAGTGTCATTTATGATTTATTCTGGGAATGTCAGTTTACGGTGTCTCCCTGTAAATGTAACATGAATATTTTTTACAGTGCATGTAAAGGCAACAAAAAAGGAGGTCAGGAAGGAACAATTCAAGTGTAAATTGTCTTCAAACCTGACATAAAAACGCTTTATCTAAATAGATGCAGACAATGAAGGCCAAGATTTTTATAGGGAATAATGGCTTACATTAAGATTTATTCCCCTCACAACGCTGCCGTATGACTGCAAAAGACAGTACAGGGTCATATAGACTTCTGTTCTGGTGCGTTCTGTGACTTTTGAAGCTTAGAAGCTTTAAAAAGGTTTTGTATGAGATCCTAAAGGGCAGATAATGCATCACAGCGAGATCAAGAGCTTATTTTCATACAGTGATGGTATAATTGTCCACTTATGGACTGGGGTTTGATCTATTTAATTCAACGGCTTTAGTACATGTCACTCTTTCTGAGGTTATGATGCATTTTCGCTGTAAGGTTCACCTTTGATGGGATTTACAGAATCGATCATGTTCTCTAGTTACGGGTGACAAGTGGACGAAAGTGAATACATATATCACATCCAAAGCTGTGGGATTAGATGTGCGAAAGGAGAAAAAACACACACACACAGCCTGAAGACACTGTAGACACACACAGACAGCTTTGGACTTTGATTTGAAATCAAAACTTAACATTTAAATCATATGGAAACAAATATATATATATATATGTGTGTGTGTGTGTGTGTGTGAGTGAGTGTGTTCTAACGTGCATAATGATGAATTAATTGGGACCAACTGTACCCAAAAAGATAGGAATACTAGTAAATTTAACTGAACAAACGCCCCATGAGGAAACAAGCTTATAAAACATGCTGAATTAAGTTTTTTTTTTATCTAAAAATGCCTGTAGTTTCCTGTAAGGGGTAGGTTTAGGTGTAGGGTCAGTGTAGGGCCATACGACATACAGCCTGTACAGTATAAAAACCATTACGCCTATGGAGAGTCCCCATAAAACAAGTAAACCCAACATTGTGTGTGTGTGATTTTTTTCTTTCTTTTCTTAATTATTTGAAACTGAGAGGGAATGAGCTGTTGTCAAAGACGTTAAAAGTCTCTCCATTCATTCTCAGCAAAACACTGGGATTGAATCATATTGCTTTATTAATGGAAACCGTCCATGACAATAACGGCTTTGTAGAGAGCTGTGGATCAAATGAAGCGCTTTGTTTAACACTGCAAGAGTCATCACATGCTTCTGGGGAGAACATATCAAGCACGGCTGTTAGCTTTAACTGGCTAAACAGAGCAGAAATTGCAACACCATTTGCACTTGAAAGTTCTTTATCTCTGCTTTGAAGAGTTGGGGATAAAGGAGGTGTGTGGAATCAAGCCCTCTAAATCACTTGTATTTTACACTTTGCATGAGATGTGTTGAAAGGCCATTTAGACACAAGGATAGCCAGAAGGTGAGAGCCTTTTGGGATTGGGGTAGTGTGTATCCCACTAAAAGCCTTTCACACCTATCTTTCAGACACATTTCTCTTTAAGAGCCATCCCTACGGTGAAGGCCACAGCTGACACGCACGAAGCGGCCTGTGTTGAGCTGACACAGGATTAGATTTATGTCGGCATTATACTGATAGCACTATTCATGTGGCAAATATCCAAGATGAAATTGCTATTCAAAAGGAGAGCATGAGAGTATGCCTAAGGGCCATGTTTTCTCCAAGAATCTGAGGCTTGTTGGGGCTGATCAAGAGGCATTTTCTTTAACACGTCTACCCTGCCATGCCTGAAATGCCAAACAGATCCTGAAACATAAGTCTTTCTCAGAAATGTAGTGCGCAAATGGCCTCGGGTCTGAGTTGCTCCATAACTACATCATTTCCATCCAGCTACCTTGTTTGTAAATAACATTGTTCACGACTGCCTCGCAGTTATGTGTGAGAGCCATCTTACAGAAGATCAGAAACATAACTCAAGAGTGCTTGAGGTGTGGAGTTACACGGCTACTGAAGGTTACAGATGTCAGTCTATCAACTGCTGTTGAGTCTTTAGTAGATCTGTCAGTGGAGTGAGCATACATTTTTCTTATTAAAATGTAGTGCACATAAAATAAATGTCACTTTTAATAATATGTTTTGAAAATACCAGAACCAAATGGCATATATGGATATATATATATATATATACTGTATATATGCATTCTTCAGATGTGGGAAATTGGGATTCTGCTGTTATGCTTTTTTTTTTTAATGAATGACATACATATGAATACAACATTTAAAACATATAATGCAACCGATAGAATTGAGAGTTTAATTCCTGAACAAATGACTCTTCATTAACTAAAACATCAGGCTCCCAAGGAATCGCTACACAGCCAATCAAAAGCTTAGAGTGAAACCTATGTAATCCGATTCCCAAACAATTATGAATTATGACATACAAAGCAACCTGTAACAACTATCTTATGATCTGATTTCCTTTAGTGATACAGTGCAACCAGTGTAGTCCAACTCCTGAACAAATGACTCTAATGAGTCAATTGTTTTTAGTGAATCAAATGCATACACAAATAACTGTGGTCATTAAAGTGCTATTATACATTAATTACTGTAGTATTAGTACTATATTAAGATAAATATTTAGTATTGTTGTGTAGAGTAATGCCAGCTATCCACCTTTTTATTGATGTAAAAATAGGTGCCGCCATTTGTAAATTCTATGGGTCTAGCTTCCGGTCTCATTCGCATCCTGATATTTTTAGCTGTACAAAGCAGTTTGCGGCTTGATATTGAAAATTGGTGTGTCTTATGTTATTCTAATGTATTATCTTAATAATGAAACACACTGGTTTGTAGTGCAAAGTTTTACCATTTATTCCATGTTGTTATTCTCCTCGTTATTTCCTTTTAGCGGCTAATGAATCGGAAGTCTCATCTATAGGCTTACTTCCTTGTTGAAAAGGTGGATAGGACATGATTTGTACAGCTTCTAAAAAAGGTGAAAGCTTATTTTAAAAGTCCTGTGCAAACACATGTCTAAATCTGATTATTATTAAAAATGATTATAAATTCCCCATATATTTACTTCTCAAAAATATTAGAAGAATATTTTATGGAATCATTAAGAAACTGGAATTGGAATAATTTAAATTCCATGCTATTCTTGTTGAAAAACTGACATACAAATATTTGAATTCCTTTTCTGCATAGGTCAATTTTCTTCAAGTCAAAAATCTGCCTATATGCAAGACTAGGGTTCAGGTCAAGATATATATTAATACTTCCATGCACGGCGCAGCATATTTTGAACAGCTCCACTAGTGTATTACTTTATGAACTTTAACAAAAAAACAATTTCCCCTTTTGGCCCAGCTCATCATGACACTTAGAAGAAGTTATTACCACTATGGGCTCAAGAGTTCAGCATGATTTATTACAAATTCATAAATTTGTGATTAGTGTACAAGATTTCTATGTGAGTTTTGAAGACCATGAAATATTAATAACGCAAAAGCAGACTTGAGTAACTTTTGCTTTAAGAGATGCAATGTTGAAATAACGGCCCCAAAATCAAACATGCGTGCATTTGGCTTGTTTCTGCTTGCTTTTTCCCAAGACATAATCTGCATTTGTACTGTTCAGTTTGCGTTCAGCTGAGAGCAAAACATCAGTATGTCTATCAAAGCTGCAGAAACAAACTGCAGAAACGTTGCATGACATAAAGTGGGTCAGGCCAAAATCCAACCCGAAGTGGCCCCCATTTCCTGCTTGTTTACGTGGCCTCAAACCTCCGTCCCATTCCAGTCTGTGTTTTTGACACGTCAATTTGTCACATTTACCCCAAAGTCAAAGATCCGGGTCTCGTCACGTACCTCCAAAACACATTTCGGCGTTACTCCACACTGCAACTGAATTAGGAGCTATGTTGCCTCTCGACAACCATCTGTGCAGTTTCCTAATGAGACCAGACCTCATGCTGGACATCAATCTCAATTAAACTCTGATGGCTTCAAATCACCTATGGCCTGGATTGGGATTTCATGGTATGATCCAACTGCCTGCGAATATGAGAGATTGTTGTACATTTTTTTGCTCGGTTAAAGATACAGGGGCTAGATTAACCACCACGGCCTGCAGAACAAAGCTTGGCTGTGTCCGTGCATGGCTGTAAACTAGTGGCCGCGTCGGGAGCCAAACAAGGAGAGTTTGTGCAAAAGTGTGCGCGACGGCTGAAGCCGAGCTGCAGACACAGTTCTTTCTTTTAATAAATTTTAACGAGAAATTTGTGTTCCATCATAGCGTGGCCAAAAAGAGTTGAGCAAGAAGGTGGCGGTTCTTCAACCCTGCTATGTTTACACCGTAAAATGAGGCACTTAAATGGAGATTAGGTTTGTTTATTTAATGAGTAAACACTCTTGATTTATTATTTGGTTTAGGGGGGGCATGGGTGCGCTCTGAAATCATTGTGCTATTAGGAAGCACGGACAATTTAATCAGAACCTATTAACATGATGGATATGACGGCTTTAGCATGGAACACACTGAGCGCAAAAGGAAATGAGTTATTTCTGTCAATCTTAGGGAATATTAAATGGGATGAATGGACGGTAGTTTGTGGGGGAAAGAAACGTGGTTTTACATGCCTCTGGACAAGAAGCCTGAAGCTGAAGGCCATCGTTACAGGATGCTTTTACGGCCAGCTAATTAGACTAATCCAGGTTGGGTTTCTTCTCTAGCATCATAATTTACTGACGACTGTAGAAGCTCATTGACATCAACAGATGTTTCTTTTAAATGTACAGGAATTTTAGTTGAAAATTATATATATTTTGATTTGTAATGTCATGCAAACTTTTTATTAGAAATTATATACAGTATTGTCTGGTTTCCATGCAAAAATAATTATGCATGATGTGGGATATCAGAGAGAAATGTTTAAATATTATAATAATAAGTTACGTTTTTACATTTTATGCTCATTTCAAATTCCATGCCTGCTACAGGTCTCAAAATAATTGAGATGGTGGTATGTTTACCATGGTGTAGCATCTTCTCTTCTTCTCAAAACAGTTTGAAGACATTTGGTCATTGAGTCTATGAGTTTTATGAGTTTTAATATTAGGTTTCATTATTGCCTGATATGTTTCCAGAGTTTGTGGTCGATTTATTTTTTTTGTTAAATGATTTTTTGAAAGCCATGCTGTTTGTAATAGCTGCAGTATGTGGTTTTGCTCTATCCTGCTGAAATATACCACCACAGAAGGTGAAGGCCACCTTCCCTGAAATTGATGTCATCTGGTGGGGATCATATGTTGCTCTGAAACCTTATAACGTTCAGCATTCATAGTGCCTTTCAAAACATGCAAGCTGAACATACCATATACACTTATACCACCAGAGATGCTGGCATGTGAACTAAAAGCTTATAACACATTGGAAGCTCTCTTTCCTCTTTAGGCCAAAAGACGCGTGTCTGTCATTTCCAGCATTTTGGATTCATCTGACCATAGAATACAGTCCATTTTAAATGAGCCTAGGCCCACAGGTGCTTCTGGACCATGTTCACATATGGTTTCCTTTTTGCATGATAGAGCTTTAGCTGGCATCTGCAGATGGCAAGAAGGACTGTGTTCACCGACGGTGGTTTCTGGAAGTATTCCTGGGCCCATTTTGTAATGTCAGTGACAGAATCATGAGAGATGCAGTGTCATCTTAGAGCCTGAAGACAACGGGCATCCACAGGCTTTGGCCTTGTCTCTTATGCACATTCTCTGAATCTTTTGATGATGTTATGCTCTGTAGATGATGAAATTTGCAAAGCCTTTGAAATCTGACATTGAGGAACATTGTTTTTAAAATATTCAACCTTTTTTATGCACTCTTTTACAAATTGGAGAGCCTTCTGAGATAATCTGCCTCTTTAATACATACCTTTTATAGCTTATAATGTTACAGACCTGATGTCAATCAACTTAATTAGTTGTTATATATATATATATATATACATTAATTTTTTTTCACTTTATACATTTTTAAATGCATTTCCATTATTTATATTTATATATAAATACTTCTTTCTGTTTTCATCTCAAGCAATGAGTTTTAGGAACTTTTTGTATCCCACAAAAAGTGTTTTTAATAAAACATTTCGCATAACAATAAAGTGCAAATAGAAACAGTTCAGTTAGTAGTTTCAGACTTTTACATCCCACTATAAAAGCCTCCATGATTTAAACAAAAATACACCATCATCAAAAGTTCTATTTTTCTTTATTTGTAGTGTTTTTTTTAACCAGTGTTAGATTTGTTTACCTCCTTAAGTGGGTTCACTGATTTTCAGTTTCTCTATGTGTGTGTGTGTGTGTGTGTGTTGCATGTTAAGAGTTCCATCTGGAAAAGTGCTCTTTGCGGAAGCACAGTTTGAGGAGAGGGGATTGTTATTCATTTCTTTTTCTGGAGGAAGAGGAGCTTGCCAAGTATCCATTTCTTTGTCCCAGATGACTGCCGGAGAAGAGGATTTAAAAACAGGAACCGCAAAATTTGTGTAATGGTTTTCATCTGAACCTAAAACACTCCACTGTGTGTGAGCAAAAAAGTGTGTGTTTGGGAGTCTGAAGGGGACACGAGTTGTCCAAGGATCCAATGGATATTTCATGAGTTCAAAGGCTGCAGAATTTAAAACATGAAGGTTTTGATTTGTCACGTTTGTATGTGAGCATGCCTTTTTGAGAAGTGCAAGAGATCGAGGCAATGAAAAGAAAGAAGTGGAAGCTATTGACTATAAAAGTGATTTAAACAAAACATTGTTTTTGCAATTCCTTCCTTTTCATGCAAAGCAAATACTCTGCAATAAGTCTTAATATTGTTTGCAGTGTGCTGGTGATTTAATCTTATCTGAGAGAGAAGAACATTGTTTTGACTAATTGTACAATTGTAGGTGTCTCAACTATGTTTATGAGAGTCTCAGCAAAATGCATTTTTATTTCATATTTTCCCGCATATCTGGTGCATTTCCCAGAACGGAATATATTAAGCTTCAAACTCAATAAATGTTAAGCTCAGCACATAACATCGTACTACAGACATGAGTGATAAAGTACCATAGAATTAAAGGGACAGTTCACACAAAAATAAAGATTCCATCTTCATTTACTCACCCTCAAGTTGTTCAAAGCCTGTATGAACAAAAGAAGATATTTTGAACAAAGTTGGTACCTAGTTGCCGGAAACCAATGACTTTCTAAGAGATGAGTGAAATTCAAATACAAAGGAAGTTAATTTGTATTTGTAAAACGTACTCCAGTAATCTTTCTTTTTAAACAACTTTGTAAAATCAAGTCTAATTTTTTTTTTTTCCTCACAAACTGTGCTGGAACATCTGTACTTTTGAAACATTTAACATTTCTAGCTAAGCCTCAGTGGTTATTCGGCTCATTTTTGCAGACCATTGTGTTTCCTAATTATCTCTCCAAATGTGGCATTAGGGACCTTGTCAAGAGGTGACCCTGCTATCAAAGCAAAGAGTATCGCCAATGCTATTCACAGGCAAATCAAGGGCAAAGATTTCATTACTTCAAATCTGGCATACCTCCTTGGAAGTGCGAGAACAGCTAAACGATGCCAGGCGAAGCCCATGCAGCTCGCCCCCGGGCTGCAAGAGACTTTTTTTTCCCTTTATACGAGGCCTAAACTTCCTATGAGATCTGTCCGACCTAGCATAATGACTGTGCATAACCTGCTTTAATTGGGCTAACTGGCTCCAGAGTCAACTATTGTGGTTTTGAAACGGCCCCCCTCCACCGTCCCCTTGTTGCATTATCAAAGAATTTGGTGCACATTATAAAATGCCTAATTACAGGGCGCTCTGTGTTTCCTTCCGATGCCTAGAGCTCACCAGGGGTCATTAGCTCCAAGTCCGCATGTGCATCCTTGCACTCGGCCTTCACTTTTTGTTTTTTCTTTCTTTTTCCTTTAACACCCACTCTTGGCCCTTGTGGTTCACTCCAACACATGAGCAAACGGATATATATCCTTACAAACACATCTAATTGTACTTATAAAACATCCTCTCAGACATTCCTGTGATTACCTGTCAAATATTTTGGAGACGTTACTGTCTGTGACTAACATGTGTTTCTGAGCACAGACTGACACTTTGTGGTTTTTGGTTTTGTTTCAAGCAACATCGAGCATGCCAGTGGAAATAACAGGGGTTAGTAAAATATATTTAAATGACTGCGAAGAGGAACTTGGTTTAACGTTGCTATCCAAAACATGATAATAAAATAAATTATGTTTAAACTTAGTTTTTTACATTTCCTAAAGAAAAATAAAATCCGTGCAAATGCAAAACTCGTATGCATGCTGTGAAGAAGTCTGAGACTTTCTGCATTACCACAGAGAACATTACAATAAATGACAGGACATAATTGAAACTTCTATCTCTCTATTTCTGTGTCTCTTCCAACTAAATTGTCTTGAACCACGGTAAAGCCTGGGGTGACGGTGGAGCTTATCTCACAGAACAAGAGGAAAAATAAACGACGGCAGGAAAGGAAAACGTCAGGCAACTTTATTAAGCCCACAAATTCATGTCACATTGAGCTTAGCTCAAAGCAAAACTGTCCGTATGCATTTTGTCCACAGCTTCCTCTTTATCTTTACAAACGTGTATAAGCTTTTGTTTGGGGGGCTTTGGTTGGGGGCGATTAGACAGCCAAAGGAGAAAGACAGCTGTTCCTTCAAGAGGTACACTTGGAAATAATGCCAGAAGACTTATTTAGGACTAGTTAGGCACAAATATTTTTGCAAAGTCAGACAGCCCTGTGTTTTATTATTCTGTTTTGTCTGATTATTTTTTTATTTTTCTATTATATTTTATTTGATTAATATTATTAGATGACTCTCAAAAAGAGTTAAATTTTACTTCAAAATTAGATTAAAGTATAATAAACCGAAACAATATGTTAATGACTTAAATGTATATATGTATATGTATATATAAATATATAGTCTACTTTACAATTTAAATATGTATTTGTCTTTTGCATTATGCCATTTTTGTGCTATGGTAATGACAAATGATAAAAAGGAAGTTTTGTTTTATGTTATGTTATTTAATTATTTATTTATTTTTTTTTTTTTTTTTTT
>JAUMHR010000042.1:15022506-15035917 GCA_032361145.1 Enteromius fasciolatus | reverse complement strand
TTTTTTGGTCAAAATACAAATACAACATTTTGTATGCAACATTTAATTTCTTATATGACCCAGACATTTCCGGGCAGTCTCCGTGAGCTTCACCCAACTATTCGTTATGTGTCTTATTCTAAAACACTGCATCCCCGTTCAACCCCCATCTTCCATTTCCTCATGGACCCCATTGACAATGTGTGACCAAGGGAATCTGGGCGTTCTTGGGCAATGGGAGTCCCCATGACCAGGCACAAAGCCCCCTGTCAGTTACCTTTTCACCTTTGGCTGGTGAAAAGGAGGCCCTGAACAATAGGGGCCGCTCAGCTGGAGATGGTGGAGTCTCATGGATTTGGAAACTCGCTCACTCTCTGCTCGTTTCCTCTTTGACTCTCCATGTTCATTTGAGGCCACCTCAAGGTGCATTTGTTCACCCCCTCCTTCTGATAACACAGAAGCGGCCTTGCCTGTTATTGCCTTGCAGCCTTTTTAAAGAAAAGTTGCTAGAGAGACAGACAGACAATGTGTCAAGGGGGGTACTTGAAGAAGCCTACATTCTCCTGTGGGAGTACTTCCTATTAGCCCACAATGGTCCATACATTATAAAGTGGCTTTGTATGGAAGCTATTTCCATGCTAAGTAAACTTTTTGTATTGGTGTCTTTCATCCTATATCGCTGCTAGATCGGATTTAACCGAGGATCAGACTTTTGTTTGCATTCTCTCTTTTATATATTAACGTTGTTATGTTTATCATGTCCCCTATTATATGTAACAATGAAATACTATCTAATGATATTTTTCAAATTGACATTAGAGCATTATGAATATGATTTCAAATCTAATTTTACTATATTGTATGTTTTTGCTGTTTAGATAATCATACACTGTGTGTTTCTGGTTAAATCTGGTGGTTTTCAAGGAATAAACGTGCTACTGTTGTTAGCTTATCCTGCCACTAGAGAGCAGTAATAGACCCGTTTTGTTTTTCATTGAGTTAAATGTAATAATAATAATAATTGTTATTGTTTATATTAGTATTATTAGTAATTTAGATTTTAATTAAAGGCACAACCAGCAAGTGCACCTTAAAATGTGTATTAAAGGTAAGGGGAAAACATGAATAGGATTCCAGAACAACGGCATAAAAGGTGAACGATTAGATTTTTAAGAACAGAAAAGGTTGAAACCCATTGCAGCAAAATTTATCTTAACCACTTACAAATGTATGCCTGCCCTTACGCAAGCGTTCAAAAAGAAAAGGAAAAAAAAGTGTTAAAGTTATAAACCAAAGTGTCAACAGTGGTTGAGCAATAGATAAGCTGTCCTCTGAAAATGTTTAGGCCGTGAAAGATTAAGGCAGTTATCTCTGTAGCGATATCTGATTCGCGAAAGAATCTTTTGAATGAACAGATTCATTTGAATGATTCTGTTGAACCGATCAGCAAACTCTACGGTAAGGGGCGATTTTGTGCACGAGGAAAACTGCTAATACAATCTCGAGAACAATTAATATGAACAAAATTATTATTTTTGTTGTTGGGATAGTAAATAGGCTGATAATTATGGGATAGGTGTGACCCTCTGGTTATTAAAGAATTATTAGTAGTAGCAGTAGTAGTATTACTAGCCTATCATCATCATCGATGGTATTATTTTTCAGAATTATTAATTGTTGTTGTTAATAACCATCATGATGTTATAGTTATGCTACATAACTGCATATGCGATTCAACAAGTTTCTATTTCCAAGTGTATGCACAAGATTGACTGAAGAAGTTTGATCACTGTTTGTCACTGCTTCAACAAATTTCTGTCGTCATTTAGCACTAATGTTTTTTCATTAGTTTAATGAAATGTCTTTTATAGGCTATATAATTGAAGTTTAGCTCACTGATTTGATGAACGACCCTAACAGAAACTTATTTAAAATCTAAGATTTCTCACCTGCAAGTAGATGAATAGTTTGCATAAACAGTTTTGAAAATAGCTAAATAAATAACAGCAAATTTACTGTACAACGTGTATACAAACTATACACGTTCCAGTTAAGACGTAGGAAAAACGCAAAAGAAAAGGCGAGTCGGCTCTTTGAACCGGTTCATTTAACCGAATCTTTCGAGCGAACCGATTCGCTCAAATGAATCGGTCGTCAGTGTGCTAGTGTTCTGTGACACACACACACACACACACACACACACACAGGGAGTGAATGTTGAGTCCTGTAGAGCCAATGAGCTGGGACCGGATACGATATATCCTCTGGGACAACAGCTACTCTGTTCACCCCCTTCACTTCCACATGACGCCATTTACAGCATAAACCCGACCTCCTCTCCGGAAAGAAGAAAAAACAAGAGCTGAAAAACTTGAAAGCAGCACAGTGTGTGCCATGCAGCCAAACATTCAACTTGCGAACCGCAACGCGTCTTCTTGAAAAAGTCTTGAGCGTTTTTATCTGCATTTTCCCCCCAGTAAACTCGGCTCATTTTGTTGGATTCTGGAACTTCTTTTTATTTTATTTTTTTGGCATAATTTGCGTTTTAACAGCATAAATTAAACTACGCTGCATTCTACTTGGAATAAAATACTGATGTTACAGTTTCGCGCGAGTTGCGCGGAAAAATACGCTAACGGGAGGACGCGCGGGTGTTTGCTATCATCGGGATTTTTGTGAATGAATCTCCCAATGAACTGAGGACTAACCAAAGAGAAATTCCTACTAGTAGGATATACTCTTCACAACACAAATAGGGGGTTGAGGTGGTGAGATCACGGTAAGTGGCGTGTATTACAACTTTCTGCAGTGGATTTTGACAGGCTTTTACTTTAGTTTCGTCTATTGCTTATGTTGTTTCAGTCGTGCGTTTATATATTATAGTTCTACGTGTTCTTCATTAATTTTCCAGTGCTCATGCTCAGCGCCATTCTTGCAGCTGTGCAAATAGTTGCCATACGGATCTGTTCTCTACGTACTTACTTTGATTAACTTTTCATTTAGTTAAAAGTTGCGAATCGCTATGGAAAATCGTCATATAGTCTACATCTGCACTATTGTTTTGAAAAACCCATGTGAAGACGAAGGATTTTAATAAAAAACTACACAAATTTTTCTTTCTTTTTTTTTTTTTTTTGTCCTAATTATTTAAAGTTGTGACTAGACATCTTGGTCTACTCTTAAATGCTTTTCCTTAAAAAAAAAAAAAACATACGACATACCACTAATTAGTTTTCTAAAGTATTAATAAACTTTGTTGTTGCAAAGAAAAAAAATGGTTCTGTATCTACTTTATGCCAGGTTCAACCAAGTTAAGTATTGTCATAAAGTTAGTATGCATGCTGATAACCCAGATCAGAAGTTTAAATAGCAGTGTGGAGATAAACAGATGTTTAACAGACATTTTGCTGATGGGGCCTCTCCGTGGAAAGAGAGATTGCGCATTGATATGATAATTTGGGGTAGTATTATTTAGATTGAACTCAACTGGTGCTGAGGGTCCCGGCTAAGATGTATGGTTTCATGTTTTTGCACTACAACACATGTGGATATTTTATTTTTCTGTAGCCTATGTAGGTTTTTGTGTCATTAGAGCTCCGCCCCCCGTTGATAGCGTCAAAATGTATTTGTTGACGTCATGTTATACTCCTATGCACACCAGCTGCTAGATATTAAAATTAAAACTTTCCCATTTTACCATAACAATAATACAATGAAAATGTGTTATTTATCTAAACACTATGACGGCATTTCTGACGTACAAGACTGCCATTTCGGTCTATAAGTTGTGCAATACTTAAAATTTAAATTTGCTTTGGTCATTTTAGAATGCAAAGTGAAAGTTGGGTGTGCTTTTTAATTACCCCAAGCAATATTTTACAAACAAGTTGTAATGTGCCCTTCAAGAAATTAACCGTTAGAATGGTGTTTGCAAATGCCTAAAAAATAAAACCAAATCAACACAAGAATAAATATCCAATATGTAATTCAGTGCACATGGTACCTAATGCCCCCAAAGCAAGTCATGCATTGGTGTCTTATATAAACATGCAATATATGCACAGATAAGTGAATCACTGTCATTTATAAGAACCCATTGGTCTCAAACGTTCGTTGAGGATAGATGATGCTTGTGCAGAAGACAAACTGCTAGAAATGACTCTGCAAAGAGATCCTTATTTATTCTTGAATCTGATAATGTGCAGCACCTTTAGACACTGTTGAGTGTATTAGATGTTCCATGAACTTGATAGCTGCAGGTGGTAAAGGCCCGTCCCATTAATGATCAGCCTTCTAGGGCTGTAGAGGTGGGGAGTAGTTGGGAGATTTGCATTAAGGAGCCTGCCATCTGCCTTTTCGTTTTGCCTAGTTTGTATGATTTACATATGGTTAGTTTATGGGGTTTTACTTCCCTGTATGCTCTCGTTTAACTGTCTGCCTTTCCCATAGGACTTCAGATGTGTTCAATGCCAGCCGGAGAGTTCCCACTTCAGAGTAAAGATGGAGACAAGAGCTCAAAATGGCGGCAGCGGCTCCTCTGGCTTGCTGCGAGCTTTGCGTGACACTGGCAGACCCCAGACTGGGGACTCGGAGCCTTGGGAGGGTCAGGTGCTCTCCCTGGACCAGATAAGGACCATCCGCAGCAGCAATGAGTACACGGAGGGCCCGACGGTGGCGCCCCGTCCGCCGGCCTCCCAGCAGAAAACGGACTCACAGTCTTCAAGCCCGACTTCCACCAACTCCATTGAGCTCTCTGAGCATAGAAACTCCCCAAGAGCCCAACGAGCCGGAGAGCAGACTCCTCAGCAAGCCCCTCAGCCATCAAGGAGTGGCGTGAGCAGATCCACCAGTGGTACCAGCGAGGGGTCACGCAGCACTGCCAGGGCTAGCACAGGCAGCACCTCGTCGGAGCAAAGACTTTTGGGAAATGCAGGCGGGACGGCCGAGCGGGTGGTGAGGGCTCAGCCTAAACGTTCCGAACTGAAGCAGGAGGAACTGAAGTTCTTGGAACCGCATCCGGGCCAGGAAAGCGACGGCAAGCACTCAAACCGCTGCAAGGACTGCGGCCGATGCAAGTGTGAAGGGTGCACCTGCCCTCGGACTCTGCCGTCCTGTTGGATGTGCGGCCGCAGGTGCCTTTGCTCGGCGACAACCGCAATGGACTACGTCACCTGCGTCTGCTGCGTCAAGGGCCTCTTCTACCACTGCTCCAGCGACGATGAGGATGTGTGCGCGGACAAGCCCTTCTCTTGTACCCAGTCGCACTGCTGCTTGCGGTGGACAGCCATAAGCGTCCTGGCACTTTTCCTGCCCTGCCTGCTTTGCTACCTCCCGGCGAAGGGCTGCGTGGCGCTGTGCCAGGCATGCTACGACTGCACCAGTCGGCCAGGATGCCACTGCAAGAACAAAGGAGTTGAGAAATAAACAAGGCTTGGTTCCTGGAGTAGCACTGGGAAGATAATCTTATCTGGGACTATCTCCAGAGCAGTGGGAAAATATTCGCAAACTCTTGTAGTTTTGGCACTGTAGACCAAGAGGTGACATTGGATTGGCAAAAACTGGTTTGAAGTGGTTTGTTTGTTTGTTTGTTTTTTGCTTTTCTCTCATCCACTTTCTCTCTTTCTCTTTCACTCTTTAAGGGGGGTAGAGTTTGTTGCAACATCCTTCCCCCCGTTCTTCTCGTTTTAAACTGAAGTCCAGAATATTAGCCCTATTGACATTCAGTAATATGACTGATAAAGGTGACAGACTCTTCTAACTAACTGTTTGTGAATAGTATCTGCAAAGTATGTAAATTAGCAAATGAGCTCTTTTTCTGAGAGATTTTATTTTTGTACATATAATATTTCAACTGTGAAAAGCATTGTGCCAAACCGGAGGCACCTTGACAGATCCATATATATGATACATATATAAAACCTGTATAGTGCTGTACATTCGTTTCGTATGTATATCAATCACTCTTTTGATATTTTGCCTTATAGAAGAGAAACCTTACATGAATTATCCCTACAACTATACTTGTAAATTGTACAGTGACCCTAAGAAAAACTTTATTTTCTAATTTCAACACATTGTTTAGTGTAAAAATATTTATTTGAAGTTTTATTATTTTATAAAGTAATATTTATTTTGAGAGGCATCTTTATAGGCATCACCCCAACTTTGAGAAACAAAACCTCCTCTGTTGTTGCTGCAAAACAAGGGTGACAAGGGTGTCAAATTTGATGCATATGTTCACTATAAAATAGAAAATATATTAACGTTTTGAAATTAAACAATGCATTTTCTGTGTTTTTTTTTCCTGGCCTGCTGTTGACCTTGTTTTTAGCCTTTGAGCACAAAGACCCATTTCAGAAAATCTACTGTGTTTTCAATCGCCTTTGTTTACCCCATGGATCTTCTGTCAGGGTCGCGTTTCACTTCGCGTTTATGATGACAGCGATGATGTTCACAGAGCTTCGGTTTCGAGGTCATCTGAAAATAAAGCGATGAAAGTGATAGTGCATGTTGGCAAATCAGCAAAATAGGTGCGTTACTGAGAGATTCTATCGATGAGATCTTCTTGCACAAAGGAGATCAAGTGAAGTTTAATATAGCTCGCTAGAAATGCAACATTGAGTATTGTCTGTTGTTGACTGTTATTTTATAAATGCTCTTGCTTTAACCGTGACCATTCGGGGACAGAGGCAGAATCTCAACTGGAAAACTGTGGTGTTCGGGTTGACCAAGGATGCTTGACAAAACTCTAGTCATGCAATAGTCGCACAGAATTAAGTTATCAAGTTGTGATTACCAATAAATATCACCGGTATGTGGAACTCCAAACTGCTTGTCTGATAAAACCACCCAAACAAACGGATCTCAGATCGAGATCAGCCCTAGTTCCTTTACAAAGAAGCCCTGATCTCGAGCCAGACCTTCAGGGGTAACTTCCAGCCTCCCCTGCCAGCAGCGGATACTGGCTGCATTTACTTCCATGGGAAACATCTGGCACTGGTTTAATCATTGAAGTATGCGAACCACTAGTTGACATCAGGAGGATCAGAGATTGTTTCTGTTGGCAAGCCGTTGTTTGCTACGCTCCCTCCAATCTTCGCTTATGTTATGGAAACTGCCCTGTGGGACTATTAAGAGTATATATGGTATACGCAAGTTGCTTCATCAATTCTGCTTTTGAGGAAATTTTCACTCCCTAGACGCTCGAGTTGCTTGGATGCAGTTGTGCAAGTTGTGATCTTTAACCTTTTTGTATTAAGAAATTTGATTGCTAAAACTTCGGATAAGTCTGTTTGCATTATCACAACTTCATGTGATGATGGCTTGAGAAAAATCACTTTAAAACTAATATGATTATAAAGTTCATACCAAATAAAGTCGCACCAAAAATTTGAAATGGTCTCTGCAAATATATAGTTTAGTGGTTTTTGGAGTAAAAACCATTAACTGGGAATGACTATTTAAACTAAAGCAGCTGAAAATGTCAAGGTCATGACATCGTCTGTTTTATATATATATTTATATATATATATATATATATATATCTTGCAATGCATGCCAAAGTCACAAAGTCTGTTCCTTTTTCCTATTCTCTGTGACACGATCTGCACTACTGGCATTCACACTGTTGGTTCAGCGTGTTGGCGCATGTTTGTTATTTTGCCGAGGGTTTGAGTGACAGCCAGCCAGCTTTCACCCCTCGGTAGGGATGAGCCCCCTTCCCCGTTTACGCGGCAAAAGGTGGAAAAACAAAACCGTCCTGATCACTCGAGTGCGTCGTTTTCCGGCTTGCCTCCCACCCATTGTTTTAAGCTGTGAATGGCAGGGCAGCGACGGGGGGTTGGTTTGCTCAAGAAAGCCCCGCAAAGGGTTAAAGACATTACTTTAAATGACAATGGGCCAACAGTTTACCCCCACATTCGAACCCTTGTGTATTCACCGTCTTTTCAATGGCCCTCAGTTATTTCACCGCCTCTTAAGCCTCTTCAACTACCTGCTTGGTATTCTCACAGGGCAGCCTTTGAGTGCGAGTGTGTGTGTGAGAGAGAGAGAGTGTGTGTGTGTGTGTGTGTGAGAGAGAGAGAGTGTGTGTGTGTGTGTGTGACAGCACGCACGTGCATGTTTCCTACTTTGCGTGCGAGTGTTTAGCAGCCGCTAAATGTGTTGTTATGGGTGCAGGCAGCACAAAAGAAGGATAGATGGGAAAAATGACACCCTTTTGAAAGAGCTGCAATTGCATGCCAAGTTCAAGAGAAATAGAGAAATATAGATTTTTCCATTGAGCAGAAAAATGGGTCAGATAAAGGCTGGGAGGGCTGACCTCAATAAACAGACAACAGACGGGACGGAACTTACTTTGTCTCAAAAATTAACACTAGTATTAAGTGCTCGCCTAAGCCGGAACGTCTAGTTATTGTTAAAAGGAATGGATTAGACCAATGGGAAGTTACTTCATTTGTCGTTGAAGACATTATGTACCCGTCTATTGATGTTTAGTATGTTTTGAAAGGGTATTGATTACTTCCCTCCTCATTCTAAATTTAACCATGTCAGTGAGGACAAGCTACACAGGCAAAGAGAGATAACCCTGACTGGTTACCACAGGACTAAACAGGAAAACTAAAGTGCAAGAAAAACAAAAACAGATACTGCTTAAAGATATAGTTCACCTAAAAATGTATTTAACCTTAGGAAAAAAAAATGTTTTCACAGTCAACAGGCTGTTAAAATATGGTGCATAATATTAAAAACACAACATTTTCACGTTTGGTGACCAAACTAAAAAACTGAGAAAAAAAAAAAGTAAAGGGGGAAACTTTAGTAAAATATATCCTGTTTACAACTGAATCTAAACTGATGGCAAAAATTAAAATAAAATCATAATAATAATAATAATCTTTTTTATTAATACACCCTCAGATCTGGAGAGACACCCCCATTAAGCAAGAGCAAGTGAGTCTGAAAAAAGAGTGCGCATTTGTGCAGAAAAAGGAGAGAGAGAGAGAGAGAGAGTAGGCAGCAGAGCAATTGGAAAAGCCCCCAGAGCGTCTCTTTGTTGGTTTTAGCTGGGCCCCGGCGCTCATGCCCCGTTCTGAAGCCCCGATCTATTCAGTCTGCTCATCAAGGCAGAATACTCAACAGGAAGGAAGGAAGCGGCCCATTCTTTATACGCCCATTGTCTGACCACCGGGCTTAAGCAATCAAACAGCAACGTGCCGAGAGAGAGAGAGAGAGCAGGATGAGGTGCTCGGTGGGGGCAGGGAACGACAGCCCATGGTCTGTGTTCCATCCTGAAGTTTTTATCTGTGTCTCTGGCTGTCAGGGGCTTCCCGATTTCTTCACAGTCACAATCTGTATGCACTTTATAACGTGCTCTGATTCTGATTAAAGACAATATTGGCTTTGTGCAAATTTTGAACTTGGAGATGGAATCATGCTTTACACAAGTATGCAGACAGTGCAGGTTTCAGTGATTGCACCAAGTGAACGCCATTCTAAAAAAAATATTTATTGTTCCCCTTATGTAATTGTTTTTTGTTTCAGCAAAAACTGTTGTTCACCCAGTATAAAAAGAAAACTGACTGTAGAAGAAGACATATAAAGAAATACTTCACCCCAAAATGAAAAATCTGTGATCATTAACTCACCCTTGAGTAGTTCCAAACCTGTATGAATTTCAACGGTGACGCAAAACAGCCTGGCTACAAACTTTTTTCCAAAATATTTTCCTTTTTGTTCGGTGGAACAAATAAATTCGTACAGATTTGGAACTGCTCGAGGGTGAGTAAATGATCCAGAAGTTACATGTTTTGGTGAACTATTTGGTGAACGATGTGCTATAGTGCCTCTTGTGGCGTCGCTGGGAATGTAATTCACGCGTGTGGGTTGGCACTTTATTTCAGATTTTTTTGTTAAATGAAATACAATATTAGACATCTGCTGTAAAATCATAAATAATAAAACCTTTGAGTGTTACAATATTAAGTGTTAAATTAGCTTCCCCCATTGTAAATTTATACCGTGACATTCAGCAAGCAGCATTCTCTCACTCTCGCTCTCTTGCTACAAACTCAGACTACATTCTAAAACTCGTTCTGACATTCCTGCCTGAATGAGCCTTCGGCTTTACCCAAAGGCAGGGGAAGATTAAGTTTCCGAGAGAAAGAGGGATGAAATTCCATAATTGCATGGTCCTTTCTCTTCCACCCTCCTTCTGCACCTTCCCACCCTTTCTCACTTCAACAACAAGCACCAGATCTTTTCATAACATAACATGAAATACATTTTAAGAAATGCAATCATTCGTAGTTTTATTTTAAAAAATGACACTATACAGAAATGACATTACAGTATGAATATTTTCACTTCAAAATAAATAATTGCTTAGGAAAGTAACTTGTGTTGTCTTAGAACTGAAGTTTTATCATATTTTATATAATAAAAGTCATAATTTTGATTGTAGTTGTGGCAGTGTGAGGAGAAGTGTGTTGTTTCTTTATTTTATCACATGGTAAAATATAAAATAATCACAAAAAATATTGAATTGATCTAAGTAAAATAAACAACACAATACAACAGACTTACACTGAAGGGTGAAGTTATAGCCTGTAGAGACCAGTAGCTATATCAATAAGATGGATGGATTTTGTTTACCTGTACAAAAAGCACCCAAAAAAACACCCTAACAACAAGGGTGACTTTGCATTGTCAGGCTGCAGTCGCATTTCCTTGCTTAAGTGTCAGCTAAATTACATAATGTAGTCCTCATGGGAACAAGCTTCTCAATCTTCAAATCACAATGAGCATATACGTGCAATGAAATTCTCACTCACACAGGATATGGACATGATTCTCTGTCAGCGACAAGAAAGCACCTCACAAGTGTGTTTCTGAGAAGCTTGTCTGCCATTTCCTGTGGAAACTAACCACACAATCCATCCACAGACAAGCTCGACAATAAATAGACCACACATCGCAATACATGCAGTGGCCCCGGAAAGTACTTGGACACTTTGAAGCTCAAGTCACACTTCAAAATGTCATTGCATTAGATCAAAGTTCGTTTTGTTCTTGAGGTCTCGAGGTGAATTTAAGTGCATGTGTTTAATTCACACAAGTGAAATTTATAATGTCATCCATAAAGTGTCACAGTGTGTTTTGCCTTAATCGGTGTATCTAAATCATTCAAAACCTGACAAAAGTGTGCTTGTGCAATCTTTCTGCCTCTTGTTTTGATGTTAAATTTTAAGCCTGACACAAGTGTACAAATAAGATAGATTTGCAATGCATATGTTAAAACCTAAATGCCATCTTTTTGCAAGCAATTATTATGCATTTTTGTTTCGCTTTTCTTCAATCTTGTTTTCACCCGAGAAGGTTCATCTCTGCACATGCACTCACTTGCATTCATATTTGTGCGCATAAAAAAAGCTCGCTCGCACAAAGAAAACCTCAAAATGAGCATGCACGGACTCATGGCCGTGCACCGGAATCATCGTGAATCCAGGGCATATCAATTATCTCTCTTTAAAAGAGAAAAGAGCGGAACCAGTTCGGGAAAAAGGTGAATGCTGGGACAGCGGGAGAAGAAATGAAAGAAGCTTCTTTAACTTATGTAATAGGCGTCACTGTGCATTAGGACTGGAGAGAACTTCCTAAATGAACAATCCACCCTGAAGGCAAAAGGAAGGAGGGATGGGGAGGCTGCGGGGAGAAAAGAGGGATAGAAGGGCAGTGGTCTTGCCTTGGGGTTAATTGAGTTAGAGGACACGAAGGAGCCCTGGAAAAGGCCTGCGTGGTCGTTAGGGTTGGTGGGGGTACTGGACTAATTAGAGAGGAACACAGACAGATAGAGACTGGAAGCCCAGCAGGCTTTAGGAGAACGGGATCACCGATTGAGAAACGCCTGGAATGAAAGAAGAATTTGTGTTTAGAGGAGGACAAATTTAATGTCATCTGAGAGATCTGATACAATATCAAATGGTCACATTTTAAACAGAATTTGAACATTTAAACAATGTTGTTATTGATATTTTCATTGATACACATTAAAATACGCTTTGGCAACAGCAATAGAATAAAATGAAAACCCTCTGATTCTCTTACCAACTACCGAGAAAGCACCAAAAACAAGGTTGCACATCATAGAAGCTAGCAACATGCAAAAATTCACTTCAAATGCACCAAAAACTACTCAGGAACATGTTAAAAATCACATAGAATATCTTAGCAACACCCTAGAAACTCCACAGCAATGGACTAAACACAATGCATAGCAGTAGGCACCCAAAACGGAACGGTTAAAACTACTGAGAAACTAAATATGAATGTGCCATATAAATGTGCTAACAAAAAAACTGCATAGCAACAGACTAAGGCACTGTCCCAAATGGAATACTTCATGTGCATCGGATGTTTTACAGACTTACAGTGGCTACTGCCACTGTAAAATGCTTAAAACACCTTAGCAACGCCAAGCAACATCCTAGTTACCACCCACAACACCTTAGCAACTACATAGCAACGTGCTGAAAAAGGCCCAGATTGTCCTAACAACTGCAAAGCACAGATAAACATTGCTCATATTTTCTTGAGAAAGTTTACAGATGTCGTTCTGTATGTTGTCCGGGGATCAGAGTGAGGAGAAGGCCAGCACCTCGTGATGATGTAAACAGTGTACTGGGCATGAAGCCACACGTCTGCTGGATGGATGAGGTTGTCAGCCAAAGTGTAATCACAGTACAACACCAACACAACAGGAAAGGCAAATGCTACACATGACTCCAACCGCAAACACGACAAACGTTCACGAGCCCCGCCGACCTGCAGCATGTCGACACAATACCACATGACAAAACACAACAAATTATGTTGTGTCAATAAAATTGACACATTTCTCCAAACGTGCCCAGAGGAAACTCTTACTCACAGGTTACTCTATTATTGCTCTGGAGCTTCGAGTCACGTTAATTGTTAAATGTAAGTGTCATGTATCAGATGTTACTCCTCATTTTTTTTTTTTTTTTTGAAAAAAAAAATATATATATATATATTTGTATTAAAGTGTATAATTTTCTTTATCAATTATTTTAAATGTGTATATATATATATATATATATATATATATACATAATACTGTGCAAAAGTATTATTTATTATTAGTATTTATTACAAAAGTACTAGTATTTTCACCAACAAAAAATGGTTTAAGATGGGTATTTCTATCTTTTGCAATAGCGTGTCAGATGGAAATATCAGTTTACATTTCCAAACACTATTTTTGTTATTAATTGTAATGATGGAGTGAGATTATTGTCTGACAACAGCCAGTGCTCCACACAGAGATCTGATCTGATCATCATCCAGTTTGTCTGTAAGTAACAGAACAAACTGAGACAGACTCAATCCAGAAGAACTGTGGCAGCGTCTTCAA
>JAUMHR010000042.1:15007203-15022406 GCA_032361145.1 Enteromius fasciolatus | reverse complement strand
TCTGTCTCAGTTTGTTCTGTTACTTCATGTGATTCCAGACAGACTGATGATGATCAGATCAGATCTCTGTGTGGAGCGCTGGCTGTTGTAAGACTCCTTGTGCAGACAATAATCTCTCTGCATTATTACAATTAATGACAAAAATAATGTTTGTAAATGTAAACTGATATTTCCAACTGACACGCTACCGCAAAAGATAGAAATAACTGACTTAAAACCATTTTCTGATTGCTTTTTTGTTGTTGGTGGTGAAAATACTAGTGGCCTAAGACTTCTGCACAATACTGTGTGTGTATATATATATATATATATACAAATAATGGTTTTATATGTTGGTGTATATAATATATTATTCATATATTAGCCTAAAGCTAAAAATGGCATAACTTAATTCATTTGGCTATGGATGAATTTAATGTTTTTTCTAGTATCTTCAGCTAGATCTTCATCTTTTTTAGGATAGATATCAGACACTCAACCTAAAGTCTCATTTTGCTGTGCATTTCTAGAAAATAAAAATGGCTATGCAAATGTCAATTTTTATTTGACATTTTCACAGCATACAAAGAGTTTTCTAAACTTTGTGATTATTTAGATTTTTTTTTTTTCGTCAGACATCATCCAAAATAGCCGAAATCACACTGCAGGAAATAAAAACAGCAAACAAGATCCCTTTAAAATCCCAATTGTTTCTCCTTGCAAGTAATGAGGCTCAAAGGAAATTAAGACCTTTTGGATTCTGTGAGTCTTCTCAGAATAGCTTTTTCCACTGTGTTTTTGCTCTGTGAGCGAGTGAGTAATAAAGGGATCATTTACAGTGGGTCGTCCATACAAGAGGTGAATGACTGCAGAACCTCACAAGACCCTAAATGACACATCGTATAATTAATGACCGACTGTAAATACCCCCTCCCAACCGAACCCATTCACTGGCTCCCAACAACCAGCCAGCGGCACACAATGGCGTCCACAAGAGCAGGACTAACAACAGCATTTAACATAAACCCTTCAACAGGAACAGAGCGCTTTAGCAAATCATTAACCAGGCCGTCACCGTCGCGACGCTACCGGTACTAGATGTTCTCTACGGCTGGTCTGAAAGCAGTACCCATGTCTTTTGCATGTATACTCACTTCTGCACACCCACCCCCCTCCCTCACCCATTTTAGGCCTTGTGGAATAAGCAAACGGGTCGGTCATGGTTAAGCATGATGGTGTTTGAAACCAAGAGGTGATTGCTGTTGACTCACGCTTTTGAGTGTGTGTGCGCGTCTCGGCACTGATTAGCACAGTCTCCATCTGTTTCTAAACAGCAGCGACAGTTTTTTGATCCCATTTCCTAAGTATAAAGGCGCGCCTTTTTATACATTCATTTGGGCCAGACATAATTTGACTCACTCATTGATGAACAAAGTTGTTGGTGGGGTGTCGCATCTAAACTTTTTATTGCCACTTTAAAGTGTTAAAATAGTCCTGCATGCGCCTTTGTACGAACTTTTCATGTTTGTCCTTATCTTCACAAGAAGAAAAGGGGCTCTGATGTTTAAACAAGGTTGTTAAGTTTATAGGTTCAGCCCCGAGAGCCGGGGCGCCAACTGCTTCATAAACAACAACTTTATCTCACACAAAAACGTTGCTAAATATATATATTTTTTTCTTTATGTGAGACATGGTTACTTAAGAGTAAGGATGCCGATATGGAAAAAAAATAAAATAAATTACTCTTGAGAATGTCTCAAACTGTCCTAAATGAATTTCTCATTACATTTTCCCAGACCAAATGATCTGAGCTATGAATACACATTAAATTGATAGCTCTGTTGTCTCTCAACA
Source organism: Enteromius fasciolatus (assembly GCA_032361145.1). Classification (NCBI taxonomy): domain Eukaryota; kingdom Metazoa; phylum Chordata; class Actinopteri; order Cypriniformes; family Cyprinidae; genus Enteromius; species Enteromius fasciolatus. Next base: position 15,020,573 of record JAUMHR010000042.1, on the reverse strand, counting down.
TTTTTTTAAGATGATTCGTCTTATTTCATTTTAATTTATTCGTAATACTGAATATTGACAATGGTCTTATTTATTTAATTTTTCATGTTATTATTTTTTTAATTATTGTATCTTAATTATAGTCCGATACAATAGTTCATTAAAGTTTATTATTATCTATTAGTATGATTTTTTTTTATTTATTATTCATACATATATATTATTGTGTGTGTGTGAGAGTGGGTTTTTATTATTATTATTATTATACCTATTTTATTGTTAACTTGGAAAAAAAAATTAGGCGTGAAAAGTAATATCAAATAAAAAGTTTGCAGTAGGATTCATGTCCATAGTATAAAAGGCTGCGGGACAAGTTAGGTACTGAATTTAACACTAACTATAAACTGTAACTGCTACAAACATGAAGCTCAGCTTGAAAAAAACATTTGCATGTATGCAAATCTACTAGCTATGAAATCCGTTAGAGATGTAGGACACATGCTGAGATATGCAAACACAACCTCAGTATGAAACCCCTCTTTCAGTTTGAGATCACTGTTCTATCTCTACCAAGCGTGCGTAAGTCACTACCGCTGTGTACGTGTGCCCTTTGAAAAGAGCCATTGAGACGCGAGGTACACAACTCTGCAAGCCAAACACGGTCGCATAACCACCACGGTAAAAAATTACCTTTTTAAAGCAATGCTGAGTGAGTTGCTCAGACTAAGAGGAGGCGTATATTTAGTATAAAACAGGTTGTGTTAAATGTGAGTTGGGCAGCTGCGATAATGAAAATATCCTTCATCACAAGGGCAATAAAAATGGGTCAGGCCACATTTCTTTAACAAACACAGAGACGGACAACCACCCAGTCATTCAGCAAGTAATACACACACAGACTTTCTTCCAAATGTTTCTCCATACAAAGTTACTTTCCATAAAGTATTGCGCTACGCTTGTTTCTTAAACGGATTTCCCATGATCTCCAACTAAATTCAATTAAAGCTCCATAAATCTCGGAAACTGGGATTAAACTCAAGCACATGATTAATGGACCGGTTTTATTAGTGGTTTCTCTGAACAGCTGTGGATCCCTCTGTCAGCCAAAGTTTAATAATTGTGTTTGCTAAGGCAAGCATCACTATTACTATTGCTCATAGGCTCGGGATTTGAACCAACCCCTAAGTATTATGCAATTCTAAGTATTAAACTTGTATTAAGGCTGTAACTATCTGCTATAGACATAAGTGATTCATATATTTTGAAGCTTTTTGGGGAGGTGTGCTGTAACTTAAACAATAAAAAAATCCATAACTGTATCTTGAGGAACCACTTAAAACACCTAAGCAATCTTAAAGCAATGTGCTTAAAACTATGGCAGCCCAGTAGTGCACAACACAATGCAATTTAAAAAGCAAACATAAGCTCACAGCACAACAGAATTGCTCCCGACCACTAGGGGGCAGTTGGTTTGCAGAATCAGCTATTGTGCGAGGTACTCACGAGCGCCGCGGGTTGTTGGTAGTAAAACTTTGCTGGTATGACCCACAAAATCAACAATACATGGTGAACTAAAATAATAATGACAGGGGATGGTTTTAACGTCTTTGTTAAAACTATCAAAACAGGTACAGACCGCCCGTCTCGGCAGACCAACTGCCCCCTAGTGGTCGGGAGCATTACCGTTGTGCTCAGTTTATGTTTGATTTTTTAAGTTCGTTGTTGCAAGCTTATGTTTTTTTATTATTATTTTGTTGTGAGCCTATGTTTGCTGTTTTTAATTGCATTGTGTTGTACACTACTAGGCCACCGTATAAAACCACTAAAAACTTTAGCAACTGCAACGTCGTTGCAATGCACTAATAATTATTCAGAACACCCTAACAACTGCATAGCAAAGCAATAATAATTATTCAGAATTTCATAGCAACACCCTAACAACTGTATAACAACACACTAATAATCACCCAGGACATTTTAGCAACTGCACAACAGTGCACCTAAACAACATCTGCATGACAATTTTCAAAAACAGTCAGAACACTAATAGCCTAGCAATACCACAGCGACCACCCAGAACAATCCAGCCACAGCATAGCAATGTGCTTAAAACTGTAATCTAGTTCAGTTTAGTTCTAGTTTAGTTTGCCTTGGAAACAAAATAAATCATTTAATCTTCATAAAATAAGTTAAACCTTTCTGCATCGTCCTTTTACGGCTCTGACATGACCAGAAAAAAAGCAAAAAGCAGCGGCTCTAGTGTAAAGGAGGGTGTAACAAAAACCAGATGCAGCAGCAGGAAGAGCAGAGCAGAGCAGTCTGGGATAAGGGATTAGAGAGTGTCACACCATTCACCTCCACTGCAAGAGAGAACCTGTTAGTGGATTGGAAACATGTCCTCATTCAATAGGTGGAAGGATACAGGGTGGAGACAGAGAATAAATGGGGGTTTAGAGAATACAGAAATCAGACATCAATCTAAAATCAAGCTTTGATTATTACTATTTTTACTCTCATATAACTCATAATATGTCTGCACTTATTTCAAATCGGTATGTGTTACCTTGGCAGATGGAGCATACTCTGATCCCAAAACAAAAACAGCACACACAGAAGTGAATTAAAAAAAAATCATTTTAATATGAATATTTTGGTGAACAGTGTTGGATATAGTACAATTATTATTTCTCATGTCTGCCATCTTGAATTTTTTGTTTCACTGAGCTTGTTGCAACCATGCTGAACTTGATTTTCTGAAGAATGTCCGGAAGATTTTTTTTTGCCCATATGCGTCATCATCAGTATAAAAGGGAAATGAAGTGTGCAAAGTGTTTGTTTGCATTTCAATGCAACTTTTAATTCAGTGGTCATATCCTGCCAAGTTAACTTTATCTATTCAACTTTTCAGTCTAACTGTCACCTTTATTTGTATATATACGTACATATATAATATCTAAGCAGGTTATTGTGAATGTTCAAAAAAAACAAAAATGATGCAATTAAATTGATGGCTTAACTATAGAAACAGAAAATTATTTGTAATTTAATTCAGTCTGGTTACAGGTTTCCTCATAGCATGAAATCACAAGAAAAAAATAAACAAAATAACAAATTAAATAATATAGCAATTCAATTCACTCTCCAGTCTATCAAAACAAGTTTCCTACCTGCATTTCTGACCTCTTGAAACTTTACCTGCCTCATTTTCTGGCTCACACTTATTTTGTCCTCAGTTATTTCCATACTTCCACAAGAAATTTGATCTTGACTAAAATGACTAAATATTATGTTTGAGACTCATGCAAGCAATAAAAAACGCTTAATGTTGATGTTGTCTGGATCTGCTAAACCTCATCATCTCATCACAGGAAACTGAAACATCCCACGCACACTATAACAGCACATGCTAAAGGGCATGGCATTGCCTTTTCTCGTGATAGTAACACAAACAATTGTTTTTCATATAATGCACAATCAAACTCTGATGAAATAATAGCCAACTAGCTGTCAGACTTGCAAGAAATCAGATCTGGTTAACTGGTATCACATTCAGCTTTTAGCTAAATACATATAAATCCCCAAAATTGTCACTTTAGAATTGTTTTAATGTCATTGAATTTCATTGCACTATATAAGTGGCATGAATTCTTTTTTAAATAACACAAGCACAGTAAAGACAACATTTAACAAAAAATGGATTTAGCTTAAACTAACTAAAACACTGCTTTGTGGTAGTCACATTATTAATGATATAAACTACAGCTGTGTTTACTCTACCAGGACACCTGTGTGAACTTGAGGACAACTATATTGTTATCTTAACATTCACTAACACAGGTTGATTAAAAGTCATGGTGAAAATAGTGTAAAAAGTTAGTGTAATCATAATTTGTCCACAGGGGCAGTTGCAAAAACTTCCAATGTTATGACTGTGTATTAAAGGGTTACTGCACTTCACTTGACAGTCAAAGGGACAGTCACACCTTCCCCAAAATATGTTTAATTGTGGTCTGAAGATGAACAAAGCTTTTATGGGTTTGGATTTTAATCATTTTGGGGTGGAGTAACACTTTAAGATGTAGTTTGACTAACTAGTAATTAACGAAGTCTTCTTTTTTAGATTAGACAAATAAACCATTTATGAAACTGAATTAAAAACACCAAAAAATTTAGGACCAGACTTGAATGAAAAAAAAAACTTTAAAGCTAGTCTAGTAATTTATGCACCTGGCCACAGGTGAATTGTATTCTTTAAATCCATGAAATGTAAAAAGAAATGTAATTTTTATGATCCCCAGAGGAGCAATCTGTGACTGATTGGACAATAAAATCAGGACACAAACATACAGCACAAAAAAGTGACATTTTGAGTGGTTTCCTGTAATGTTATTATATCAAACCAGCAATTTCCGAGAGGATTTGGGGCTGCTTCTCTGGGTCCTTAGGCACCAGGGAGGTCCAACCCATCCTGCCAATATGGTCTGCGGGGAAAGCTGGTCCCAATATCTGCACACATGAAAACATTCCTCTGTTGATTTATTTTTAGACCTAATCTCAAACAGATTTCCACATTGAGCAAGTCGGCTGGGACCGAGAGCGGCTGCACCCAATCCGTGGAAGCACGGCCCCTCTGAAAATGAATGTTATTTTGTTTTTCTTCTGGGGATTTGAATTCTGTCACTTTCCACTCGTTTGGTGGTAAGCCAGCTAAGCCTGAAAAAGCTGTAGTTTAAGGGACAAGCAAGCTAAAGATTTGTTTGTGACACTGGGAAAATAGGATTGGCGTGTTGGAATGTGTAAAGTACTTTATTATTCCCACAACCCCATGAAATATCCTTTCACAGCCTAGTGTCGGATTGTTTAAGGCACAGGACAGTAAATTTCTTCAGACACAATAACAACATTTTTATAAAGAAAGCGGTTCTTGCTTGTGCAAAATGTGCCGGTACTGTTCTAGAGTCTTCTGGGTGGTCGCTCAGTGCTTCCTTACTGATCCAAGCCCACCTTCGAGTCACTGTGATACTCTGATCCTTAGATACGCCTCGGGTCCCTGCTTCAAAGAATGGCAGTGGGACTTTTGGCCTTGTTTTATCATCCGCCAAACAAAAATCGTAAAAGCATCCTCTCCTCGACAAGCCACGTCATTTGAGGTATCATGCATGCCTATAGCTGAAACAGTGCAGTATGAGTTACACACAAAATTGTAATACTTGGGGCTAAAGGTTTGTTCACGTAAGTTTGAGCAAGCACCATTAATAATAATTTGCAGTCAGAGGTGCTAAATACGACCCCGGGTACCCTATGTCCTTTGTCCCTCCAGGCTCACCTTGTCAGCCTCCCAGACTTGGAGGCAAAGTTGTGTCAGAACAGCACTCATGTCTCCAACTAGAGGAAATTGATCTTTCAAGTCTGTCACACAACTATGAAGGGGCCAGGGGCTCAAGTGTCAGGTTACCGGAGGCAGGTGCAAACCCACCACTCGGGCCACGAATGGTAAGTGAGGTGAGGAAGCGTGACTTTGTTAAAATTCCCCCCTAAGTGTCCTAAAACCTACTGAACCCCCCTAAACCCTACCGCAACTGGAGCGGTTTTCACACTGAAATGTCTGCGCGGTATTCCCACTGGGTTGGCTCTGCAGAAAGAAAGCTGTAAATAGTATGAAAGATGGCCAACATGCCTTGGATTTCTCCAGCTCCGGTATACCTGTAGAAGGGGGGGGGGAAAGGACCCTCTCCTGCCAAAGGTATCGTCTGCGAAATTAGCACAGGTGCAAGGTTTCGCACAACAAAGGGCCCTTTGTGAGTAGCCATGATCATGTTTTGTGACTGGGTTTCAATTTGGAAAAGAAAATGTAATATCTTAGAGAACAAACACGGTTAGTTTGAAAAGCACGGCTGTGTTATCTGGGTAGTGATAGACTACAATTAACACCGGTTGTTAAGAAATAAGTCCCGGCTTACAATGTCATCCGCACATCGGGAACAGAAGCTCGGACATTTCTGGAGAGAAGCCAATCCAAACAGAATTCCTTTCGCTTGGCATTCCAGCTTGATTAATATTGAAGGTAGGGTCAGGCGGTAAGGTTTACTGCGCAAATATAGTTACACAAATGGCAAGACATTATTTCAAGTGCATAAGTGTGGTTCTTTCCTCGACAAATGGTGCCTGTCAGCGTTAGTTTTGGGCATTTAACAGGACTCTCTTTGATTGCTGTTGTTTTTACACTATGCTACGATCAATAGGCGTGCAGCTAATTCAGCCAACAAGTGGTAAGTGTTCGATGTTTCTTCTCTTTGACACACATGGACCAGAGTTCCATGATGTGGCTGCTGCTAACAGATGTCTGCAGCCAAAATAGGAAGTCCCTGTGGCGAGACAGCCCCATGCGCTCAGGCTGGAAAACCTCTCAACAACATCCTGTGGTCACCTGGACACTATGACCCAGAAGAAGGACTCCTTAGAAAGCGGCCCCAGCAGCAGAGTCCTGCCTGAGGGCCCCTAAGGAGGAGAAGACCTGCTATTCGGTGCGTGGAAAAGGAGGCAGGCTTTGTAAATAACCTCCCTGGAATCCCTGAGTGTGCTTGCTTTGGAGTGCACTCCCCCTTACCAAAAAGGCTGAAGGGGAAGAATCGGATCACAGGCAGCCTTGGGTTGTCACCTGTCTGGGAAGTGAGGGGGATGAATGAAGACTTAACAGAAAATTAAAGAGAAGGAAGAGGGAGCGAGACAAAGAGAGAGAGAGAGATGGAGAGATAGATAGAGAAAACCTCCCAGGTACTCTGGCACTTAATTACTTCTCAGAGGATAAATATTTCTTTAGTTACAGGGGTAGAGAGACAAAGAATGAAGAGCTGTTCCAGGAGTGATTATCTTTCCGTTTCAGGTGTTTTTGAACATATTAAGAGCTCTCAAGTTACTATCGGATAGCTCCCAGAAAAAAAAGAAAAGAAAAACACTACCGTTTGTTAAGTGGAAATTACAAACAAACTAGCCAAATGCAGGTACAGAGCCCTTGAGACATAATTTTCAAGGAGTTTCTCATCCAAAAATTAAAAAACATCTACATTGCTGAGTAACGCTTGAATCAACTGCAACAATATCTGACTCTCTGAGACTGAAAGCATGGTGCCTGGTGGTCCTCTGCATTTAGTACCATATCAAAGCAAGTGAATGTCTATGATTAAAATCTAAGAACAACATTCTCATCATCCGTTCGTGCTAGCTGGCCCCGCGAGGGACACGCATTCATATGGAAACTGTATGCAATTATTTACAATCCAAACCTATTCAGACTTGGGTGGAAACCATGTGTTGGCCCCCCATGGTTTAAAGCTTCCCCTTCCTGTCCACACTAATAGCCTATTCATAGCAATGTGCACCTCAGAGACTGTTGGCTAGGCTGTTATTGGCCTTTATGAAAGTTAAATGAACAAGGCGCATAGGAAACTATAGTGGGCTGCCGGTTTGCAGAGGTCCAACCTCATTGTGGTTTTTCTGCGCAGGGTGGAAACTACTCTGTATGAGAAATTTTGTGTCTTGCCGTTTAATTTGTAACAAAAAAAGTCAGCAATCTTCTCAGCACGTATTGCTATGTTGCATGTTTTAAAGAAAATCCGATTCTTACAATTTTTTAAAAATTGCAAGTGGTGCAAACGTAGCAGAAAAAGTCAATGCAAGGTTTTGTTTCATTTAGTTTTTTGGGGGGAGTAGTGTTAAGGCTTGCTAAATTGTTGCTGGGTGGTTGCTCCTTGGTTCCATGGTGTTTTTAGCATTTTGCTGTTCCTGTGGTGCACTTGGTGGTTTCAAGGGTGTTTGTCTGGTTGTCAGAGCATTGCTGGTTGGTTGTTAATATCATGTTCTGTGTGGTGTTTAGTGCATTGACATGCAGTTGCTAGGAGGGTTGTGCACCTTTCGGAAATTATTTAAGAACTACTTTTAAAAGTCCAGTTTTACTCCTAAATTGAAATAAAATATGAATTCATGTAATTGTTTAAACTGACTTTTCAAAGAAATCCATTAAAGTAGAAAAGGCAAGTTTTAAGGAGTTTTAAATGATGGCATGTCAATGAATCATAAAAAAGAACAAAAAACAAACAATGGCCGAAGGACTATAAGAGCAACGTTAAGATTCACCTCTCTGTGACAAACTTGACATTTCTCTGCGCTGTGAGCCAACACAAGGTCTTTAGAAAGCAGAACGTCTGCTGAACCATCTTCACTGGACAAAAGGCATTCAGAATCATTAAAAAACCAAACCAGAGCAAACCTTTTCTCTTCTCTTCAACTCCCTGCACTGTTTTGGACGTTCTGAAGTTGCTCCCCTAAAACGGGGACACCAGATGCCAGAACAAACCGGCCGCTTCATTCTCACAATGCCACAGATTGTTGGTACCCATTGCTTCAGAGGAGGAGGAAAAGCACTGAGAGAGGGGGGCATTGGGTGGCAGAGACAGGACTGTGCCAAGTGGTAAGGCTGCCAAGTGTTGGTCTGGTGATGGGCGGAGCTTGTCACAAAAGGTGGGTGGGGGACGTGGTTGCAGTGTGAAGAATAACGTTGATTTTCAGAAGGCCTGTAGAGGCCATTGGTGGCATTTGGGAGCATCTTAAAAGAATTTCCACAACAACATAGTCTCAATCTTTTTCAATAACTGATATTAGAAATGTGTTACTAAAAGCAAAAATTAGCTGTGTTTTCCGATGCAAGCGTCACTATTACTAATGCTCACATACTTTGAGATAGACTTTAATAACTGCCTAACCCTATAACAACTTTAACGTGGGAGTGGAATATTTTTTACTTGGGCCAGTAGACACCCTAGCAAATGCATAACTATGCAGAAAAAAAATAATAATTGCAGCATTCAAGAAACCCCTTCAGCTGAAAATTTTAAATTAATTGTGTTTATGTATTTGTTTAATAAACCTTTTGCCAATTGCCAATTATGCCATTTTCAACTGCATAAACTAGCATACTATAATAATACATTTCTGTAAGAAAGCAATAATGATTTTGAGTTAGAGTACAACATCATAACTGCAAGTATTAACATTAATATGTGATTTCTTTCAACGTAAGAAACTTTTTTACCACCGTTGTACCAAATCATACATTTTTAATAAGTGCATAAAGTAGTCAAATTATGGAAATTATGCATACTTTTGAATAAAAAATGTGTGAATGGCCACACAAACTAGTTGAAAGATATCTAGCCAAACGGAAACATCGGGTTCAGTATGTTAAAGCACTCTCTCTTCGTTCATTACAGCGATGGAGCATAACACGAAGGCTAATTCCTCATCTAAATCCTCTGAGTGGATCTGAAAGGCGTAAGCCCAGACCTGCGGTACAGTGGGACTTATGCAAACGGAGGCCCTGTTCTCCTCCACCCTGCCCTCCCTCCCCAGCAGCCGTGCAAACCTCTCTATGCTTAGGAAGTTACTTATTAAGAACCAGCGTCAGCATGCAGTGCCAAGCTTCTTTTTTCTCCTCTGCCGCTTTGGCTTCTTTTCCCATTTCAATACCCACTGTCGTTGCCTTGTGTTTTTTGGGTTAGGAGGGGCGGTTGAGGGGGGAGTGCATGCCTGGAATGTTAGTAAGCGTCCTATTCACTCTAGGGGAGTGTTGTAGAGCAAAAAAGAAAACGAACGGAAAAAATCAAGAGAGAGTGAGAGAAAGACAGAGCGAGGGAGGACAAAATGCCCACAACAGACTTGATGTTGATCGCATTAATGCATTGGAGCGCTGGGTATGGTGTAAATGATTGAAAGTGCTTCCAGAACTTTTGCCGTTGGCGTTGACAAAGCCGGCTCTGTTTCCTCCCGTTGCACTGCAACCCCCTCCCCCGAACGCACACACACACACACACACACACTTGATGGTTGTTTTCTCTTCAATGTTTTTTTCAGCAGGGAATGGATGCGGTGCACGGAGAGGGAATAGAGCCAGGGTCTGTCCGCCAGGGATCGAGCCAGGGGCCTCAGTCAGGGGAGGGTGTGTTGGGGGACCTTTTCGAGATGCTGAAGAGTGAGCAAATGAGGCATGGATGGGTCAGATGGGTTGAGAGAGGAACCGGGCTTGACGAGAAGGAGGGGAGATTACAGGTCAGGGCAAAGAGTTGGAATAAATTAAGTTCTACCGCGGTACAGAATGGTACATTGTTAGCGCCAACAGACAGACAGCGGACGAACAATCCTAGCTTTGTGTCCGGTACTGGCAGAAGGCAACCTCTCTCTTTTTCCCCTGATTTCACTCTGGATGAATGCACTTTGGGATCCCGCTATCTGTGGCTGCATTTCAGAATTATACTGTAGAAGAACAGGCTGAACATCGAAGAGAGGGAGTGAAAAAAAACACTTTTGATTAATGTGCAACAGTTTGGATCGTCAAATCTAGAGTTAGTATATATACACTGCTCAAAAAAATAAAGGGAACTCTTAAACAACACAATGTATCTCCAAGTCAATCACACTTCTGTGAAATCAAACTGCCCACTTAGGAAGCAACACAGATTGACAATCAAATTCACATGCTGTTGTGCAAATGGTGGAAATTATAGGCAATTAGCAAGGCACCCCCAATAAAGGAGTGGTTCTGCAGGTGGTAACCACAGACCTCTTCTCAGTTCCTATGCTTTCTGGATGATGAGTCTACAACCCACACAAGTGGCTCAGGTAGTGCAGCTCATTCAGGATGGCACATCAATGCGAGTGAGGTTTGCTGCATCTGTCAGCGTAGTGTCCAAAGCATGGAGGCGCTACCAGGAGACAGGCCAGTACATCAGGAGACATGGAGGAGGCCGTAGGAGGGCAACAATCCAGCTGCAGGACCGCTATCTTCACATTTGTGCAAGGAGGAGGACTGCCAGAGCCCTGCAAAATGACCTCCAGCAGGCCACAAATGCACATGTATCTGCTCAGACGGTCAGAAACAGACTCTAAGAGGGTGGTATGAGGGCCCGATGTCCACAGGTGGGGGTTGTGCTTACAGCCCAACACCGTGCAGGACGTTTGCCATTTGCCAGAGAACACCAAGATTGGCCAATTCGCCACTGGCACCCTGTGCTCTTCACAGATGAAAGCAGGCAGCAGCACATTCTCCACAGTGTCTCCAGACTCTATCATGTCTGTCACATGTGCTCAGTGTGACCCTGCTTTCATCTGTGAAAAGTAAAGGGCGCCAGTGGCAAATTTGCCAATTTTGGTGTTCTAAGATTGGCTAAAGATTTATCAAATTATACTCTTAACCCTGCATATCGAATGGGTTGGCTTACTCTAAAACAACAATTTATCCTTATGCTATTACAAACCCGTATGACTTAAGTTGATATTTTGCTTAAGTCCCAACAACTTTGGACCGCATTGATTTTTATTTTATGGGCAAAAATATCTTCATTTGATGGCTCAGAACATTTATCTAACAACACCAAGGAAACAACCTAGAACTCTTTGGTATTTGTATTTATTTTTTATTTTTGGAAGTATTGCCCTGAAAACACATAGAAAATTTACAAAAATCATACACTACATTTAAAAATACTATACAGCAAAGTATTATCATTCCATTTGTGTGGTGTACGCACACACACCACAGGTTTGGTTTCTGAAAACTGAAAATGATGTTAACTACAACCAGTTATTGTACGCTGTCATATTTTCCATCCTCTAAAATGATAACCATCACCACCACAGCTGCTTTTGCATATCCTATGCAAAATGCGCTCCGACTGTTACGCCATACATGTTTGCATGTTTGCTTTTTGTCCTAAGAACAGCACCTTTGGCACACCAATTAATTTGCATTATGGAAAACAACTCGGTGGAATCAGGCTCCTCAAACAAATGTCACTTCAAGGCTGTAGTACGTGTATGTGGACTGTAAACACATTTTGTCCTTGGGCGCAGAATACATGCTGTGTCTAGGTTCGGGGCAAATGGCTTTACCACGTGGAGTCAATATCATTTATGTTTCATCTTACTTTTTTTTTTTTACTTTCTCGCAATTTTGAGATTGCAGATTCACAATTCATTTTTGTTCGTTATGGAATTGTGAGATATAAATTTGAGCTTGTAAGAAATAAAGTCATAACTGGAAGATATAAACTCCCTATTCAGACTTTTTTTCTTGCAATTCTGACTTTTTTTAAGAATTGCGTAATATAGGACTGTGAGTTTTAAAGTGAAGACTTTTCTTGCAAATATAATGTCTTTTCTTAGATATATAATTCTAGATATATAGATATATACTTAGAAATATAAATTCGCAATTGCAACCTTTGAAGTCCAATTCTGAGGAATAACAAGACTTGCTTACTATTTACTTACAATTGTGAGTTTATATTTCATAATTCTGTATTCATAACTCGCAATTGATTATTGTAATGTCAGAACTGATATAAACCTAAACAACATTACTATCCAAATGGTGTTGTAATCATGGAAATAAAGCAAACCAAATGTTTGTACGTAGTTATGAATTTATTGTGAGCGCAGGCTTATGAGTCCAAATTTCATTAAATCGATTTGGAAGGACAACGTGCAAATGGACAGTGGTATTTCCAAACAAGTCTTCACTATATATATTTTTTTTCTCGAATGCACATCTGGTTAACACATATGTTCCATGTTCATTTGTTGCACAGATGAGGCCCTCTGCGTAGCACGTGACAGATGCAAGTCTGAACGCAAATCACAGTTCACACATTATTTATTGCAACCAGCCGCTGGCATATTTTTGCACTGAACTCACTCACATGTGCTTAACATGCATGAATACAGCACACGCATTTCCCACAATGATTACAGAAAATCCACTAATAAAATTTCTAAAAGAGAAAATCATACAATAAGTAGTGGGAATTGTGTAATGTCTCTAGAGAATATCCCATTAGATAGCAGTTAATAAAAACAAGAAATTAAAAATTTCTAATTACCCATAAATGTATAAGTACATCATTGTTTTCACAACCTCATCTCATTCCAAACTGTGTGACGTTAGTCTGTTAAATAGAAAAATAGATGATTAGACAATCGTGATCACATGGTTGGCCCAGATTAAATAGTCTAAATGCCCATTAGACAGTAACTTAGAGGTTTACATGATCCTGACCCTATGACCCTTCCAGGGCTAAAAATCATAAAATATTTTCATACAAACTAGGCTTGCTTAAAACAATACTATTTTTTGCTTCTTCTTTTTTCAGCAATGCCACTGAAGAACCAATGAGTCCAATCTGATTGTCCAGTGGAAATGACCCAAAGATGTTAAAAGTTCTTCATGAAAACCAAAAAAGGTTTTTTTTACAGACATCCACATAAACTTTCCTGTCGTTAATCTCTTTGGAAGTAATTCATCTGAACGATATGCTCCTTTTATCTCGACATTGGTGGAGATG
>JAUMHR010000042.1:14928516-14941803 GCA_032361145.1 Enteromius fasciolatus | reverse complement strand
TGTTATTTAAATAAAATTGTGTACAAGACATACTATTAAGTTTCTTATGAGTGTATGTACACTAGCAGTAGAATCAAACTACGATGCAACGAGGCGTCACCAGAAATCTTGCCTAGGGCGCCAAATTGGTTAGAGCCGGCCCTGCATATCTTGTATGTAGCCTACATATAAGGCTTATATGTGGATATAAAGAAGCAATACAGGAGAGCTATATGGACTGTATATGCACATATATGCACTTCAATTTTGCCTATATGTGGCATATATACGCATATATGCAGCATATATATTATCATATATGCGCATATATCCTCATATAGGTTCTTTCCATGTGGGTTAGCACCACTCACTGGCCATTTAATTTCTGAACCGCCAAGATACAAACACGATAAAAGTTTTAGTTATTTCTAGCAGCAGATCTTTCTTTATAAGTGTTGCTAATGCAGCATATCTTTTAGCAAAAATATATATGAACATTTTTTGTCATCATTATTCATGTTTAAATTGATTTTGTCGTGTATATGCAACTCACGTGTTTTCGCGTGGATGTAATGCGCAATTTGTTGGCGTGCATATAGCTGCCTTCACGTCATATCGTAAGATGACAACACGTGACATTCTACTCTAGCTAAATTATGTGTTTCTATGACAACAATTTGAACGCCAAAGCCCTCGCATGCTCCTAAATTCATAACCTGTGAACTCAAAGTGTTCTGAGAGTTACGAGTTGGACCAGTGACAGATTTCTGGACCATGTGACAGACACATTTTGGCGGTACTTTTGGTACTTATCAGTACCACAACTTTTCGTTTTTATTTGTCGGTCGTACTATTTATACGCACTTTAATGAGATCAGGTTAGTGGAACGTGGGTGCAAACAGTGTCCTCGTTGACTTTCATTGTATGGTTAAATAATAATCTTAAATAAATAATAGTTATCCTGTGGGCTGTGTGTGTCAGCATAACCGTATTCAAAGGTTTATCCAAAATAATAAAATGAAATAAAATAAAATTGCAGGCTACACTTAAAAAGAAAAGTTCTTTATTGACATCTTGGTTCCGTGATGACCATGTAACACATGGAACCCATCCATTCCACTGAAGCTTGTATAGTGGAAAAAGGTTTCAAGAAAAAAATGAAGGAAAAAACTATTGAATAAAGATGATTTTTAAGGAACATTATCCTATTTGATAATTGCTTTGCTACAATCTGTATTGTTAAAAGCGCTATATAAATGAAAAAAAGAGTCTTTGAGGAACCAAAAATGGTTCTTCTATGACACATGAAATGCTTTAAATATGGACTATAACTGTTTGGTTATATAACTATAACTAAATAGTTATTTTTACTTTAATCTTCTAATCAAGATCTTGTCTATGTACCTTCTGAGAGGTACATAAATTATTTCGGTGCTATGAAAATCTGATTTACAATGTCTGGGTAGAAGTCTGTCTGAGTAGCTTTACGCCCAAATTATTGACCTGATAGATTGAGGTTATAGAGTTAAGTAGTCTAACGCTTTTGCCAATAGGAACCCTGTTGAAATTGCAACATGTGCCAGTTTTGCACTTCACTGCTGACTGTCGAGCTTTGACGACTATAGGATTGCGAAATGAAAAAATCAATTACTCAATCAAGCTGACAAATTTTATTCAATTCCTCATAAATTGTCAGGACAACAAATGGCTTTTTGGTGGCAGTATTTCGATTGAGTGTCTGTGTCACCTCAGCTGTAATCAAATGCAGCCCAACATCAGTCTCAAGCTCTTATTGGATGACATTCATCAACAGTTGCTAGGTAAAGGCCACAGCATTGGTAAGTGGCTGCATTAGAATATAAGAGTATGATCGACTTCAGCCTGAATCATTATACCATTCATGAGCACATATTGCCACAGCTCACTGAAGCAAGACAGCTGTTACTTTTTGATTAATCTCTGGTACCTATACAAAATATTTTTGCATGCATTCCTAATTATGTTTATTTGACTTTGTACTGGGTGTATTTTTAAAGAATATTTTTACTAGTGATGTAACAGAATACAGTCACATTTTTTGATCGATATGTCAGATGTGCAATGCAACAAAAGTTAAACAATAAAATAGAATATTTTAATGTAAACGAAAACTATACAATAACATGTTTACAGGAAATCAGCTAATTTATGCTATCATTCACAACTGTTTTAATTTTACAGTTATATAAAATCCATTTGGATTATACTGAAATTAAAATATCCTTCTTGCTATGTTTTTTTTTCTGAAATATTTATTTATTTATCTATCCATTCATTCATTTTTGTTTTTCCCTATGTTTTCTGTTTTACGTTTGTTTTCTCTTTTAGATTTTAGAACGATTTTTTCACTGTAAAAAAAGACATAATTTTTAATTGTAACTAATATAAAATTATAAAATTGTTTGACAATATGATGCAAAAAGAAAAAAAAAATTAAGTTTACACATATTGCAATAAATAAATAAATAAAAGAATAATATTTGAAGTTGATTAATAAATAAGAGATACAATCAATTAATTTAAGGACAAATACAACAATTTAAACAAACAGAACAATTTCAATATATTTGGCTTTGTTCAGCTGTTTCTTTTATTTAATAAACAAAAAAGGTTAATAAATAAATATTTATAATAAAATCCAGGATGTTTTCTCCTCATCAACTAGTTTGCAGTGCTTTCCAAATCCTTCACTATCAGAAATACAGATACAAAAGCTGTCACTTTTCAAAAGGCACATGTTTGTACCTAAAGTGTCTATTTTGGTACCTTAAAGGTACATATTAGTGCTTAAAGTGTACTTATTTGAACCTATGTGACAGATTTTGTACCTTTATTTCCGAGAGTGTTGGATCTCAGTCAACGATGTCATTGATGGATGTGGTTGGGGCATATAATACTCAGTTCATTTCATCAGTAGGGTTAATTAACGGGCGCTCGATTGGACCTGAGGTTAATCTGTGTGCCGATCTGACACATTGCCATTCATCACTCTCATCACGGCGTCCCCCTCTCCTCCTCGCTCACGTACCCGTTCAGAGGAGGACGGGTCAATTAGTTCATGTCTTTCTGCACAGATGGCCCCGTGGCCCTGGTGCCGGCAGCTAATTGACTGAAATGAGCAGCACCGCCCACTTATAAAACACATTCAACATGTTTAATCAGAGCAGCGCACACTGGATTGCTCTTTGCTCTTTGCACACCCAAATATAAATGAAGGGAAAATTCGTTTTAAATGCTTCCCAAATGCATTAGAATTCATGCTTAAGACACTTTGTCGATTCAATGTAAAATTTAGTCTTAATGTTGTTTGAATTTGCTATCATGTCCATTTATTTGTGTATTTAATTTGTAATAATCCTTGAAAATGTGATTCTCATTAATTAGGGTAGAGAATGAAGTAACATTGTTTAGGCCTACTTTAAATCTAGCAGCTTGTTGATAAAAGGTGTGCTATTACAGCTATTTTATTTAGGATTATTACTTACAAGAGGGTATGAAATTGGTTAATTTGCGTTATTCCTTGAGATGATAAGACAACTTTGCCTTAAAAAAAAAACTTGCTACATGTATTGCATTAGACTAAACAAGACTTATCATAGCACTTGCATGTTGTTGCTCTTTTGTTGGCTTTGATTGCTTCTGTTGTCTTCATTTGTAAGTTTTCACAAGCCTGACAGTAATGTTAAACACAAAACAAAATAAATTATTCAATAAAACAGTGAAGTGGATTAATTAATCGTTTTTTGATTTACCCATTGAGATTGTTGCTTGTTTCGTAAATGAATGACCATTTTTGAAGGAATATTGAATGAATAATTCAATGACTCACTCTTAAAAGTAGCAATTAGATTAATTTCTAATCAGCGTTTGAATGAATGAGAAAGATTCAGTGATCCATGAAGCCTGTCACCTGTTCAGTTTCTGAATTATTAACCATCATCGCTTTTGAATGAATCGTATGAATGAATGATTCAATTACGCACTCAGTAAGAGTAAGACAGGTACTTGTTTGCAGCATTTTTGAAAGAATCAGGTAAATGAGTTGTGGAATTTGCATACTAGCATGCTTTTACTATTTCTGTCATACGGTGATAATAAATAAGTAAGAGCAATATGCCAGTAAATGGTTGTAAATTCAACAAGAATTCACTGAATTCATTTTTTTTTTTTTTTGACAAATCAGGTGAATGAATGAGCAAATAAAGATGATGCATCCCACTGATGTACAGTATGGAAATAACCTACAGAACAAGTCACGGAAAACTCTCCAAATAGTACCAATGAATGGTATAACAGAAAATTGTGCATGCATACTCTCTGCATTAAACACAAACACAACATAAAATGGACATTTCTGTAATGCCTAGGCCTGCATCTCCACAGACAGGTAAAATACTTTTGCGCAAACCTTCAAGGAGATGAATGCATGTGCATATGTGCATGTATTTGTGTGAACCTGTGTATTTGTGTGTCTTGAAAGATTACACCCCTCATTTATCAGAGCACTTCAGCTTGTGGCAGAAGGTTGTAATCCAGAGTGGAACCATCCACTTGGTATAATTACAGCCATTAAAGGTGCTGCCGTCCTGAGTTCCATCACCTCATTCAACAACATTTCCTCTCATCGCTGTATGTTCCTCCAAAAATCAATATACCAAAACTGATAATAAACGTCACTCAAGCAATCGTAACAGTAATGTTTGCATTTCCAGATTGCAAATTAGATTTTCTAAATTATTACATATCACAGCAATATAGCCTTATAAATACAAATGCATGAAATGCATCATTCATACAGTGATTTATAAACTGGATATAGCTGTAAAAAGGTGAAAAATACCATTAAACACTCTCTCACTCTCTCATCACTGTTAATATCCATATCAACCAATATCAGTCTTATCAACTGTTCTTTGTGTCAACATCCCAGCAAGACGTTTAATGCAAATTGTTACCGCTTTCTCACTGTAATCATGGTAAGTGATACTAAAAAGTAACTGGATAAATGTGTGTGTTTGTGTATGCAATGAGATGAGAGGATGAACAGCGTCCAGGGACAGATAACAGCGTGTCACTCCATCTTTGCATTTGTCTCCTCACACTCCATCAATATGAAGCGGCTGTCAGCTGCCTATTTCAGGAAAATTAAACGGCTTACGGTAAAGATGCTCGGTGAGGGAGGGGTGTGGATGAGTTTATGGGTGTGTGTTTAGAACCTCTTCTTAACACAAGTGCAAAAGTACCTAAAAAGACTTTGACAGTGTTTGACAGTTTGTGCAGTTCAGAAAATGGAAGACTGGGGCAAGTTGTCACACTTTTACTGCATTAAAAAGTACCTTTTTTCATTGTATTTAAATTTTTAATATAAAAAAATCACATTTAAAATATAACAAATTATTATAATAAATAATACCTTCATTACATAAAGTATATATCGAAATAGAAAAAAAAAATATTATTTAAAAAATTGTTAAATGTATTAAATTATTATTTGTTGTCAATGTTTTTGTAAATTCTGCAATATTTGTAAATTAAATATTTTTAAAGTTAAAATACAAAAACATTGCTTGAAAATTGTACTGTTTAATGTTATTTAGTCTCACACTTTTAGTAATTTTGATACAATTTTATTTAATATTCTATATAATACATATAATCTATATAATTTTTATTTTAACATAATTTTTAGTTCTAGTTATTTTAGTATCTCAAGTTTAATTAAGATTATTTTATAAGTTCATTTTTTATTTTAATTGTATTTATATATAGTTTTAGTATTTTGTTAATAATACTAGACAGCTAGCCCCAGAATATTTGAATGTATTTGTGTACATAATAGTGCATGTTTGCAAGGCATTAGAATTCAAAGAAGTAAATGCACACACACACACACATGCTTTTCTCACATGAGATTGATTGCCTGCAAAGCAGTCTCATGCAGATGGCATCTCTCCTTTTGACATGATAATGGCTCTAAATTGATGAAGACACCTCACTCATTCTCTACCAGCTCCCTGACAGGCTTTACCCAAACATCTCAACCTGCTACAACTACCCATCAATCACCCGCAGTCCCTCCCACCTTATGTCCATGCGCTTGTCCATTTTAATCAGCTAATTCTCTCCTTCACCGTCACCCCGTTCACCGATACAACACTGTGTTTTGCCCATCTTCCCTCACACTTAATCTGCTTTAATGAAGTCCTGATCTGCCAATTAGATACGATCACAGCAGAGCAGAAGATAAATGTAACCATCACGCTGGTGGGAAAAACAAACAAAAAACAATAAAATATATACAGATACAGCAAGCAAGGACAGTTCAAGGACTTCTGAGGTTTTGTGGTAAGCTGATTTCTAGATTTGGTGTCAAGGTTGCAAGATTTGTACAGTTGGAGGTGACTTTATTATCAATGAATCAATGAATCTCCTAATGAAGTGTTGCAAACCAATTGAGTGTGACATTTGAAACGAACCCTAACCCCGTCCTGCACCGTTTATGCTACAGATATTAAAGAACACCTCAAATTGTGCAGTTTGTTAAGAAGATACTTTTTATTTTCATGAATGACAAAACACATGGGGGGGAAATCCCATAGGTTTACATTTAAGAAACCATAAGACATCAAAACAGATTTGGAGAAATGTAGCATTGCTTTACTCAATATGTCCTCTGCAGTGAATGGGCGCCATTAGAATGAGAGTACAGCTGATAAAAACTTCATAATAATCCACACAATTCCAGTCCATCAATTAATGTCTTGAAAGCAGTTTTTTTTTTACTTTAGATTTGGAATAGATTTGGAGAAATGTTGTATAACTTGCTCAGCAATGGATCCTCTAGTGAATGGGTGCCGTCAGAATCCAAACAGCTAATAAAAACTCCACAATAAGCCACACTCATTCTGACGGCACCCATTCACTGGAATGCTGCAGTGAATGGGTGCCATCTGATCAAGTGATGCAACCTTTCTCCAAATCTAAAAAAAACAAACTCTTTTCATTTTATATATATATATATATATATATATATTGTTTGAGTGAATTAATACTTTAAATAGCATGCTATGTCAGATTATATCTTGTTAACCTCCTCACATTATTTTGCAACAATGTCAGCACAAGCAATCCAGAATATTTGATTGTTGCATATGTAAGTGGGTTTCAAAACATATGTTGTTGTCCCCGGACTAGGCCACTTTCTCCCCTACCTCAGCATTTTGCGCTCTTCGACTAAAGAGAGTTGTGATGCATTTAAGAGCATCAATAACATCCAACCTGTGCTGACCCTCAGGCAAATAAAAAGTTATTGATTCCCCAACCTCACGGCACCCTTAGCAAAAGAGACTTTTTGTTGCCCCTGATGAAACACTTTCATCTAATCACTTGGCAAAATCTAGTGAGGTGAGCTGTGGACGGCTAAATAAATAAATAAGTAATGCCTCTGGAGATAGAGTGCACACCTTGGGAGATGAAATTAGCCTGAAGCTGTTGCAAATCAATGAAATCGATGCAATCAACTTAACTGACATAGGTGGCGCAAATCGTCCAGTTGGGTTCCACTTGCTCACAATTCTGTCTTAATTGCCCTCCAGGGCCAAGTTTGCGCATGCCATTTGTTCACTTTAATTAAATTACAAAGACAGGTTTCCAAAAGTCGTAAGAGCACTTGGATTGGCACAAGCCCAGTAATTAAAACGCCACCCTTTTTGATTACTGGAATGTGCCCTAATGAACTCATTATGTATTTTAACCCAAACACACTAGTTACTGAGCTGGCAGAAGACATGCGGCTTACTGTAAAATCTCAAGGCTTTTCAGAAACGAATAATTGAAGCGCTCTTGATGAGTAGGCCTTATTTATGTATTTTTATATAGTGGTACTTGGAGAAGTGGCCTAGTTGTTGGCACACATGCTGTGGTGCTTGTGTGGACAGCTTGAGATTGAATGTTATTTTTGTATCGCTGTTGTTTTTGTGTGTGTGAATTTATCTTCCCCACTTTAATTTTCATTTTAAGTCATGTTTTGTTCATTTTGTTGTTTATTTATAATTTTCATTACTTTTTGCATTAGAAAAAGCCTTTTTAATTATTTGTAAGTACTTATTTTAGTGTATCTAGTTTATTAAAACAAGTTTTTTTCAGTAAGTATTTAATGATATTGTTATTTTATTGTTTTAGTAAACTATAATAACGCTGAATCTAACAGGTTTTCTTCTGCTAACTCATTCTGATGATCATGTTCCTTTTCAATCCTGTTTAATCATGATTTCAACTAAAATACATCTAAAACCAGTCTATATGAAGTATTTAATAGGCTATATACATGGAACAGGGTACTGAAGAGAACTGGACTGACATTAATGGTGATTATAATTATTATTATTATTATTTGAATATAGAACAAAAAATTAGCCAGCAATTCAGCGAAACGTAAAGTAGTTAATTGCCTGAAGTTAGTAGTAGTTAGTAGTCTGAGATTAGATTAGACTGCCGAATGTGCTTAAAACACAATGTTTTTTATAACATGGGTTCAACCAGATATGATAATTTAAAAAAAAAAGTCCAGTTGTTTGCCTTTAAAGTTTTTATTATTGTCTACTACCACAAAATGAGGTGAAATTCTTCTCAGGATGTAAAAAGCCTATAGCAGTCACAAGCTATAGGCTAAGGGTTATACAACCAAATCATAAATTCTTCCACTCCTAAAAAAAAAAAAAAAAAAAACGAATTTAATGACCAACTAAGTATTTAATTAAACTCTTTAATTTACTATACCTCAAAACAAGCAAGCTATATCTAAACTATTCTTTTATTATATTACTTGCATTGTTGCATCTTTGGTATGGCTAAAATGTTCAAAAAGCTTAGCTTTCCCCTTCATTAGAAACTTTTTATTTTTGTTTTTATTTACAAATGTGCTTGTGTTTTGTTTTTATATATATTTTTGTTAAATATATTTTGTTATTGGATATTTGGTGCCATTATAGGCTATGCTACTGTAAAAGAGCTTGATGTTCTGGGATTTTCGGCTCACAAGAGGAAACTGAGGACAAAACAAGGAGCCTGAATACTTACAAACGATGTGTGACGTGTTGCACGAGCTCAAGCTGTGCTCGAGGCGCCATCTATTGGAGCGTTCAGGTAAATGTCAACTTTGCAACGTAACTTAATTGTCATTTTTTGTTTAGTTTCAGATCAACCATAATGCAATTTTCATGCATTGTAACCTATCCTACACTTCACGTCTCCTTCTTTTGAGTTTATGTTTTTGTGTTTGATTGCATTCCTTAACTGCATATTTTTATGTTTTTACAGCATTATCGTTTGTATCATATATGCAATCTTCATGACATTTTTCTGTAAATAATACAGCTGAAGAAAACACCTCCTTGTGTTACGTTAAAGTGGGAGTGTCGTTTGACGTAAAAACTGCATTTCCCGTCATGCATCCATGCGGATAAAACTATTGCATCCACGTGTTTTGATTAACATCGCGCGGTGCACGAGACACTACAGCACAAATCTCAGGTTTAATCTGTTTTTCCTGCACTATGGCATCCGAACTAGGTAATCTTGTGTCTTTATTACCTTCTGCACGTTGCTGACTGCAAATCAAATACTTTGTGTTGTGCATGTCGCAGTCTCTTGAGCGGTCTATCACAACTTACTTTACTTTTGGCGTTAAAATTAAACTTTTTAGACCGTTTCAAAATTAAAAAAAGCGTTTCTGTTTGGTTCTCATTTTGAAAGCTGCTCTAATGTCACTAATAATAAAGACACTATAGTAATGCTATGCTTTTTACACTAGTGATGATAATACTGTAATGCTAATGTTTGTGAGTCGGTCTGTTCTGCAGCACCATATTGTTGTTTTATTAACCCTGGTATTACCCATTTTGGGATACGGTACGATGGTAGTATCAAGGCTTTGATTGAAATAGGCAGAAGTGATGCATCACATGCAGTAAACCATCCTGCTGTAGGATTTAAATGTCAGATGCATTTTCTTGTGTTTGTGCATTGAAATGACTAATTGATGATCTCTTTCAGCATTGCTGAGTGTTTCTGATAAAACTGGACTGGTGGAGTTTGCCAGGCGTCTGGTATCAGTGGGTCTGTCATTAGTGGCATCAGGCGGCACCGCTAAAACTCTCAGAGATGCTGGACTTACTGTCAGGTCACACAAAATTTTATGTTTTTATTTATTTTTTCTTTACTGCAAGTCGTTTAAATGTATTTATAGCTGCTGTGATTTGTTTAACAGTTAAGCAGTACTAAATCTTCCAGCTATAACATAGTTTTAAAGGGGTTTCATGTACCCATACTCACCCTCTTGTCATTGTCAAATGTTTATTTTGTGTTATACGTGTATATATTCAATTGTATTTTTCATACAGGGATGTATCTGATCTCACTGGATTTCCTGAAATGCTTGGAGGAAGAGTCAAGACCCTTCATCCTGCTGTCCACGGCGGTATTCTGGCCAGACAAACTCCCTCTGATAAGGCTGATATGGAAAAACTAGGGTTTAGTCTTGTCAGGTAATACTGCTCAGTAAGCAAAACCATTCCAACGCTATCTGTGTTAGTGGTAAATACTGCTGCTTTTGCTTTTAAATTCAGGTCATGTTATTTCATGAATGATTGTCATGTGACACCAGTATGGATATAATCAGTTTTAGTGGTGCTAACATGCTTTCCATTGACTCTTTTTGTTGGAAGTCGAGACTCAGCATGGGTAATCTAATCACTGATAATTCAAACAGTGCCGCTGTGGTGTAACCAAAAGTTTTCATCTCACTTACTGCCTCTGAGCCATTTAGAGAGACGTTTGATTGGCTGACATATCACTGTTGATTATGTAAGCCTAGTCAAGTCACTTTTATTTATATAGCGCTTTTAACAATACAGATTGTATCAAAGCACTGAACATTATCAGATAGGAGAACAGAGTGATGGTAATGTATAATGACGAGAGAAAACTATTTATTTATCAAATGCAGAGACGGTCTCTGTAATCAAAATGACAATAATCACTGGAAACTAGTAGTAATCATGCAGTCTAGTCTAGCAACTATAGTCTGCATGTTTTTGTTAACTGTAGTAGGTAAATGATCACTATGAGATGAGACACTAGTGCTCAATATCTATGTGAACTTTTGTTTTTCAAGAATGGCTGTGTGCAACCTTTACCCGTTTGTGAAGACCGTTGCATCCCCCAGTGTGTCTGTGGAAGACGCTGTTGAGCAGATTGACATCGGTCAGTGCACTCGTAATGGTTCTCAGGGCTGTGTGTGTATAAGAAATTTTATGATGAGTTTCCAGTAAGGAAAGCTTATTAGCTGAGACCAAGACAGTCCTGAGAGAGAGAGATATATATATATATTATTTTTCTTTCTTTCTTTGCAAATTAAAAGAAAAAGGGGACAAAAACTTTTCATAAGAAATAACCAATTTTCCTCCCAAATTTAGTCTTTGTTGTTATTTAAAAAAAATAATGCATCTAAAATTTGGCATGTGAAACATACATATTTATACAGAGTTTTGTATAATTTTCTATATTCAGTAAAATGAAGCTTCATTTTAATTGAATTAATTTAAATTAAATAGTTGCATGTATTTTTAAGAGTATTGTTGCATTTGCAACCCAACTAACCGTTATTAGAGTATTAATAGACTTGTCTGTTTAATATCTTCAAACATGATATTTTGATGGGTCCGCAACATACAACATACTGACTATGAGAAACTTTGCGAGTATATGTTAACTTATTCTACTAACCCTAAACCAACCCTAAGGTCTACTCTGAGAGTTAGTAGAGATTCAATTGACGTGTTTACAAAGTTACTTACAGTTTGTCGAACGTGAACTACTAAAATAAAGTGTTACCCAAATTTAGGTTCCAGTAATTTATTTATTTCTAATTCCGCTTTTATTTTAATCATGTTTGTACTTCCACATTATTTCAAAGAAACATTTCTAAGTGTATGGAGTTACGAATGTTCATCTAATATTTATATTCCATGTTATTTAAGCTTCTTATTTTATTTAACAAACAATTTTAGGTAGCTTTAGTTTTAGTTAGTATCACAGACCAGCACTGTTGTATTTAATTACCATGTATTGAATTTTTGCACATTTACCCAGTTAAGAAATGTCACAATCATATTTAGGTGGAGTTACTCTTCTTCGAGCAGCAGCTAAGAATCACGCCAGGGTCACTGTAGTCTGTGATCCGTCTGACTATGACGTTGTTGCCAAGGAAATGGAATCCTCCGACAACCATGACACCACCATGGAAACCCGCAAGACTCTCGCACTCAAGGTAACCATGACAGTCCTATCTGAAAGGGGTTTTGGCGACCCACTGACCTTTGCACGTCCAAAACTCTATTAACCTCGCACGATGTGATCTGAACCTATTGAACTCCAGAGAAGGGTTTTCAACGCTAATAGAATTAATGTTCAGATGAACCGCTTGATTAACAAAACAGATTCATTTTAATGTAATACTGAACAATATCATAGGTCTATTCGCATGAAATGGTGTAATACGATATACTATAATACGTAGCATACTACATTATAACTCTAAATAAATGAGATCCTTTTTAGATGCAAGACACGAATAGCATGAATAGCGTTTCGTGGTAAATCGTGTTCAGACATGCACAGAGACTTGCTGTTAGCATTGAGCAATCGGCTTACTCATGTCCAATTCATGCTTTCAGGCGTTTTA
This sequence comes from Enteromius fasciolatus, assembly GCA_032361145.1. Taxonomy (NCBI): domain Eukaryota; kingdom Metazoa; phylum Chordata; class Actinopteri; order Cypriniformes; family Cyprinidae; genus Enteromius; species Enteromius fasciolatus. Next base: position 14,929,042 of record JAUMHR010000042.1, on the reverse strand, counting down.
CTCGAAACAAACGGTAAACTTGGACTATTAGTCATACTTTAAACCTGCTTTTTGGGTTAAAAATGATCCAAAAACAATATTTGAGCAAGTACTTAACCAGCCAGTGTTCAAAACTATCACCTTTAGCTCAATTCACAACAGTTAGCTTATAATGTTTTAGACGGCCACTTTGAAGGAAGCATAGTTTGCATTGTGGGTTAAAGGAATTTCTTAATTAGAAATTTGCAGTTAGACTGTATATAATTTGAAATATACATGCTAATACAGCGCTCTAGACTAACTTTTTGCACTGGTTGCACTGGTGCGCCTAACTTTTTTTTCTTGGGTGCACCAGCACAAAAGTTAGGTGCACTCAAATTTTTAACCGCATCACATTTAACACCGCAGTTCACTTTTTTTATTTATTTGTTTGTTTGTTTTTTTAAATCGCTGTCCATGTAGGCAATATGGACTTTTAAATGATTAACTAACAATATGGTCAATATAAAGTTCTTTATTTGAAGCACAATTCTACAAGAAAGGTAAC
>JAUMHR010000042.1:14881798-14926421 GCA_032361145.1 Enteromius fasciolatus | reverse complement strand
CTGGGGCCAGGCCAAGTGATTAGCACACCTGATTCTGATCATTTGAATGGGTGAGCGAAAACTTTTGGTAATATAGTATATATATAATGACTGTCAAAAATAACATGTTAACAACGTTAATTATTTTTTGTCGTTAATTTTTTTTTTACGCATTTCACGCATATGCAGTGTGATGAATTATTTGTCAGGAAAGTGGGACAACATCAGTGACACGTGGGAACTGCCGTCTTTTACGGTCACTATATTGAAAACTGAGATTTAAAAATTTTGCGGAAGCTTGCAAAGAACAGTTCCTGTCTGTTGCATGTAAGTGGGGGCAAAACGACAACCATTGGACAGTGCATGCAACATGGTTGCCGCAATTCATTTTACATGCTATAAACACATGATCTGTGTCACTCACATGCTGCAGACAAGTGTCACAGTGAGTCTTGCTGACAGCGGCTTTGTGAATGCTTTAGTCAAGGCAGCGCATGGCAGGATCGACAGTGCCGCGCGCGATAGTTTCGGCGCCGAGTCTATTTTGTCTTGGATCTCAAAGCATAACCTGTATAATCTAGCATCTGCATGCAAGCCTTCTGTTGCATGGCGAAATGTAGTATTTCTTATCCAAAATGTGAGAAGTGTCAGACACCCTTTTTCCAGTCTCTGCTATTGTTTTCTTCTACGCATATTGAAAACTTTGCTCAAGTTTATTGTGTAAACTGTAATATAGACAGACGCCTGCTCTGCATACGCACAAATAGTGATTAATTTGATTAAAAAATTTGAATCATTTGACAGCCCTAATAAATATAAATATATATATATATAAATATATAAAATATTTAAGAGATTTATTTTTGAAATACTGTAATTTTTGTCTTTAAGTCTTTAATGTTGACTTTTATTAATAATTTTTTAGGAAATAAATAAATAAATCTTGCTGGCTCCAAAATACCCCTGCATCATGTACCTTCTGGGGTTTTTTTTGGGGGGGTTTTTTTTAGATGGATCCCGAGTATGAACCTGATGAAGAGGAGGTGAGAGTGCTGTTTGGTCTGCACCTCAAACAGAAGAGGAATGGAGCGGTCATTAATAAAGAGCTCTTCAGCAACATTGTGTCAAAGGGCAAGGTGAGAACCACTGTTACGGTTTTATTTGTCTAGGTTCTAAGTTTAATTAGGCAAATTGATCAAAATGTTGATCAAATTGATTTTGTATATTTGATTTTGAAATGTTAATATTTTAATATAAATGTTAATATAATATGTTAATATTTTTTTGAAACCATATTGTATAATATAAAATTTAAAGCGCATGTTTTTTTTTTCCATTACGATTTGATTGGACTGTGGAAAGAGCGCTGTTATATTAATGTTAATGTTTTTATTTATTTATTTTTTCCCATTAAAAGCTCTCTGTGAGTGCCCTACGAGACCTCATTGTAGCCTCTATCGCAGTGAAGTACACTCAGTCCAACTCCGTGTGTTATGCAAAGGATGGTCAGGTAACCAAAAGCTATAAAAACAAAGTTTTAATTTTATTCAAATGCTAAAACATGTTAATGGTTTAAAAATTAGTTAAATAAAACCATACTACGTGTGTGTTTGTGTTAGGTGATTGGCATTGGTGCTGGGCAGCAGTCTCGTATCCACTGCACTCGGCTGGCTGGAGACAAGGCTGATAACTGGTGGCTCAGGCACCATCCACGAGTGCTCAATATGAAATTTCGCAGCGGAGTTAAGCGTGCAGAGATGGCTAATGCCATTGATCAGTATGTCAGCGGAACAATTGGAGAGGTAGTGTATTAAAAATAGTTTTTGTACTGGTCATATTGGGATGTCTTGGCCAGCCTAGTTAACTTGGTGAATATTTGGCTTGGAGAATATTTTTGAGACCTACATCAGCCAAAAGCCATACTTGGCTGGTTTCAAATCTACAGTACTTTTAGTGAATAATGCATATTTTCTGTTTTTAAATAATGTGCAAAAGTGATTGTTGATTTTGTTTGTGACATTTGGGGTCATTATAGTGTAATATTTTGGGGGGGAATCTTATGAAAGCTGTCAAGAAATGTGATTTATTTCACACCAAAATTCAATGAAATATAAAGATGATAAAATAGGAATTTGGGTGGGAAATGTGCCTGTGAAAATTAGTTAAGTTAACATTTTAGAATTAATTTCATGCGCAACAGTATTTTTGTAGATTGCTAGGCCATTGAGGGTTTTTTTTTTTTTGTACATTAGGGTCCAGATATGGAGATTTGGAAGGGTCTGTTTGACGAGGTTCCTGAGACTCTGTCAGATGTTGAAAAGAAGAACTGGATCAGTTCTCTGCAGGCTGTGGCCCTCAGTTCAGATGCTTTCTTCCCCTTCCGGGACAATGTTGACCGTGCCAAACGGGTAAACACCCTCTACTAGTGTTACCAAGCTTAAATCATTATTCATGTTTTGTGCACACTTGTATACATCTCATCAAATTTGCTTGTTGCTATATTATGCATTGCTTATGTTAGTATGAAAGTGACTTTGCTTAAGGTGGTTTTCTATTTGTGTGTGGGTTTTAGAGCGGTGTGGAGTATATTGCTGCCCCCTCTGGCTCTACTGCGGATGAGGTGGTCATCAGTGCCTGCAATGAGCTGGGTATCACCCTGGTGCACACCAAAATCCGTCTTTTCCATCACTGAGAAGCACTACAAAACATCCATTTGAACAAATATCCAACTAGTTTAACTGTTACAAAAGTTTCTTTTTAGATGCACATCATTTACTGTGATTACAAGTTGCTACCCATATTTCCTAACTTAGTCTGATAGCTAGACTGTCCACTTTGACTTTAACTCAGTAGTTTAACTGTTTGAATTTTGTACTTGTATCCTAAAGACAAGAGCAAAGTTACATTGATTCTAAATAGTTAGGAACATTATTCATACATGGCTTCTTTAATACTTATACACTCATAATAAGATGATCCACTATTGTTCTTTTATATCTTTTCTTTGCATAATTTCTGCTGTGTTGTCCTTGTTGGGGGCTGCTGTGAAACATTTGCTATGTGAAATTGTCCATACACTTCCTGATACATTCCATTGTGCTGCCTTTAGTGTCAACGAGCATTATAAAATAAAAACGCAAATCAGATATAATAGATTGTCATAGATTCCATGGAAGGTTTATTTGCATTTGTTGACATGTTTTTTTTTTTTTGTTTTTTTTGAGAACCTGTTTCCAAGAGAATTAGGTTTGAGTCACATTTTATAAATACAATTTGTCATGAGTCTTGCAATATATCAGAAAATGGATTCAACAGTAGTTCAACGGGTGTAGACCGTAGAACAATGACAATCAAATGAGACAAATATTACATTCTATACAATCCAAACTTCTGAATGAGGGGGATAAACAGTCAAAGAATTTAGAAAATTAAAATTTGTATTTGTCTAAAAACAGTGCTGGCTCTAAATAATCAATGAGCCACGTTGGAAAAAAAAAAAATATATATATATATATACTGTATATATAAGACACATTGAGACTTGATTTTTGGTACCTCAGTGTACCCCCAGTGGTGCTCTAACATCCTTATAAAACAGTGCTTATTTTTACTACTTTGTCTCATATTTGCCTCTATATCAATTTAAAAAGACTGAAATCCTGTCAATAATGGTAAGGTAGTTTATTGTAAATTTAATAGATTTGAAAGCTATATATATATATATATATAAAAACAAAAAAATCTCTTTGACATATTAACAGAGAAAGTATACTTTCCCGTTATAGTTTTGGTGTCAACATGTAGACAAATGGTTTTAACTGACTGCAATTAGAAATATCTTGTTTTGATATTGCAGTGAATTTTTAAATTGATGTATAAAACACTAGCAAACCAAAACGTAAAAGCCATTGAAATTCCTTATCCAAACAACGGCCAATCAAAGGCTGCGAATAAATGCAGCTCTTGCGGTTTATTCTGTTGCTACAGCTGGACGCAATGGAGACATAACAAATAGGGAGGTTTTAAGGCAGTGTGTGATTAGTATGTTCTCATATAAAATCACATCTTTATTACAAGTCGCAATGAAATGATGCATGGGGGGGCAGAATGTCATGGTGCAGTTTGGTCAGAAACGGTTTTACTCTCTGGGTTTGGTGTTGACCACAGCATCTGCAAGAAGCTCAGGTCGGAGACATTCGATGGGGCATTGAATGTTCTAGAAGAAAAAGGGATATATTATTTGATGAAAAGCAGAAATATTTGTCTACATCATTCAAATATATTTGATGTATATTGTCAATGTACATTTACCAAAAATATAACTCTTGCCCTTTGAAATGCTTGCATGATTGAAAGCAGATACTTACTACCCTGCTGCCAGTGTTTAAGCGGACCGGTTTGAGCAGGTCAGAGCTTATCTCAGCACCAGGCCTTCTGCAGTTCTCACATCGCCAGCCCTGAGGAGCAGCACACACATTGTCGATTTTAACTGACTCAATATGGCTTTGTTCTTTCTCTACCTTGTCGTAAAATACACTTCGGTCTTACCTGCTGTCCTCCATAGCATGTGCAAGTGCAGATGGCCCCTAGGTATTCTTTCTGCCACTGGTTTCCAACCTGGTACATCTTTCCGTCATCATAGCATATGGAGTCATCTATAACCAAGTGCAAGATTTTTAATTCCACTGATTGGAAGAAAATTGACTATGCAGTTTGTGTTTAAAGGAAGCACTTACGTGGTTCGCACTTGAACTCTCCTTTGCCGTTGCCCAAGCAAGTGCAGCTCATCAAGTGACCGTTTTCTGCCCTGCGCTCCCACTTTTCACCAATGCGGTAGTTGTTTCCATTGTCATGACACCATTCTGTGTGAAAAGTGATATTTATGCACTCGTACAGGATCATCTAATCCACCATTTGATCTCCAAGTTACTCACTGGAAGAGTCGCATCTGAAATGTCCACTTCCCAAACCGAGACATTTGCACCAGAGTTTGAAACCGGTTTCAGACATGCGCTCCCATTCTGCTCCAACGTCGTGGTGAGTAGCTGTGAAGGTGTCATAACACATGTCCTTGCTAGATAAACTATCTCCTGGAACTGTTGATTTTAGAATAAAGAAATGGTAAGACAAGCATCATAAGCATGTTTATCTTTAAGCCTTTATCCACGTTTGTTGATCCTTGACCTGTGTTTCCAGCGGTGACAATTTCCTCCAAAATTTTGTGTTTGAGGGCTCCCTTTAAGGCCTCCACAATGACATTATAAGAGGCACCAGAGGTGAGACCGATCAGGGTGGCGCTTGTGGTGGTTCCTGGGACGCGCAACTGCAAAACACGAAAGGGTGAGGAGAAGGTTAGACGGGAAGAAATGTGACCTTTTTTTGTATTCATCATCTAAAATTTTCTGTGAATCCTTCCTAGGTTCTCACCTGAAACATCCTCTCATCTGGATGGGTAATGGGCTGGCAGGACACCAGGTAACCAGAACTTTGCTGGTATGGCTTCCATGCGATGTTGGTCTGGGTCTGGGCCTCCTGTGGTCTTCCAGTCTTGTCTTCTGGAAAACCAAAAGGATTGCCGTCGCCAGGCTTTTCACTAACCTGAATAATTTGAGGCACACGGCCCCCATCTGGTCCCACACTAGGGATGTAGATTAGGGTCTCCCCAACTTGAGGCACATAAGGCTGGGGTCGGGGTTGGTTAGAGACTGTTTGAGGATGCTGAGGCTGGTAGCCTCTGTTGGGTTGACTGGGCGGTTTATTGAATTCTGTGTACTCCACATGCTGCCCGTGTGCATCAGGTGAGTCATGCCCAGTGGGACCCACTGCTTGAGCTCTGTCAGGCTCAGGCACATCCAACTTGTCTGGGCCACCATGGTGGGGCAGACCGGGCAGATCAGAGGTCAGCTCTGGGCAGGAAAAAGGTGTTAAAAGCAAAGCAGCAGGTAAAGAGGCAGCCACAGTTGCATCTACCAGCCAGTAAGGCATTAAAGATTCAGTCAAGTAATGACTGATATTATTTTAAAGGACAGATGGTCCAAGAATGATCAAAATTCACAATTTGTTTTTTACAGTTAGACCCTGAGGATGATGTGCATTATATAGTTACAGTAAACCAACATATTGAGAGTCAAGTTTTAAGTTTGGGAAATCTCATTGGTTCAAATTTCCAGCTCTTTATTAAAAATCCAATATGCTCACATCGACTATCATTTTGTAACACTATTAATGGAAAATTTGCATCACATTTGGTTTGGGTATATGGTGTAGTATTCAGTCCAAGAATACACTTCTCCTCAGAGTGAAAACATGGAACCAAAATGTCTGGACCAGTCCTTTAAACACTTTTTTTAGATGTGTTGATCATAGTAGTCCAACACTTAGTTTGAATAAATTAAACACTAATGATGAGCTAGCAGTTCAATCAGCGTGGTGCATAAATTAAGTAGCGGTAAATGCATTTTACCTTAATTTTGCATTTCAGTTCTGAGTGAATTTCATCATTTAAAATGCTAAGCACTAAATGTATGGCTTAACCAACTCCTGAAATGCAAGCCAGTGCAATATCAAGCTTTTACAAAATTCAGTGTAGGCTAGTTCAACAAAATGTGCTGTATCTTTTTCAATTGCTTATGCAGCAGTAGTGCTATCATGCTTGCAAAACAATTTTCGTTAGCTTGTACCATTCCGAAACAAAGCATGAGGGTGTACACCTTATGTCTCAAGATGTGCATTAACATTCTATATTTACATAGAAGTTAAGAATATCAATGTTTTTATTTGAGCAAACACTTACGAGTTGTGGCCGTGCCAACCAGTGGTGTGCTTCTCTGGCTATTCAGTAGGACATAGACCTTTATGATGTATTCTGTGCCTGGTTTCAGGCCTGTTATATAAATATTACAATATGGTTACATATAATGAGTGCATTATAGATTTTATTTCACAAACATAATTTATCAACATCTATGTATACATCATCTGATATTGTGGGTCTTACCAGTGATGGTGGCGTAGTTCTGGCCAACATTAGGGCTAGGTATAAGCTCACGAGGCGAACCACCTGATTCTTCATAAGTGATGTAATATCCTGTAATGTGTGTTGGAGGGGCTTGCCAAGTGAAGGTGATGGAATTGGGGGTCAGTGACGTGAACTGGAGGTTAGTTGGAGATTGAACAGCTGACCGAGCTGTGACCATGTAGGACAAATAAAGTTTAAGGTCATACTGGGAAATTTAAATCAGTAATAAATTACTAAAATAATAAATTGGCATTAATACAGTATATTATTCTTTCCACATTTGCTTGTACCTGTTGATACAGTCATTGTGTAAGGTGGGCTTCGAGTATTTCCATTTAGTGTATACATGTTGACCACATACATGACACCTGGCTGCAAACCTGATGCATAGGATACATTTCTTTCAATAAACAGCAATGTTCCCAACATGTTAAAAAAAAAAAAAAAAGTCATAAAAACATTTTTGTGTTTATACAGACCAAACAGGACGCAACATCACAATAAACTAACATGGTAACCCCAAAGGCAATCTTTAAGTAACTTTGAATAGTTTGAAAAGTTTGTAATACAAGTACCAATTTAATTTTTGAGCAAACATTGCTAAACCATTAATGTTGAAACAGGTGGCTTACTATGGGGTATTTATGGATTGTACGGTAACCTACCAGTGACAGTGTAGGTACGGCTGTCAGCAGGAATAATGCGCTTGGTGAGGTGACCTCCAGTTTTGGGTGTGGCTTCAATAAGGAAACCTGTCATTGGCTCGTTATTGACAACACGCCATGTGAGAGTAAATGATGTGTCTTTCACCTCAGAGATACGGACTCGACGAGGAGGGGTAATATCTGTGGAGATAATGATATTATAGTTTCCATTTAATATAGGAAATCTACTAAACATCCCTCTACTGTAATACAAGATATGGGTAACCCACTTACTGTCAGCGGTGGTGCATTCCCCAGTGAGAGGAGAACTGCTGTCTGAACCTCTCAGTGCATAGACATGAATCTCATAAGCAGTGGCCACCTGGAAGAAAATTAGGTCATGATTCAATAAATACCTTTTCTGTTTTTACTTGTGCCTACAAAGATTAAATGTACTTGCAAATTACAAGAAGGTAGACCTATTACCATAAGCCCAGGCACTAAGACTTGTGTGGAGTCTGGTGCAACATTCATTTCTTTGGCTGTGGCATAATGGTTCTTTGGTGATACCACCACACGATAGCCAGAAAGTCTAGCATTGGGTGCTTGCCATGCCACGACAAAAGAAGATGGACTAATGTCGAAGAACTGTATATTGGTGGGAGCAGGGACAGCTGGGAAAGTAAAGAGACAAGAGTCAGGACAGATTAAGACAGGGACTATTATCTAATTATCTAGACAATTATCTAATTGACTAGCTTGATAACTTATGTTGAATTCAGACAGGTCATACCAGTGGGCTGAGTCTCCTCATAGGTTGTTTGCTGAATGCCCTCAAGAGTACGGATTGGGTTACGTCCTTTCATGGGAATGACTTTAATGTTGTACGTGGTTCCTGGACGCAGACCTTGGAGAGCCACACTGTTATCGCGACCACCTAGGGCTGGTTGGTACTCCCTCTCTCCCTCCTCTGGACTAGAGTACAGAACCCTGTAGGAGGTCACTCCTGGAACCCGTGGAACATCCCATGTCACAAGCATGGAGGTGGAGTCCACATCAGAGAAGTTCAGATCTCTTGGATGCTGCAAATTTGCTATAGTTGGAAAAAGAAAGTATGTATTGGGTGGCATTGCATAGTAGAGGATGCATACCTGACCTGAGCCCGACCGGGCCGGGTTTGGACAGATATTTAGGAAGGCTGTTCGGGTCGGGTTCGGTCACATCAGCGCGAATGTGTGCCTGTGTTATAACGGCGCTTTTTGCCCTGTATGTGCTGATCCTCTCATCTTTTGACGTTTCCGAACGCCTTCCTATAGTTGCTTAATAAAAGCAGGTTTTCCACACAAAAACGTGCATGCGTCATTAGTATCAGAAAAAAATTTGATCGGGCTGGGTTCATGCTCGGACATAAATATCTTAATGCCTGTCGGGTTCGGTTACTGCTCTGTTTGACGCGGGCCGGGCTTGGACAGAAAGATGTGGCCCGATCCGCACTTTATTGCATAGTGGCTAAAACTCAGCAATGGAAGGGTAAAGAACTCCAATTATGGACCTCTTTGGAAAGTCCTTAACTCCAAGTTGTTGATGGGACAATTATAACATGATGATTTTAAATGTTAAAAAGTTAGCTAGGTTAAGAAATCTAAAAACCACTAACCTGTTGTAGCTTTCTGGACCACTGGGGTGCTCTCTCCTTCTTGGCTGAGAGCGATCACATTAATTGTATATTCCACTGTTGGCACCAAGCCACGAATGGTCATTTCTGTACGTTCTGAAAAGGCAAATACGGATTATCTATGACATGGAAGTCCAAGTACTGCACCAGTTCTTCCAAATTAACTTATGTTATGGGTAGTAATAAAAGGTAATGAGCAAGTGATGTCTCACCTGGACCAACCAGCTCAGAGAATGTTGGACCTTGCCCATCCTTGGGCGTTCCTGTGACTCTGTAACCTGTGATGGGACCTTTAGCTGGGCTCCAGCGGACACTTAAGGTATTGTCTTGAATATCACTAACATCTAAATCTGATGGGGATGAAACACCTGAGAATGGAGAAAAACAATATAGTGATCGAAAAAAATGTATGGTAAGCTAAAGGTCAGACACTATAATAGTTATAGGTGTCTTGTTGAGCATGTGTACGTACTTCCGCCTGCGGTTCTGTGTGTGATGATGACTGGTGTGCTGGAGGCTGGGCTGTCCCCTCTGCCTGTCACAGCATACAGCGTGATGGTGTAATCGGTGTCTGGGCGCAGGCCCTGGATGGTGGCAGTGGATTGTGTTCCTGGAACAGTGAACTCTCGGGGTGTATCTCTTTCACCTAGAAGTCAATGAGAAGGAATCAGATGCATTTACAAGTTCAAGTGAACTTCCAGAAATGGAAAACAACTCCACAAAAACACTTTGCCATACCTGCTTCACCATGTGTGATCTTGTAGTACCGTACAGTGACTGCAGGGGCATCCCAGGAGATGGTGATGCTGTTGGGGGTGGAGGATGTCACTGCCAGGTCAGTGGGAGCATCAGAGACTACAGGAAGAAACAAGAGTTGCATCATTATACTTCACAATTATGACTTAACAAATCCTTACCTCTTTAACTTCTTACCAGTTGCTTGAGTTCCAGTAAGTGGTAGACTTTCTTTATTGCTACTGACAGCATAAATATAAACCGTGTACTCTGTCTCAGGAGCCAGGTTCACCAGTGTGAAGTAATTTCTTGTCGGGGGGAGTCTCTCGTCTTTAGCGCGCCCGCCACTGGTTGGCTGATAGCGTAAACGGTAACCTGTAATAACAGCACGTGGAGCCATCCAGTGCACAGTAAATGAGTTTGTGGAGACATCAGAGAAGTCCAGATTTGTCGGGGAGTCCAATTCTGTGTGGATGATGGGAACAAAATTAAATGGAGGAGTTATTAGAACAGAGTAAAATAGAGAGTAGTAAGAGCTGAAAACCATTTCTTATATCCAAATACGTACTTGTTTTCTGAATACCAGTTACAGGTTCACTCTCTCTGTCATCGTAGACACACACTACTTTTACCAGATACTCTGTATTTGGCAGCAAGTCTGATTTGAGAAAAATCGGAATCAGCGGGTGTAATGTGTTTAGACTGTAATATGCACATGGTTGAAGTTAAGACCTTTAAATGAAAGCATTAGTAAGCCCTTACTCTGAAGGAGGAAGTTATTGATGCCTCCTCCTACATTGACTTCCTGAGTGTCATCGTCATTTCTTGTGGGATGGTAGCGGATGACAAAGCGGCTAATTTCAGATGGCTTAACCGAAGGAGAAGTCCATGACACACGCATGGAGTCTGAGCCCACTTCAGCAAAGTTCAGGTTAGTGGGAGCTGGAACAGCTAAACAAGAGGAGATTGAGAGACAGTGAACTTCAGAATAAAAAAATAAATAGCTAAAAAATATCTTCTTTGAGATTTTCTTATTAACATGCAGCAGGGATCATTCTCCACCAAGTGGATGTTATAATAGTGCATTCCCAAAAAAATGCAAATGCAAAAATAAACGTAGAAATGCATCAATATTCAGATATAGGCATATGATTCATTCAAAAAGCTGCACTGAGTTTGGCAAATAGCAAATTGTTAGTCTTGGCTAGCCAGACTTGTAAAGAATGAAATGAAGTGGCTTGAGTGAATTATGTTTAAGGGATGAGGGTCTCAGCCAAATTCTCTCTCTTTTACCGCTGCTCTCTGAAATGTAATAAGAAACCTTTGTGGAATAATTCACCAGTTTGGGTTTGCTGTGTGATCACAGAAGGCACACTCTCCGCCTCATCTGTAATGGTGGACACACTGATGTCATAATTGATGCCTGGCTCCAGTCCACGAACGGTATAATAGCTGACGGAGGAGTTCACCATGTCCTCCAAAATAGGAAAACTCTGGCCGGTAGTAACAACCGTAATATGGTATCCAGTAACTGCCGGGTAATTTAGCGGGGTCCATCTAATTCCAATTGTGGTATCCGTGAAATCAACAAAGCTGAGATCACCCACCTTGGGCACATCTTTAATTGGTTTACAAAGTTGCATTTGTAGGAAAGGGAGAGAGGAGACAAGACACACAGAAGCAGTGACAATGACTAATTAAGATAAGCAGCAAATTACTGTTCTCATGCCATCAGTGCTAACAAACAATTAATCATCTGAAGAGACATGCACACAATTATGGAAAATAAATTGATTTGAATTAGTCATACTACAAAAAAAAAGAAAATTTACCCAGCTCTTAACTAGCAACTTTTAAATTCAATAGATATTTTCAAACATTTAAAATCAAAAGTGAAGAAGCCATGCTTGTAGAGAATTACACAATTATTTTTGTAATGCACAAACAAATTAAACAACACCAAAGTGTGGAAGCTTGTTTCCCCTACTGAATAAAAAAAGGTTGTTGTGACTTTTTGTCTCACGATTTTGACTTGTTTTCTCGCAATTACATGAAAAAGATCTGAATTGCGTGATATAAACTCGCAATTCCATGTTATAAAGTCACAATTCTGACTCTTTCTCTCTTCTTTTCTCTCAAAATTGGACTTGGAATTGGATATGTTCTCAGAATTGGATAAATTACAATTACAAGTTTATATCTCACAATTGTGCGATGCAATTCTGATGATTTTTTTTTATTATTCAGTAGCTTAAACGTGCTTCCATACCAAAGTCTTATTGGAAAGAAGAAATTACTGTATATTATTAGAAGTTAAGATTCTAATATATTAAATGCAACTGTCTTTATGGATCTTTGCAGGGTTTGTGTGATGCTTCTAAACGGATCGGTAGCATCTTACTAGAGCAGGAGCAGGATTATGTGGTGAAGTAGATAGAGCTCCAGGATGGAGACTGATCTTCTGGCTGGAGACTGTGAGCCATGAGTTATCACCATTATGACTAACCAATACATTTCTGTTGGCTTCACTTTTTATATTTCAGAAGTATACTTGTGATCTTTTATTCAGATGTGCTGTAAAAGCAGCAATTGGCGTTTTTGTTGGCTGGGTATCTTTCTGCAAGTTTCTAAATTTATGGATCCATAATCAGGTGATTCTCTGGATCAGTCATGGTGGTTTTGATCCAGGAGAGCATGGCTTGAACTTGCCTTTATTTGTGAACTATAGATGGGGTCTTACCTGGTGTAACGGTGGTTGAGATAGGCTCACTCTCCAGATGGTTTTTAATAGTGTAGACACTGACATTGTATTCAACGCCAGGACTGAGGTTCTCAAGGGTACATGAGGTTTCATGCCCTCGAACATTCTCCTCTAGAGTATTTCCACGCTGCCCATTGGTTGGTGTGCATGTCACTCGGTAGCCAGTAATATCTGAGAGGATAAAGGAGATATTGCATGTATAAAAATAGAAATGGACAACTTTTAGTATAATATAGTATAACAACTGTTATAGGGTCCAAAGATGGTATTAACATCTCATTACCATTATGAATATAAGGTCCTTCAAAGAATACCAGTGATGATCAATAAACTATGGTATATTTTTGGTAATGCCACAATTGACAATGTACATGCTAGAATTAGAATTAAATTAACAAAATGTAATAAACAACACAAACCCATGAAATATATAACAGACAAAGAACACTACAAGAAAAAAATGACTGGAAGAACTGATAATTCCTGGAAGAATTTAACCTGATTATTTTATATGGTCACAAACACACAGCCTACACAAACTGCCAAGGTTCAACAGCATGCTTCAAAGAAAGGGTGAACAGGGATAAGAAGTGGGTGTACAGTCAATATTTACCTGGACTTTTGGTGCGGCTCCATCTGACATTGAGTTCACCAGTGGCAGGGTTAGACACCACATTTAGGTCAGTTGGTGGAGATAGGGCTAATGTGACAGCAAAGAGGAATTAAATCCAACATTAGATTATGTATATGGTACTTATGTTACAGGCTAGAAATCTCTTTCATGCAACCTTTCGGACCTTAGACCTATCAGTAACTTACATGTCACAGCTTTGTTTGTGATAGGGTTGCCATGCTTTCGGCTGTTGAACAAGGGTTGCAAGCTGTAGATATACTCCAATCCTGGAGTGAGACCAGAAAAGTAAATTGTGCCATCACCAGAGATCATGTCTCTGGGAGCCTCACCTCCTTGGCTGGGCCTAACAGACATCTGAGAGGACACATATACTTGAGAATTTTTGGTGATTTTCTGGTGATAACCGCTTAGGGTAAAATATGGTAGATTGTCAAAGTTTATTCTTTATTCAATTTTTCAAGACATTAGGGACTGAAGACCGGTGTAAGGGGTCTATGGTAAAAAGATTCATCAATGTCTTGCTCTGGAGGCAATTTTTAGGTTCCCCGATGGATCCAAAACTTTAGAACTTCATTAAATAAATGCTTTCTCACATCATGACCCCTTTAAAGTAAGCGATGTATTTCCACAATGCCTAAAAAAAATATCTCTAACATGCTTACAATATTGTTTCGTTCACAAAACACCAAACTAATAATGTGGTAACCAGAAAATGTTTATACCTTATAGCTGAATCGTGGCACTGGGCTCCAGGTAACAATGATGGCTGTATCGGTGACCTCTGTGCTGAATCGAGGAGCGCTACCTGTTGGCTGTGCTAGAGAACAAAAGCAAAAAAGGTTTTAAAATGGGAGAACTCCTGTTACTCTGTTGTTTCTGTTTAGGAGAAGCTGTTACACACATGTTCTGAAAACATCCGTGACTCCCTCGCTGAGCGTGTTTCCTTTATCTGAGTGCAGGGTGACGATGTACTCTGTGTCAGGCTGAAGGTCGGTGAGCTTGTATTGAGACACATGGCCGGGGATCTTCAGCTGTTTGGGGCTCGAGCTGCCCATGCTGATGAACAGACGATAACCTGTGACCTGAGCTTTGGGGAAAGACCAGATGACCAGAGCGCTGTCATCAGTGATTTCATTGAACCGCAGGTCAGTAGGGGCATCAGGCTCTGAGAAGGAAGTATAGTGAAAAGTTGACCAAGATGTATAATATAAACATAACAGATTGAGCTTCTTTCGTTAGTTGCAGTTTATAAGACAATGTCACCTACTTGTAGATTGCTCCCCAACCAAAGGTTCACTCTCCACTCCTCTGTTGACTGCATAGATATGGAAGCGGTAGAGTGTGCCAGGTTGCAGGTGTGTGAGCTCCGCATAAGCATTCTGCACTACAGGAAGCTGAAGAGGTCTGTGGGCCCGGCCATCTGTGCTTACAGGTGCAAAGGTCACGCGATATCCTGATACCTCATGAGGAGGACCAGTCCAGGTGATGGTGATCTTGACATCAGTAACATCATAAAACTGCAGGTCTGTGGGTGCTTGGACCTCCTCTGTTAATGAGATAAAATTACAACCTTTCAGAGTTCTACTACAAGGGGGAGGTAGTAATGTAATGCAGTGTAGTAATGTAAACACTTTGGGCAAGCTAGGATTAGTTCAAATCCCCATCCATACGTTAAAGCTAATGCTTGGTTTAGCAAGTACTCCTAAATATTTATTTCATTGGGAATGTCTGTATCATCAATGCATGCTTTTGTGGAGTTCAAAACCAGTACTCTGTTAGCTTCAAGAGAGAAAAGCTAAATCCTGCAAAGCAGAGAAAGAGTTTTTAGTGTGTGTTTGGTAAAAAGACCTCAACTGTCAAGACAAGAACAGAAAGACACACATAAAGCTTCCCGGTCCATCCTTATAAGGTTGTTTTGGCTCTGAGAAAGCCCTAAATTTCCCAGCTCATCCAGAAGAGAGAGAACTGGCAGACATCTTTACACGTGAATAAGAAACTTGAGCACTTTCACAAGTTTAGAGAAACGTAAGCAAAAGCCTCTTAATAAAGTTGTTTGAGCTACAGTACAAACGTAAATAACTAAGTGTGAGAGAGAAAAACACTTTGATGCAAGCAGAGGTATGGTTTATTTTTATAGCTTATTGATACAGCTATAAGGTACAGGCTGTAACATGCAACCTTTTTCTCAATGTTTCCTGCCACCTTTTACAGTATCTGTCACATAAAAGCATCCTAAAAATGAATCATCTGAAGTCTTACCAGGCTGTTGCTCTCCAGTGGTGCTGACCTGTAAGATCAACGGTTTACTCTCCATGCTGTCTTCCACTGAGTAAATACTGACATTGTATGACAGGCCAGGTCGGAGGTCACCCAGTGTCACAAATGTTTGAGTCTCAGGGAGGATGAGCTCAGTACTGCTGCCCTCAACCGAGGGTGTGTACACCACACGAAAACCTGTGCAAACGTGAAAAAATAGTTAACACCTATTCCACATTCATGCATCATTTGCAAATGTAGTATAAATGCAAATTTAAAGACGATCTTAATGCATGAATGTTGATTCCCAAATGTTACTCACCAGTTATAGGTGCTTGGGGCTTGGACCATCTGATTGTGATGGCAGTGTCCTGTACATTTGAAACCTCAGAATTAGTTGGAGCGTCAGGTGCTGTGAATAGACAGATAGTTCATTTGAATGTGCAGTACAGTCTGATCCTTTTAGTGGATGGCTGTTAAATATGTAAATGTAGTAAATATTGTTTTGAAGAAAAGAAAGGTTTCTTTTGGTGTTATAACCAACCATTTCCGTGGCAAAACCAATGTTAGCATTCAGTACTGAACTTGCAGTTGATATAAAATATTTATGGCTGTTAAAGGATTTAAAAAAACTTGATTTTGGCACAGTGATGGATATCTTACCAGTGGTCTGAGTAGTTGTAAGGATGAGATTTTTATCTCCTTCTGGACTGACTTCAAACACTTGAACGTTGTACCTACGGCCAGGCATAAGATCTTGAATGTTTACCGATGTAGCTGTTCTTGGGAGGTCTGTGGGAAAAAAGGGTAATTATGAAGTCAATAAAAGTTTACAAAGCCATTTTCAAATTTGAATGAATTATGTTTGGACAGTATTGGTATTATAAATGTAGCTTATTTAGCTCAGAAGCTATTTTCAAGATGGAGCTATTCTTTTCACTGCTGTCCATTTAGCATTACTATTTCTCCTATTAATTTTTGAATGAGTTGCATGTCTCTGATACTTACCAATGACCTTTTGTGGGGCTCCTTCCTCAGAGAGTTCATATTGCACTCTAAATCCAGACACTGTCTCAGATGCAGATACCCAGGAGATGACGAAGCTGCTTGAGGTGATTTCGGTAACGGACTCTGAGGTGTCTACTATTGGCGGAGGCTGGGTGGTCTCACCTTCAGTTTTTTCCACTGCAGAAATGGGAATATGCTAGTTTGACGTTTTCATGTTTTATTTTAATAGTTTTGATTTCCTAAAGAAAAGAAAAGAATTGAACATAATACTTACGAGAGCCATACATAGTGGTGAAGTCAAAGCGAGTGACTTCTCTCGGCCCGTAGCGTAGAATGCTGATCAGCTGACCTTCATAGGTCAAACCTGCTTTAAGCCCTGAGATGGTGTATGAGTTAATGTGCCCAGGAATGGTCGCCTCCTTCCAGGGTGTCCTTGTATTTTTCTGTAAAAGGAAAACATTACACACTGAAAAATATAGAAACTAAAACCCTTGTCTTGTTCAAAGAGGTAAATCTGTAGTAAAACTATAGTAGTAACGTTCAAGTGTTTGAAGTCAATCCAGAAGGAGATAAAAAACCTCATCCTGACAACTACTCAGACCACTGGTAAGATATCCATCACTGTGCCAAAATTAAGTTCTTTAACAGGAATTTTTAAAGGTCAGTTTCTTAAAAGTCTCTTGACATTTAAAATGAAGAAAATTGAAATTATATTCAAAAATATTTTTTTTATGTACATTGGCCTGCAAAAATTAAACATTGTCCGAACACAACTTCAAATAGCAAATTAAAACACCCTGGCAGAAAAAAAAAATCTGAAAAGCCTCTTTCTTTTAGTTAAATGCTCAATTTTGCAACTTTCCACTGAAGTCAATGTTTCATTGAGACATAAAGAGTAAATGTGTGTTTTTAAGTTCAAGGACTGTGGCTTGTTTGTGTGTGTGATGAAATCTCATTCTGTGTTTTCAGCACAGACGATCATCCCTTGCAGAAAGAGGTACACAAACATTCAATGAAGGGACAAAATGTCTCTCGTTCCAGGAATCTGGCTTACAGTCGATTCTTTTGTATACTTCCTTATAATTTGTCACTAAAATGATGTAACCAAAAAAAGGCCAGCTCTGAAAATTCCTCATGACACTAAAAAGCACAAAGACTTACGACTCTCCACTTGAGAATATATTGCGTAATGTGGGCAGACGCAGGAGCGTTCCATTGGATGGGATGGGAATTTGGCTGATTTCCAGCTTCTGTGATGATGACCCGAACAGGAGCTTTTGAGAAAAGATAAAAATAAATGATTGTTAACTGATTAGATAGTTTCATATCGTAAGGGGCATTTACTCAAGTGCATTTATACAGCATATGATAGAAAACAGGTGATCAACTCAGTCTGAAGGGGAAAAAAAGGTGAAAAGTCATATTTGAAACAAAGTTTGGATAAGAAAGTTGAATCTGCTGTCTGGCCATGTCTGAAAATGGAGCAAAATTACCCCAGGTTGTCGAGAGAGGGGCGTTAAACAGTCTGAAGAATGATTGCATGGGTGCGGTGTTAAAAATCACACCCGGCCATAACATACTGCACCCGCTTTACCCTCTATTATCCCCAGGCCTTCACAGAGTTTGGTTAACAGCTGCATGCAATTCGAGGCAGTGAGGTCATTTTGAACAATTCTAATGTACCCTTCACCCTTGGCAGAAAACATATCAGCCTTTGTGGTGTCAAACCAAAATTACACAAAACGGTAAGATGGTAACCCAGATACAAATTCACAGTGTCCCTTCAAAAGTACGACCTACAGTGCTGAAGACAATTATTTACAGATGCACTGAGTGCGGCTGTTCTTTTTTTGTTTCTGTGAAGGTCGTAAAAACACAGCTCACACTTTCCTCAAAAAAGGCCAAAAGCTCACAAACGGCAACCTGTCTTACATTACTACAGGCCATTTGGTTGCACAGAGTCGCAAATGAACAGCAGACCATGGTATTAAAAGCTATAGACAGTATTTGAGAATCACATTTGATATTTTGCACGATTGCGCCATAACCATAGACAAAATAAAAACTCACACCATGATAACTTGTGGCTAGTTTTATGGTGCTTTCTGAAGCTAGACAGCTTGACGGTTACTTTCTCTAGGCTAACTTCAAAAGGTTAATGCTCCCCCTGTAGAGACATGAGAAGGAGGCTGACATCTGCTACATTTCAAAGAGATTGTTGATAGTAAACGTCAGATGAGAAATCCTTCAGTGGGACCATTTGAGACTTTTAAAAGAAAAACAAACATGCATAATCAACTGTTATTCAAGTTAAAGGAGAGTAATTGCGGGAAAGTAGCAACGACAGATGTCTTGTTTCATTTAGTTCTGTCTCTCATTTAAAAGTAGTGAGATCTCGCACCTGTAGACTGCAGAGGCTCACAGGCCAGTTCTCCGATGCCGTTTCCATAGCAGGAACATCTATACTGGGTGCCTTGGATGACCTTGCTCCATGTCTCGCCAGTCTGGTAAAACACCTTTGTCTCAGGTTCCTGGCACTGGTCTAAAGGAAAAAAATAAATGGTTTGTGTAGACAAAGTAAAAATAGTCTTTCTTTCGTAATAGCTCAACGGCATGTTGACAAAAACTATTGTTTAAATCGAGTCTGTTCAATTTGAATTGAAGGAAACATGGGCCATTCATGCTGTAAAATACTTTGAACATTTGGACGTTCTGACATTTTGAGAAAAAGGTTAGAAAAAGAAAACAGAACAAAACATAGTAGCAAAATTAGAGAGTGCCGGCTTACCGATGGCATCGCATTTCCAGCGACCGCGGCCTTGGCCAAAGCATGTGCAGTTCATCATGTAACCCTGGTCATGACGCTTATCGAAGGTCTCGTTAACATCATATGTCTGTCCATTCACAACACACTGATCTGAAATAGGGAATCATTTTTTGAGTAACTTTACCATGACTACGAGTGACAGAAAGAGAGATATAGAAGCATTTTGGGAGATATGAGTCATAAGTCATATTCAGAACTACTTTTTGAAATATCAGTGGTATATTTGTAAGTTAAGTGTGTTTGGGGACATCTAATGACCTCTCAGCTGAGTGTGGGAAATGCAGTTCCACTCTCCGCGTCCATTGCCTTGGCATGTGCAGCGCATCATGTGACCAAGCGTGTCATGGCGTTTGTCCCACTCATCACCCACACGGTACATGACATCATTAATGGTGCAGACTTCCTCGTGAGCTTGATTAATATGAAAAAAGGGAATTTAGAATTGCATAAAACTCATCAAAACACTTAAAACAAGCACATCTATTCTGAATGCACATAATGTCTTATGTTCATTCTGATCTCATTCTCCCTGGAACTCGGCCAGGAACTGTGTCTGGTCTGGACCGGAGCCAGGCTTAAAACTCTGACAAGGGCGGACCCCATAGATCCAGTCAGCGGAGCCACAAATCAGTACCTCATTACATGGCCTTAAAAACTCTAACTCCCTAAATGGCTCTTAAATACATCTCGAGAACTCATTTGCAGTCCACTGAGTGTCATGGCCTGAGCACATTAACGACCAATTAAGGGCAATATAGCTATTACATTCTATAAAACTTGACTTCAGCTGAATGCATTAATAAGAACCAATAATTTAAAGACATAAAGACACATAGTTTTACACCTACTTAAACACTGACTACATGAAACCTATATTGTGACTGTATAAATGTGCTGATATCTTTCATACCTATTACTGTATTTGCACTATCAGGGACCGTTTCATCAGTTATCCGTTGAGGAAATCACTTCATATTGTAGTAAACAAAGCTAGTTCTGCTCTAGGGGAACTACTACATTTTAGAAATTTCTAAAAGGGGAAAATTTGACCTAAAACAATTAGACATGCTCACCAGCCATGGGACAGAATCCGTATTTCCGTTCTGAATCATAGTCAGTAGTGGTACCACACCACTTCATGCCATCGCGACGGCCGTCAGATGTGCAGTCTGTGTAGTTGCGTCCATTATACTTGAAAGGAAACTGGCACAGAGCACCATTTGAGTTTCCTCCACGAGTCGTCACAAGCTCTGAAAGACCAAAAAAAGGAACGATAAGACAAACCAGGAGTGAAATCTTGATTTATTACATTAATCTGCAACGTAGTCCGTGCAATGTGGCTATGCTGTAACATAAACTGGGCAGTTTGCTGGTTTAAGTCAATGTATTCAAGATACGTAAAGAAAGAGGCTCTGAGATGCTCTTACGGTTCTTTCGGGTACAGAATGAGTACAAGCCGTCGCTATCATAGTCAGATGTAGTACTGCACCATAACTGCCCATCTGTTCGGCCCTCAGAGATGCAAGAGTAGTGGGTGTTCCCACTAAAAACAAATGGGAACACACATGGCTGCCCACCGGAGTTGCCACCATAAACAAAGGACTGTCCATCTGTGTAAATCAAGCAGAGAACAGCTTTAATAATGGCACTTGGGTATTTTGAATATTCTAAATGATGGGTTCATGTCACGCCAACATTTAAAAACTTGTATACTTATTTGGCAGACTAATTTTAGGCCTTTTTTTAACTGTAGCTCAAATAGCAGAGCATGGCGAAACTGGGTATGAATCTCAGGAAATCCATAAGCTAGTAAAAATAAAATGTATGCAATGTAATTTCGCTTTGGATCATGCGTCTTCCTAATGCATAAAAGTAAAAGTTTTTGACTTTTTATGTACAGTAAAAAAAGGAATACAAATGGTTGAGAAACAACTTAATTAGGGGTTGTCAGTCACATGCCCTGCACGGTTTCCAAGTGTACTATTTTTTCTTGAATCCCTAAGTGCAATTGAAATAGGTTAAGGTCACCTTGCTCCTCGCAGCTGATTCCTCCTCCAACACAAGTGCAAAGCATCTCCTTGCTGCCCTGACTTCTGATCCAACTCATGCCATTGGAATAGTACACAGCAGAATCAGTTTTACAGTTGCCTTCCTCAAGAAGTTCAGTCAAGACATTGACTTGTTCTATCATTGGTGAAACTCTTTGAGTTGTGGAAGAGCCAGAACCTAGTCAAAGACATAACAAAGACAAGCTGTTGAAGTTTAGAGTAAAAACCTCCCATAGGAATAAATATTCCAAAGGCTTCCTATTTATATTTAGGATCAATCACATTGGGATCATGGGGAATACGATCCTACTGAAATTGCTTCCACAAACTTTTGACTACTCTATGTTCAAAAGATTAATGAGCAACTTATTGGTTACTTGGGATATATGTGCTGTAGATTATAGAATTGATGTTATTTGTCATAAACATCTTGGCTGCTACACACTTGTGTTACATATCATCTAGGCAAATCTAGCCTACACATATTGCACCTTTCATTGCGTTTAGTGTAATCACGTGTGAACATTAACTCACAAAAGCATGAAGAATTAGAATGAAATAATGCGATAACGCATTCCCATCTATCCGAAAGCAGATTTTGTACACTTACCAACTACGTGTGTTCCATGGGACACAGCATGTCTGTCACACTTCCATTCTCCACGACCGTTGCCTGTGCAAAGACACTGGAGTGTGTTTCCATTGGAGTCAGTTTTGGTCCAGGTCTCACCAATACGGTATGAGGTTCTGGTATCCTGGTCATTACAGCGGTCTGAAAAAAAAGCATTGAAGCAAGTGAATGTGACAGATGGCAAATAGCAAACATGGAAAAGCCTTTTTAATAAAATGCCTTCACATTTATTCACCCAACCCTTTCCCCCCCACTTTAGCTTGGTACAAGATTGCTTAGGAAACACCTCCACACCATCACACTTCAGTAGGTTGTCTTTATTTATGACCCTGATGAAGTGTTTTCCGACACTTTCCATGCGGAGAAGGTGAAGAAAGTCGAGATCGTAATAGTGTTTGTTCAATCACTCCACTTCCTTTCACTGCAAGACTTCAACTTCAATAGCCCTGGAAAGTGCACACTGTAATTTTCCTTGTGCACGCTCACATCCTGCTATAGAGAGCTTGCATCTCTGCAGAGCTCCTTGGTAATTATGTAATAAGGGTGAGCCACACCAATAACTACAAATTCATGAAAAGAGACATGGAAAACTGCTGTGCTTTGGAGAAAAAAACAGGACCTTAGAAATAAGTAGGCGTCTACTGAGCAACAAACACAACAAAAAGGCTCTTCTACTCAAAGGAAGACATGCAATATCGAAAACAAACTCATACTTCTGGAGGTGCAGGTGATGCGTCCGTTGCCCTCTCCCAGACAGGTGCAGTCTACTATCATCCAGTCTTGATAGGGTTTCTGCCATGTCTGACCAACCACATACGAAGATCCTAGCGAGTCATCATAGCAACGCTCCGCTGTGAAGATAATTTTATATTTAGCATCTTGTTCTTTCCACTTGGGTGTGGCATGCCTAATTTCCAAAAAGAACCACTTGTAATTTCATCTCAGTGTGCATTTACACATAACCAAGCAACAAACAAACAAATAACAGGGCATTTAAATAAATACATCCACACATGCTTAAAAAATATGCATAACATTTTTTTTTTAAATTACAATTTAACAGTTATACCTGCTCTGTAACTGTTTGCAAACCGCTTGATTTGCTTATTTTAAACAGATTTACAGGAATAGCCATTAGTCAGCAGAATGTTTGCAAAGACAAATGTACAGTACAGGTAAACACTGACTCACCAACTGGTTTACAAGTCCACTCTCCCTTTCCATTGCCAAGGCACACGCATTCAAGCATGTAGTCTCCAGTGTCGTGTGGTCGTGTCCAGGTGTCTCCGATTCTGTAGGAATTTCCTCCTTCATGGCAGCGATCTGCAAGCAAGAAAAATAAATAGTTTAGTAATGGGGATTTTTAACGTGCAATTTTTTCCCTTTTATTCTCCTTTCTTGGACTTACTTGCGATGGTGCAGCTAATTTTGCCTTTGCCGGACCCAATGCAGGTACAGTCCCATTTCATGCCATCCTTCGGTCGCTCGTAAGTCTCTCCGACTCGGTAGGAGCGCGCGTTGATTTTGTCATAGCACGTCTCCTCGGCTACAGGTGACAAGAACAAGCAGGTAAACCATGTATATTTCCACCTACATCATACTGCGAATGCATCACCTAAATAAAACTTAACATTACATACAGAAAATGACCAAACAACCAGTTCAGCGTGCGTAATTGCGCGTTCTTGCGCACTCAAAATAATAAATGCAATCAGAAGCTCAGAATAAAAAATCTAGAATGATCTGAATAAAGATCTGAATTATAAAAACGCTCACCTGCAGGTTTGGATTTACACTTGACCCCCGCAGCCCCCTCACAAGTGCAGATGAGAGTGCTGTCCATGTACTGACGCTCCCACTGCTCGTTCATGCGAAAAAACCGACCGTTGTCGTTGCAGCCACCTACAGTTTAAAAGACACTTTTTAACAAACTTCCTTTGTCTTACACGGTGGTCTTTTTTATAATATAAACATATTGATAAAATGATTTGGTAACACTACAGCCTATCTCACAGACCAATTTTTCCTATTAACTAACATGCATTACTAGCGTATTATTGGCTGTTAGCTTACTTATGAAGCTCATAATGCCTTCTTCTGCATGGCTGTGTACAACATCCCATAGGCTAAATTTATTAGTGATAATAGGGTTAACTGAGGTAAAAATATAATATTTAGTAGTTGAAAGTGAAAACTGGATCTTAAAGTTACCAAATAAACTGGTGAACTTACTTTCATGGATTGCCAAACTCCTGGCTTCCTCGTAGACCGGGTCCAGACGGATTTGTTGCTGCGATTGTCTTTTACTTTTCCCTGCAGATTGTGGCATACCGTGGACAGATCCCCCGATGCACAGCAGGAGCAGGAGCCTTTTTACTGAGATACGGGCCATTTTCACCCGCTATGGGGACAAGTGTGTCAATGTGCAGTGTTTTCTGTTGCGCACTAAAGAGGAAGGCGCGGAGAGGTTCGCGGAGGCTGACTGTCTTTGCGCACGGTTGTATTTCAACTGCCTTCCCCTCACTGTACTGAACCTCCGCCGTCCAGCTGATGTGGGACGAGTGCTCTTTTAAAGGGGGATTTTATACAGCCCAGTGTGGAGAGAGAGAAAGAGAGAGTTTGGGGGGGTTGAGGGGAGGGATCTACCCTCTCCAGTCCCTGCGTCAGTGTCGGGAAATCTGGCACAAAGCAAGTATCACCTGCGCAGTCATGAACCCGCAGGTAACTGTCATCTAGAGTTCACAGCTATTCATTTTTATCTGTTAACATTAGATATAGATATCTATTTTAAATTATGCATTATATATATATATATATATATATATATATATATATATATATATAACATTTAAATATGTTTTAATCCGTAAATAATATATTTATCTTAAATATGGTTTATGTATTTGTTCAGTTAGAATTAAATACTCTTTATGTATGCTAACATTTATCTCAAATATCAGAGTGCATTTATTAAAGTCTGAAAAAATGAAAAATAATAATAATATTAAAAAGCATAAAAAATGTATATTTTTAGTAACATATTACTTAATTGATTTTGTGTTTTAATTAAATAATTTACAGTTTTAGAACCAAAAAGCCCTTAATCAAAATAACTCATGACAAAATCAAGGTGAATTTGTGAAACTGAAATATTGCTCTGTTGATGCTCTTTTGTTTTTCATAGGGTTTGTCTTATATATACTCACATGTAAACAAATGTGCCATCTTTTCTCTAAATCTTAATGTTTTTTTAATTTGCTTAGCTTAAGATTTATCCTCAATGTTGAAGGTGGAAAGAGAGCAGAGCGATTCTGGGAACACTGCTTACCCATCATGCCATGTGATCTTTTACATGGGTGGAAAATATGCAGTGTTTCTGGTGCAAGTTTTTTCCTCGCCTAGGTGATTCTGGAAGTCACTGTGTAGAAAGGGAAATAGTTGCTGGCGACAAAAAATTGTAATAGTAATAGGCACACGAACAAACACTTACAGGAACTGATATCCAGTATGGTGTCCATGTTTAGGCATGTGACTCAGTACAAAACCTAATTTCCCACAATATCAGCAGTCTACTGCTGCAAGTTTGCTCAGTTTTGTCATCCAACTCTTTTCACATCTGTGAAACACATCAGAAGGATTTGATCAATTTTGAAGCTTGCTGTCACTATAGCAGTATATACAATTTGTAATAAATTGTTGCATTAAAGTATAAAAGACTGCAAAATAAGTTTTGCATTTGCAGCTCAGTGATGAATACAGTATAATATATCAGCATGACATATTTTACATCTTTATGACTTAATGCTATGACTGACCAATCAGAATCATGCATCCCACAGAGCAGACACAATTTTTTATAAAACATTTTATTCTATAGTGTATTTATCTAAAAGTGTATTTATTGTAAATAATTATGTTTTAAAATACATTATTGAAATACTTTATATTTATGTATTTCAGTAAATCACTAAATTAATATTTTATATATGTTTTGCAATAATTATATATTTCAATATCCGCTTTATATATTCTAAATTTATTCCAAACATTAGAGAAGCTCATATTCAAATTTGACTTACACTTATTATTTAGTAAGTATCTAATTAACATATTTTAAAGCATAAGTAAAAGTAAGTTTTACTAAAACGGTATGCTAAAATAATTTTTAAAAAGTTAAAATTAATTGCAAAAATAGAGCATTTCAACTTGTGGTCTTTTATTATACATAGAATGCAAAGGAATATTTTGACTTCACACTGTAACTGACAAATCAGAATGAAGCATTCAACTGAGCAGCATAATAAAATGTCATTTCAGTTTATTTATGTATTAAAAAAGGCACCAATTAAAATTCCTGTGGTAAAATTAATTGTGCATTGAATTTCAATACAGGGAAGAAGTTCTGAAGAGGTGACATGAACCTGTGTGAATTATTTTAACTTAAAGAACAAAATAAAATCAAGTTTCCCATGCGAAATATTACAATTGGTACAATGCTGTGCTTGTTAGCTGTCCAAATGCTTTTTCATAACACTGTATATGGCATACTCACAAGCACTTCTCTGTATGAAGTCGTCTCACACCCCATATCCAGTTACAGTACAGCAGTGTTGCAAGGGACCTTCTGAATCAGAAGCAAACAGCACTCGCTCAAACACCGCAGGCGTGGAGCAAACGTACACTGACCATCTGACAAGTTCAAAAACCTCATGATTCAGAAGTGAACTGACATAACAAGCTGTGACTCAGCGACAGACAGATGAGCTCATCAAGACACAGATGCGGCTTCGACACGTTTTTGCCTCCAGCTATTTTTCTCCATGTACATTCTGTGCAAAACTGCTGTCTCATCACTTTTTTTCTTTTACATGCTGAAAAATCAACAGAGGATAAGCTATTTAAACAACACGTCACTGAGAAAGACATATAGTTGCATAACAGAGTGAATCAGTATAGGTTACATTTAATATAAAGTCATTTGTGATTGGTGTGTGCATCCACTCCATTGCTGAACTTTTCCCCTTAAAACTGATGCAAAACAGGACTTCACTGACAGGCCCGTCTGACATTCTCCAAAGGTTTACAAGCCCTCTACTTCTATTAGTGCAATAAGGCATTTCCCTTCTCTTTAATGCATAGTGTAGATGTTGCAATAGACATCTTTATTGGTTCTATGATTTCACTTTGCATCTTCTTAAATAAGTTAGAAGTCTCCATAATTGTGGATGCAAAAAAATCTGAACCACAATTGCAGACGGTTCACTTACATTTGATTTTGTTAGCATTTTAATTATAGGCATTATTGTTAATGTTAATTATATCAAATATTTAAGCAAGGCAAGTCAAGTTTATTTATATAGCACATGTCATACACAGAGGTAATTCAAAGTGCTTTACATAAATGGAAGTAGAATAATCATAAGAACAATAATAAAACAATAATCACAAAAAAGGAAGTAGAAACAATCATAAAAACAATGATCACAACAATAAAAAAAAACTAAAATAAAACATTATTTAAAAATTGATTTAAAATATCAGTTCGGACGAAGCGCAGTGCTCATTCAGTAAATGCACAGCTAAACAGATGAGTTTTGAG
The DNA here is from genome assembly GCA_032361145.1 of Enteromius fasciolatus. Classification (NCBI taxonomy): domain Eukaryota; kingdom Metazoa; phylum Chordata; class Actinopteri; order Cypriniformes; family Cyprinidae; genus Enteromius; species Enteromius fasciolatus. The sequence continues at coordinate 14,898,606 of JAUMHR010000042.1, read as the reverse complement.
TCTAGACATTTATTACAACATTTGTGTAACATTTATTACAATATTATACCAATTAATGTTAACTATATTTATTATATTTTTAAAGGTATTAAAATTATTGCTGTTAAAATTTGTATTATGTTTTTAATGTTAATTATACAAATAAATTATATAATATTACTTAGAATCATTATTAATTAAATTCATTGCATTAATAATAATATATAATAGTCATCATTATTTTTGTTGGCATGCCAAAATTTGAATTTTGTGCTGACAAACTTATGCATTTTATGTTAAAGCAATTACAAATTTAAATATTTAAATACAGTTTGTATTTCCTGTGTACAATCTAGTTCTTTAAATGTTCCAGTAACACCATATTTTTTCTTTCTTACAGCGATGTTATATCCCAGACCACTTTGTTGAAAAATTAGCTGACATTCTCTATGACTCCCAGACATTCCACAAGCTTCACTTGACCTCAAATTACTCTTTCGCCTTGCCTGAGATAAATTTCACAAATATGATTTTAACTGATAGTATGCAGGTTTCTGCGGAATAAGAGACTAAATTAGTCTTATTTGACTGTCTGAGACTGACCATCCCACTCTGAGCATTATTACAAATTATTCACTGCTTTAAGCATTATTAACTCATTGTTTAAATAATTTCTCAGCTGAAGCATTTTCAACTTATATACAGATGGCATACTGCAGATTACAACTCTCATTTTGCAGTTGAGTTTGCCAAGCCATCTGAAAAATGCTCATAACATTTCATAACAGGTTTGTATAAAGCATTGCAGTATGTTAAAATGATTTGTGCAAGAAAATGTGACACTGAAAACTTAAGCAATGGTGCTGAAAATTCAGCTTTGCATAACAGGGATAAATATTTTTTTTAAATGTATGATAATAGAAAACAGTTATTCTAAACTGTAATAATATTTCACATTTAAAAAAGTAAAAAAGTTTCTGACATGTCATTCAGATTATCTTTTCTTGTTTAAATTGGTCATTCTTGGTCAGAAGAAGCTGCTAAGAGGACCCGACATTATGCTGATGGCAAAGCAATGCAATGCAAGCAAGTTTATCACAATTACATATGATATGATATGATATGATATATATGTTATGATATTAGATATGATATTGTTTAATAGATAAGAAATTAAATATTCCCTTTTTTTAGTAATTGATTATATGCACCTAAGCAAGCTAAGGGTATGCTTTTCATTAAATGTGAAGGAAGATGCTCCAGGACTGAGTGTTAGGTCATCTTGAGCTTCAGTCTAAGTTTAATCATGTCCGGCGCCCACGTGTGTCTGTGAGGTGGAGTGCTTTTCCATGTTTTTGCAGGAAGGAACAGATCCACTCACCTGGGCAGACAAAGAAGTATGCATGCATTTGTTCCCCACTGAATCACCGGTCAGTGATTTCAGCTTCATTCACGATACGAAACAGTTATGTAAAACTGATTTTAACCTCTTCCATCAGTGCTTCCCATTTGTAGCAACTTTTGGTTGAGATGTTCTAATGTTCTTCCAGGACCAGGTGGGAGTACATTTACGGACATAGTGATAAAGCCTAAGAGACACTGTCAACCTTTTAGGGGATGTTTGTGCAAGTTTTCTTTCATAAGAGTTATGTTTCTCTAGAAAAACAAACTTCAGCCAAAAAACTGATAGATTGGGCTAAATCAAATACCAGACGTTAATAATTAGTACATAAAGAACCAACACTTATTCCATATGTCTAAAATACACACAATATACTTTTTAATAGCCTCTCTTATCCAGGTCTGACTGTCAGTTTCTTTAAACATAATGAGCAAAATTGCAACACTCAGCAGATCATTACAGCTATATGCTTGACGAACAAGCCATCATAAATATTTGGGTCAGTTCTACAGGAGATAGAGATGAATTGTCCTTTCACTTGTATGTCATAGAAATGGCATTTCTATGGTGTTTCTAAGATGGTTGAGAAGTGGACTCATTACGGTTAAGCATTCTCTCAAACTTTATGACATTGCGTGATAGGAATGAATGATTTTCTGGTGAAGTGAAGTGCCGTTACCCATAGATTGTGTAATGAGTCCACTTCTCAACCATCTTTCAAACACCATAGAAATCACATTTCCAAACATACAAGTAAAAGGACTATTTATCTACTTTAGAACTGACCCAAATATTTATGATGGTTTGTTCGTCAAGCTAATCATTTTTAAAGAAATTGACAAATTTCTACCCAAAATGCTGTTTTAAAACAAATAATAAACAAGAAATATCTATTGTAGACACAATTCAGGGAGGAAACAGAAAGGAAACATGAGCAAAGGGCATCTCAGGAATCTCAGTGGTTTGGTGATATGTCCAACATCTAACTACTGGGGTGCCTCAGGGCTCTGTTCGTGGACCACTTCTCTTCACTGTCTACATGACATCACTGGGTTCGGTCATTCAGAAACATGCTGCGCTGATGACACTCAACTCTACCTCTACTCAACTCTATTCCATCCTGATGATCCAACAAGAGCTGCTTGCATCTCAGCTTGTCTAACAGCCATTTCTTGTCCTTAGCCATCTTAAAGAAATGGCTAAAAACACATCTCTTCTCTAATTATCTGTAGTAAAACCATCCTTTTTCTTTCCTGTCCGCCACTTATTCTTTCTCTCTTCCTTACTTCTCACCTTCATGTGAAAAGTGCTTCACATTCACGCACAGAATTCCGGTTTCTGCTTACTAATCTCACAAAGCGTCACTTTACCTCGTCCAGCTCATGTTCGGCTGACGGAGCTTTGACAACGTGCTGGATTCCACATAAACATGATGCTCCACTGATCCAGTTCCTGTTTGCTGGGACACTCTGTAGTGAACGGCCAGTGGCGGCGAGACCACCTTATCCTCAGGGAAACTCAGTGACTCAGTGCTGCTGGTCAGGTTGATGTGAGTGTATGTTTGTTGACGGTGTGTGAATAGTAATGGTTGTTCAGTCACTCAACAGTGTTTCTGACGTGTCTTCAGAGTGTGCATGTGTCTGCGGACTGTTGGTTTTTTGATGTGTCTTGTTTGCTGCGTTCCCATGATGTCTGGGATAAATAATGACGCCTTTCATTGAAGTGTACAATAAGACAAGCAAGATGATAGATTGCAACGGCAGTTTTACAACTCAATATGGAAAGCCATTTATTCGTTTATTTTCATGCAATATCCTAAATTACCTGATGAGGTGCTTAGTTGTTCCTGTCTAGACTGTAGGCCAAGGTTCTTTTAGTCACACAGATCCAGACTATCGACTATCGGCATGAAGTATTTTCACTTTTGTAGCTTATTCTTCACCACCAAGACTGTATAACATATAAACATATAAAAGTGACCAACTACTGATTAGTATTTTTTTTCTTTCCAATGTCAGTCAGTTCTTTTTCAAGAAATGTAATAACTGAAGAAATGAAGCAGTTTCAACAAACACAGGTGAAAATACTGTAGTTTATATTCTTATAGACATTCTGCGTATGCAATAAGAGAAGATGTGTATAATAAAGCCATGAGTCACACAAATATCATGCACACTGATATAGCTGGAACTCGGGTGCAAAAAGTTTCCATTGGTGCTTGTAAGATTTCAGACTTCAGCCAGCACACCTTAGTGAAGTCTAAACAGTGTCTGGAAACTGGCAGTGCAGATTTGATCACTCACACATACTGTACACACTACAGGTGCAAGGTGAGAGAACTAGTGAAACAGCTGCCTCTACAAGACCCAAGAGGTGATGTTTGCAAAGGTGTCTGACTGGTTTCTTTTTCCATCTCTTGTGTCCACTAAAATGTCTGAATGACACCGTGGTTCTACAGCAGTTTTGTTCTCTACTGAACCCAAAATACTGAAATACTCTTTATATTTGCACAGAAATGCAATATCTTAACCACACATCTTAGCAAAATGCTCCTTGAGATGTAACCACAATAGAAGAGATAATCTAAGTGCAAATAATGAAGCACCACCAAACATAACAAATAAAGGTTCATGATCTGTACTTAGAATATAGGCACATGTCAATGTAGCGAAGTACATTAGCTTAAAATCCTGTCTTAACAAATCTTGTGGTTAATGAGGTAGATTACTGGGTGACAAAATGAATTATTAAAGTGCATGGGACAATTAGAAAGCAAACTCAATATAATTTTTTTTACCTTTTTGATAATAATTTTATACATGTTGTTTGGTCTGTGCTGTTCATGGCAATGCATTTTGGAGACATTTTGTTTTTTTTATGATAAACAAGTTTGGTATTGTGTTTGGCTGCCAAACAAGTTGAGAACCACTGGCTGGGAAAAACATTCCTTAAAACACAGTAAAGATGATTTACAAATATGAGTCAACTTCACAATCTCGCTGGAAGTATTTGGGTAATTTTTGTCTACTTTTTTGCTAATACTGTGAAATTGGACATTCTACTCTTTCTACATACTCACCTACTATATGGTAGAGAAGACTGAGATTTGCAGCCCTTGAGACCACTTGGTCAAAAATCATTGCAATAGTGAGTCAAAGAAAGTGAGGATAGAATAGGAAAAGTACCATTGCAAATGCCACTTTGTTTCTGATGCAATGACTTTGTACGTGTGGTTCATCTGTTCAAAATCTTTTCAGAGCCACTGTGTTATTATATATAGGCAAAGCAATTAACAAAATCTATATATACTCATTTCAGGGGGTGTAGCAACCATTATAACTTTTAGAAATGTCTATGTTTGTCCCCTCACGTTTTGACTCATGCATCCAAGTCCACGCACACACGTTTTTCAAATATTTGAAACGCCCTCATTTTAATTTGCAATAAAAAAAAATCTAATCCAGTGCGACATGAATTTCATCATTATATCATCTGAATAACCTATGATAATGATCAAATCTATTTTACAAACAATTCAATACTTGAATTACTTAGCAGTACAGTCTATCCTTGATGTCCTTCCTGATGACTGTAGTCTCTCTATTTGGCAACATCCAGACATCCAGGTCCTTTTGCCCAAACCAGGCCACAGTTTCATGCTCAGGCGATGTTGATTTAGTGGGTGATGATAGTATTACCTGACCATCCGCTGGAAGTAATGGTGTTCTCTGTTCTCCAAATGTACAGACACACACACACAAGGTTGGGTTGAAAGAGACATGCCTAAAATGGGCAAGTGTTTTCTCGGCTAGCCAACAGCAAAAATGTCCTGAGTCATTTCATCCAACCGAAGGCAAGTTAATACATGCAGTCATTCTGCTGTTTTCTTGCTTTATCATGTCGTCTGGTTGAAGTTTTATTAGTGCTTATCATCTTAAATAATCTGTTTTAGTCAAGCTGGATTGTACATCCAATAACAATTTCAAGAGTTTGCGCTTCCTCATAATCAAGAAGGATAAAGTTTAGCATACTCTATGTGGCGTACTGTCCGGGGGGCGAGCCGGGAGGACGGCGGACACCGAACCCTAGAGGCTTGCCCCTAGCCAGGGCTAGAGCTCGGCGTCCGGCTCGGTCCTTTCATGCCCCCCGGAAAGGAAGGCGCGAGAGCAGCTAAATAGCTATGGATGGGGGACCTCTGCGGAGGTGGGGAGGGACGAAGGATAGCTTTGTAAAAAGTACCTGCAGCGGAGGCGTGAAGGGGGAAGCTTTAAGAAAGAGAACCTTTGCGAAGGTTGGAAGAAGAAAAGTCTCTGAAGAGGCAGTATGGTAGAGAAACTTCTGCGGAAGTCGGGACAGGGACAGGAATTAGATAAACAGTTCTAGTCAGTAAATAAAACAGGAACTGTTAAATAACAAAGACTAAATAAATCAATGAACCTAAAAATGGGTGAGAGGGTGTGTGAAATACGTTACGAGACTGAGGAGAAGTGATAGGGAATGCTGACGTCATGGGTATGTGGCTTGCGTCTGACGTCATCAGGCGGTGCCGGCCGATTCAGCGCTCCTTTGCTGCTTTTGTTTGAGATGTTGCAACGCTGCCGGGCTTGGTGGATAGCGGGTGAATGAGATCTAAGAGCGCGCGGGCAAGGCCTCAAATAGGAAGCCGCGGGCTGGCGTGGATGCTCAGACGGGCTAAGGTGGAGCTCGACCGGTAGCAGGAAGTTGAAAGGCAGGCTGAGGAATCTGGTCTTTGTGGAGGAAGCAAGGAGAGGATGTGTCTTCGGTCGTGCGATCCCGAAGCATGCGTAAAAGGCAGGGTGTGGAAGGAAAGAGGACGGGCTATTTATAGTGGGTAGAAGGGGATTTGATTGGGCAGGAGTAATGAGGAGATTGATTAGGCGATGCGGTGCCAGCTGAAAAACTTCACAACGTTTTACGTTTAAATGCTGTAAATTAAAACAGTCAAAAGATTAGGTGACATACAATTCAACAGCTGTATGTGTTGTTGAAGCCTATTGCAGCTTTCAGGCTGTTTGAAAGATAACCAGTTTCATCCCACATTTTCATCTAGACATTCACATCAACATTTATTTAGACCTAATGCAAGAGCACAGAATCGGTCCAAGACTCCGGCGGAAATGAAACACTTCATTGAAGTAAAGCTTCAAAAAGCACATTTTATTAAACAGCCAGTCTTCTTAACGCCTAATTTGAAATAAGCAAATATTAACCTACGGACCGCACAAAATGCTTGAAAGTAAGGTTTAGACATCCGAATCTCTTCTAGCCAAAAACAAGAAACAATCTGTACCAAACACATGCTTGGCTGTGTTTCATCTAATGGCGAAAACAAGTACTTACTGCACAGCAAATTAAAGTACAGTCCCCCTGCACAGAGCTGCTTTCTCAAGGGCGCAGTGGCTCTTTAGAGTCACAGGTCACTCACAGCTATAACCTTCATGTTGACAGCTTTGAGCTTTTAACTCTTGGGCAACCAGAACCCAGGCAAGATCACAGCTTTGGGCCCTATACTGAATACTGGGTTTATGCTTCTTTACAATACCCAGGTGGCTCCAATTTTGCTCTGAATATCGCTTTGTCTTTAACCTAATAAAAAAAGAATTTCATTTTGATTTCTGACCCTATTCAAGACCATTCATAATTTATGAGTGGATGTTCCTCATTGGAACATATGAAACTATATACTGTACTGGCATAATGGCTGATAAAAAATTCAATTTGACATTTCAACTGTTATCAAATAAATGCAATCTTGGCGAGCATACATCTTTTAAAAAGCTTACTGACCCCCAAATGTTGTTATGTATTGTATTTGTATGGAATTGACAATTCCTACCATAAAAAACAACAACAACAAATGTGGATGGTATCAGATGGCCTTATGCATTTGCAAGGTACTCAACTGTACATGTACACACAGCAATGTATATGTTCAAATATGGTATTACAATAGTACTATCTAAAAAATATGCACTTTTTCTTACAAAACCTAGACTTCAATACTCTGCTTGGTACTGGTTTGCTTTATATGCCAGGCTAGTTTTGGAGAATGTCAAATGCACATACCAGTGCCATTTTCTCTCACAGGTCGCTCTGAGTCCAGTGAATGCCTCAGAATTGCAAGTGTAGTAGGCTTTTGTTGCAGAACATATTTGCGCTGATAACTGCATCTCATGAGAGTCACTGGCATGTTGAAAACAAAGCTTTTTCCACAGGACACAGTATTTAACATGGACCTGTCTGCTGGGTTCAGCAGGGTTCAAGATCTCACCATAGCTTCATCACAGTATTTTAGGAATCTAAACCGTTCAGATGCGGTATATTCACACACTTCCAAAATGAAGAAGGATATTAACCGCACCCTGGACTCTCCTTTTAACACAGGAACTCCAGAAGGACTAAAAAGGTGAAGTGCAAACACTAGTCAGCACGCTGGCTTTTGTTGGACTCTAACTGTGGGGTGAAATTTTTGTTTGGAGCGAAGTCATTTCTGCTATCCTCCTCATGACTCAGACTGCCAGACGGAGACGTAGACTTGGTGCTAATTAAGGTATTTCCCAGCAACCATAATTCCTGGTTTGGGAGGGAAGAACTGCGGGGACTTGTTTGGCATTTTTCATGAGCCCATTGCCAGAAACTTTCCATAACTGGACGCTAGATGAATGGTATTTTATAACTTCATCATACCTCCTTAAAAGCTGTGTGTGGTATTTTACAGAACTCGCTGATAATAAACATAAAAGGAAAACAAAATCTGAAAAAAGATCATATTTTAATGTTGATTTAAAATTAATTTGGTAATTATGAAAACCAAATCTGACAGATTTGTTCTTGGCTTACTCGTACAATTCCATAAATATATTTTTGTGCAGAATGTTGATAGTTTTTCTGCTAGTTATAATCTTTTGTCTAACAGGAGCACTGCAAGAAAGGCTTGATTGGCAATAAATTAAATTTTCAAGAGAGCTGGGTAGACTACTTTTTTATTGATTGCATGATTACATATACATATTAATTCATATATCATTCATAATTTCTGGATTGTTTTTATTTGAATGATCACTGTTTGTTAAAGGCTTTTGTCTTTCAAACACATTAAAATGCAGTAAATATTTTAATAGTACCACGTTAGCGTTTTTAAGATTCTCTGATGTTGAATAATGGTCACTTGACATGAAGATGTTTTGTTTATTAGTTTTACATTTTATGATCTAATTAATTAATTGATTTTTATTGAACTCACAAACGGCCTACAGTTCCTTTATGAACCCCAACTTGGGAAACCTCAGGTGGTTGACAAGTGTTTGTCTTTATGCATGATTCATAAATCATTAAATAAACACACACACATATATATATATATATATATATATAAAAGATTTGTATATGAAGAAAAATGATGACTACCATTGCAAGTCATTAAATAATTAAACTGACAAATTACAAACACTGATTGTCCCAGGAATGATTCAAAAAGTGTCTTTATTAGCGAGACATTACATCATTTAACAAATTTGTTTAAAAACAGTTATGCAAAAATAAGAAGTATGTCATTATGAGTAATCATTTAAACTGATTTGTTCAGAAACAGTGACACCTATGCTGTTTTTTGCTTGTTTTTGTTGGAGAAACAAATAAATCAAGCGCAATATTTTGTTTAAAATATATCAATATTAAGCTCTTGTCTGTTTATAAAACCAGTTGATTCTGATGCGATAATAATGAAAAGCTTGGTTTATGATCTCTCCATATAGTATAGAGCCCGCAGGTGCTGTGTTGTGTGTATCACTCCGACTTTCTAAAGGAAGTGAAGTCTTACATAACCTAATAAGCAGACTGAGTGCAAACAAGTCTGGTTTTGTTAGACGAGAGCCAAGAGAGGAAATAAATACTTTCCGTCTCTTCGTGGTTCTTTAAAGCATACAGTATGTGTGCGTACAGTGAGCGATGGTCAGACCTCAGACTGCGACAACATTGGGTAAGACTGTAAACTGGAGGGACAAGGCCGACCAAATAAGCCCGCTGTTTAATGTGGTTATGTGAGGTATAGTTTGTTTCCCCGACTAAACTCAGAGCCAGAGAAGAGACACGGGAAGTGCCACGAGACTTCCAGAAGGTGTGACATCATCGCGGGTCTATGCACTTTAACTATTAAACGTCTCATTTCTGACTATTTTACTTCTCCAAAAGAATTCTAGGAAAAACATTCAGTGTTAAATTCTACTTGTTCATTCACACGCTTGTTTTTATGGGAATAATTAAAGGCACAATATGTAAGTTTTCGCCACTAGAGGTCGCATTTTCAAAACTGAGGCAAAGTTCTATGATGCAATGACTGAGCGTGGAACACTGGGATATGTCCTTTTTTCCCCAAATCATGTTCATGGAATGAAAGCTCATTTATATGTTTAATCACCTAACCAAGAAGTTACAAAATCTTCTTGCCTCAGTTTGTATACATCTATGTTTTTTTGGGATTGTGGAGAGTGTAATCGTGATCCATGATATGGAAATGCACAATAAATAAGTACCACTTCCGCATTTGTCCACGCGTGTATTCATAGGTGCGGATATCGCATAATTGAAAGGCGTCAATGAACATGGACGGTTCATTATTTAAATCTGGAATTTCTTTGAACTTACAAATCCTACAGAACCTTTGAGATAACGTAAGTACACAACTGCATGAAATATATAACACTGTGCTTTCTGTGGTTTCTGGATATTTTATAATAAAAATCTTATATATGCCTTTAAGGGAATGTTTATGGTATGCATGGTGGTACATTAATGCAACTGACTGGAGTTTGGTTACCAACAGAGATTGTACACTGTAAAAAATGGCCGTGAATTTAACGGTAAAAAACTGTGAAAATGCTACGGTAAAAACCCGTTAAATGCTACGGTAAAAACCCGTTAAATGGTTAATGGTTAATTCCTGTTAAATTTACAGAGAAACACCGTAAACTGATTCCCAGAATTTTGTTTGAATTTGATGTTTTTTCTTAAAAAAATCTATGTTTCTTTTTAGTTTGTTTGTATCAGTTATGTTTATTAGGGTTGTATGTTGTTAAATAAATGTTTATTGCCCATTTTAGTTTCATAATTCTTACCATGATGGTGTTTAGAGCTTGTGTGAATGACACTGAGCACCTTCTGTAAGTTTTACTTCTTAAAAGCTACTTGTGATGAGCTTTGGTTCATCATGTGACTTTCTCATAACCACTTGCATTTGGTAGTTATCAGTTTATTTCAAAGGTACGAAACAGATTTCACTATTTTAATAGTTTGGAATATTAACATTATATCAGATATTACAGTTTCTTATTAGAAATTACGGTATTTAACTGTAATTTAACTTCTTTTAGTGTACAAGTTTTTGCCATAAAAGAAATAAAGGCTTTACCATTATTTAACGTTAGAATTTCAGCTGTAAAAATACCGTACCGTAAAAATAACTTCTTTTTTTTTCAGTGTAGACTAAACATCAAATGACTTTTAAAACCATCTGCATGTAATGAATAAGCAGCTTGCCACCATTCTAATCTATAAGCAACAGTAATATATATATTGTATATATTGTAAACCATGTTTCTCACATTTGAACAAGCTAGCAGAACTACTCTATTACAACAGAACTGACTCGGGTCACGACAGAAAACAGTTTAAATATATAAATGTAAAAAAAAAACATAAACTTTAGTAAGTGACAGGATATATATATTAAACAGATAGATAGATAGATAGATAGATAGATAGATAGATAAATAGATTATTTCCTTCATGACAAAATCTATGATGTTATCTCCATCTGGAGAGTTGTTTCTGTAGTCTCTCTCTCTGAACAAATATAGTGATGCTTAATGACTGTCTTTACATTTTTAAGGAGACCCTTGACCACCACAGTTATATAATGAGTGTAAAAACTAAACATCCCCAAGCCACAAGAGTTCTTCATCCCTTAATCATGGTTGAAAGTTACAGGCCTCAATTTGTAAAGAGACAGATGACATCACAACACATGGATGTTAGAGGTGGACTTATAAGGACAAAAATTAGGTCTTTTTTAGAGATAATTTCTCCATGCATCCACCAAAGAGATCCACCAAATGAACTCACCATCTCACTGAATCATCCCAACAGGAGATATATTTTTCATCCATCCAATTTTATATCTTTGTCTATTGTATTGTCAGCAATTTGTGTCAGACAAAACATCTAAAATCAAGTTGATAGATCAAGCACGATTGATAACATTCACAGATGGCTGAGCAATACAAGTTTCCTCTGTGTCCAGCACAGTCTCGGTGATCATGTCTGACAATCAGCAGCAGTGTTGTTCCAGTCCAGCCATGTTAAGAAAGCATCTGCTCAGAGAACTGCCTGTTCCTCGGGGCTTGAGATCACTGTGCAGATTTATGACTCAAGATGTCAGTAAGCAAACAAAGACATTTTTACAGGAACACTGAAGTCTTAAAAGGTTACTTTAAAAGGTCTGATTTGAAATAAGTTTTAAAATAAGTCTCTAACTGTATGTCAACATTTGTCTCATTTCTGTATTTTTTTCTGTATTTCTGTAAGTTGATGCTTATATGAAACTAAACTAATGTTTAATTGGATGCCTTTCATGAAACAATTATATTGCACTGTATTATACTGAAAAAAATATAATAAGGGAAAGGACAAACACAATGCACAAAACTATGCAAACAAGCAATACTGATTAACAAAGCTTGTTAAGAGAAATTCCTCTCATTCACAGTAAAACAGCAGGAGTGGCTCTGTTTCTCGTCGAACTGCAATGTGGATCTCTTCCCAACATACCAGACACATTACGCTGACCAGGCATGATATAACTTCCATGCACAGCTTGAGTAAGAGCAATTGCTGCACACACAAAAAAAAAAACAGACAGCTGGACAGATGCTCAGTAATGCATTACAGTTGCAATTAATTTACAGACTAGTTTGAAACTTCAGCTGTGGTCCAAAACATAATTTAACATCATATTAATAATCCATATTCCATGATTTATAAATATCCTTGTGACCATATGACCTGCTTGCAGAAATACTATATATATTTTATTTCTTTAAATGAGAATTTTCTTTTATTTTGTTATTTTCTATGATGAGATAAAATCCACAGCAAATGCATTCCTCCCAGCTCTAAACTCTAAATCTGTAAATGTGGACTCTAATAGAATAAAACTGTAATAATAACTATTAGTGAACGGTTAATGGCAGATTGAGATCTTACCAAGACATTTCCTGTGAGGTTCTAACGGTGAGTTATTTTTTTGTCTGGGTTTAACAAAATAATAACTATTTAAGGCAAAACATGCTTAGACATCCATCCAAACATGCTCACAATAGGTATTCATCACATCTGCAGTGAATGGGTGCCATCAGACTGAGAATGTTCAGCTTATAAAAACATCACACTAATCCACAAGTAATGCACATGACTCTATTCTATCAATGAAGTTCTTGTAAAGTAAAAATATCGGTCCTTTTTCCATAACATTGCTTTTACCACTGAAAAAGTCAACTTGAATCAGGAGAGAAATACGCACAGATAATGCACAGCAAACATACAGTTCTCACGTGAGAAAGTGCATTTTGTCCAGAAGCAATGGTTTGAAGTTATAATGCTTTTACTGATGGATTTGGTTCTTACAAACATGCAGTACTTCAATTTAGAAGACGTTGATTGATGGAATGGAGAGATGTGGATTGCTTGTGTATTGTTTTGTTTTAATCAGATGTTTGAACTTTAATTCTGACGGCACCCATTCACTGCAGAGGCTGCAACAACATATTTACAAATATTAAAACCATATTCAGTCATGTATGTGGACTCCAAACACATCCAGTAAAAATTGTCATCTGAAAATAAACTGCCACCAACTTATACCGAGACACTTCCTGTGAGGTGTGAGCTATTTAAGAAAATAACAACTACTTGTAACAACGCATGCCAAAACACATGCTCACCCTGTGTATTCAGCCTTTATCTTTTCTCTACACAAGTGGTGTTAAAATGTTTGTGGTTTCCTGTCTATATTTTTGTGGATAAACAGTAGTCTATTAGTCATTCTACCCAACAACACCATGTTCAAACTGCAACACGGGGCATAAAACGTGCAACACAAAGACAAAATCAGCCGAAGGCTTTATTCGTACTTTGGGAAACAGAATTATATGAGAGTTAATTACAGTGCAACAATCCACAGAAACGAAACTAATGGACGCTAGCCAATAGCAGTGCACATCTTTTTCCACATTGTCTAGGTTCTGTTCATGGGTCTCTCTCCTAATGAGTTGAATCAGGTGTGTTCAATAAGGCAGGCATGCAAAGTGTGCGGCACCAGGATTAACCTGTGTTTTTCCAACCTTCTACCGGTGAAATTGCACTGAAACAGCAGTCAAACCCGTGTCTTCCCACCCTTGAACTTGTACTAGATTGATGTATTCCCAGTTCCGAGTTTTGACATCACAATAACAACGGCAGCCCCTACGAGTGCAGTTTTTTGCAAGCAGTACACTAAAATAAAAGGTATAACAGCTCTTGCCTTATGCACCATTTTTCCTCCTCCGTTTCCCTCGAATAATCAAGGAAAGCATCTTTGTAAATGAGCATAAGCCCTGTATGGTACGCCACGCTGTTTTGTTTACATCTAACTACCACAATTCCTTGTGCTCAATCAGTTTGGCGTGGCTTCCCTGAAACGTTACAAAGCCGTGAGTCGTGGTTTGAAGTCGTGACTTACGGACTCAAAAACCTGCCTGGAACGCAGCACTGCTTTAATTTGTTTGTTTTTTTTGTCTGTACATCTGTCAGTACTGCATGTTGTATTTTCTGTTCGACTGAAAGTTTGTCACATGCTCTTCTGTTTTGTCTTGTGTGAGCACATGGCTTCTGTCATGTTTGTTTGCCATGTGCTTTTTGTTTGTTTGCATGGCATGCGCTCTTCCGTCAGTCTCTCGCCTTGCCCCCACCCCTTCCTGTGTTGCCAGGATTGCTATTTTGTCACGGTAAAAATGAGAGAGCCACTGGTTATTATAAGATATCTGTAAATAATATGTATAAATCAGAGTAATTTTCACTTCAGAAGAATTTGAGTAAGCTTTGGGTTGGAAATTTTCTGGGAACTGACAACCCTGCCCCCTTGTCACCTCATTATTAGTTCATTTTTCCACTCTCTCTCCCTCCACTCCTCAATTACTTATTCTCTGCTCATTAGATTTGTTTTATGGAAAGCTTAGTTAATCAGGAAAAAAGATTCTTAATTTTAATCAAAATTAGGCCCGAGATTGGAGGAAACATGAGACATTTCATGCTATCGAAAAACTAGTAAAAGTACGAAACATGACGTATTTCATTACAAGATTAGCCTTTTAAATATTATTAAAAGATAAAATGTGTGTGTGTCTATATAACCTTTAATTCAATTATATTATTTTTAATTAAACAAGTGTTATCTTTATTCAGTGTAATGATTTAAGTAATTCAACATGAGGTAAAGAAAAAAAAGCCTTCTGTATTTGCTTTTAGCCACCTCTGTCTCCATCTAGTGGTTGTCTTCCTAAGAAAGCTATGATTACCAACAATGGCATGTGTTTCAATTGTCAAGAAAATCTTTTATTTGCAATATACTTAGCTTTTTTATACTGTAGCTTAGTTTTAAATTAGATTTGTGATTTCATTCAACAATGCATAGACCACTTGATTTAATGACAGCAAGTATTTATTATAGACAAGTCAGTAAAGTAAAAGTATCAATACTATAATAATATAAAAAGTCTTAAATGCAACACTCGTGGCCTTTTGATCATTGGACTGCTTCTGTGTAGATGTCCTATAAAATAGCATAAAATATAGAGATAATCTTCAATTGCTAATTAAAACTGCCCAGCCCAAGGGAAATACACATTTCTGCTGACAAGTGATATCAATAATGATGATGTGAGCTGATTGTTTGCGGTTATAGTGCACCATTTGAACTTTTCACACACAACAAAACTATTAAAATATCTAGGCATCAGATAAAGTAACTGAGTCCATGGATATTTGAATATTTATTGCCACCAGGCCCTGATTACAGGAGGTTCCTCTTTGTAACAGCTCAGAGTGTTCGACCAGATTTATGAAAACTTTGATGCTAAATGTCTTTGGTTTATATATTAACAGAGCTGAGGTGGTTTCTCTGCCTCTCAATCAGATCAGAGTTCTTTATAAGTCACTGTCAGGCTGTACTAGGGTTATATTGTCAGGTTCAACAAGCCTGGATGACAAACAACCATGAGGTACTCCGTAATATCTGTTTTGGTGGTCTTGGCACTGGTGGCCCAAGACAGGTAAGATTTTAGAGTTACGATATTGTCTTAACTGAGTTAATTCTACCTTTGAATTAATGAGAAAAGATAGTAAAACTGCTTTTATAATACAATATCCGACAATGGAAGATGGGATGCCCTTTGAATACAAATAGACTTGGATCAGTCTTTAAGTAAATCGGTTCAGTGACTCATAGTAAGGTGTTTTACTTCATTACAGCAGATCGTATGACTACACGAAGTACCACACCATGGATGAGGTGAGGTTATCCTGTAACTCATCTTGATTGATTGATTGATTCTTTTATTGACCTGGTAAATCTCTCCAAACAGATCTCAGCCTGGATGAATCAGATGGAAAGGGAAAACCCAGATGTTGTCTCCAGCATGATATATGGACAAACTTATGAGAACAGGGACATTTCATTACTAAAGGTACTATCATAAACCCGGTGGATTTCAAACACACAGAGATCCATTAAAAAATGCAGGGAGTTAGCTACAAATGCAAAAGCTAAATTAAATTAGAAAGGTAAGTAATAATCAAAGTCAAGTCAATTTCACAGTATATGGCTTTTCACAATACACACTGTGTTAAAGCAGCTTAATTAAACTCTGCGGACCCGCCGGCGGGTCCAAATTTGCATAATCAAATTTTGCCTTTAATTTTTAAAATCATGGTATTAATATTTGTATCTTTAAGCCTTGTAGTTGCATTTAGCAGATCACAGCTGGGTGATAAGTTTACATTAAGCACAGCTAATAATATATATTACAAATTCAATAAATTCATCAATATTATATTTCCAAATCATATAACTACTTCAAATACCTACTTTTTTAAACTTATAATGAACAAATATTAATTTCAACTTATAGTTCTATAATTTAAAATCTCTTATAACTAAAAGTTATGTTGAAATTGGTCAAATTAATTTGATGAAAAAAACGAATGGAACTTAATTTTTAACAATTCTCAAAAATCAAGTTTTTTTCATTGTGCATGGGTTATTTTGATTATGTTAATAATAACTAAACTAACACAATAAGATCATGTAAAACAAAAA
>JAUMHR010000042.1:14848630-14875987 GCA_032361145.1 Enteromius fasciolatus | reverse complement strand
GGGGGAAATCAAAAGCATTTTATGATTGTTATTATATTCATTAAATTTAATAAACAGAAAACTATATATATATATATTTTATTATTATTATTACTAATAAATTAAAAACAGCATAGATTTTATTGTTATTATCATTATTGTTGTTTATTAAATATAAATAATAAAAATTAAATTGAGTTAATTATTAATGGTTATTTGTTAAGATTTTATTTATTTTAATAAGAAATACCATGACATTATATATTATAAGTGAATGATTTTCATTGATTGCAGAGCTCCATTTGGCCAGCTGATGGCAGTGTATACACAGATATCATTGAAAATGTTTGCAGGCCTGTATAAACTGTTGTCAACATCAGCAATCAAAGATAAGATAAAACAATAATGGTACAATACGTAAAAAAAAAGGGACACACATGGGCTCGTGGGAAAGATCAGGCAACCCTTCCTCAACCACACAGAAGTTAAACATCTCAGAGAAATGTGGGATAAGATCTCCCTCATGTCAGGACTCTCCTACAGTACACACAAAGACCTGTTCTAGACGCACTGAAGCCCTCCTCTACTTATCACTGACTGCATGACAAAGAAAACTGAGATATGCCTTGTTTGTCATATCAACAATTCCCAGAGACTTCGAGAAGGAAGAGAATATACCTCTCTTCATTTCAAACAAGGGGTTGAAGCAAAGGATAGGGGTCAATACTTTTTATGTTTAATTATTATTATTATTATTAATATTTTGTTTCCATTCTATGATTGTAATGGAATATTAATGGGAAGGACTATTTAAGTTTGTAGTGTGCTTTTGTTTTGTTGTCAAATTTTGCATACAAACTTAGTACGGCTAGTATAGTAGTGTGCCATTCCAAACAAACAGATTGATTACTCTATGCTGGGAAAGGAAAAAAAAAAGTAAATTGGGTTTAATAAAAGCAAAGTTGTGGTGGTTTGTGAGATTGTGATAAAAATAAAATAAAATTGAATAGTAAGAATTTATTTACATTATAGTTTTATATTAAAAGGCAATTTTAATTGCTTATTTATAAATATATACATTTTCAATAACAAATCAAATATTGGTTTAATATATTTAGAATGATATATATATATATATATATAAATTTACAATAACTAATATTATTATACAAATTATTATATGGATTATTGACTCTCACAAAAAATCTGTCACTGCTTGTAAATTTTTGTCAGTCATTGGCCATGACATTAAAATAATTATCAGCTTATCAGTTTCAGACCGAATCTCTAATTATAGGATGGCTGCTTTATTGTCCACTAAAAAAAGATTAGCATAGCCTTAATAAAGTATATAATAAATGTAAATATTAGGAAACTATTGAATTTAAAAATACAAAAAAATCCCCTAAAGTTAATAAATAATAAAACAATGTATTTAATATAAAAAATAAAAGTATAGAATACATAAGAAAAAATGTACGGTTAAATAAAATCAAAACACTTAATGCTTTAAATAAATAAAAAAAAAATAATAATAAAATATATATATATATATATATACATACATTATAAACCATAACTTCACTAGTTGCAGTCTCAAGAGATTCTTCAAGTAAATCATTTATATTATAGAGTTTTAGCCGACGAGAGGCTGGGAACCCGTAATCTCATGAGGTAGACTTTCAACCTTTACCCGCAACTATTGAACCGTGGTACCACTATACCCTCACGAACTCCCACTCCCAAAACAAGTCACATCATCGTTCCCTCTCAGAGACCTCTCAATCTCCATTCCTGCTCTATGGTGGCCCCATATGAGAAAGACAATCTCTGTTTGGAGGAGCAGTGCTGGTGAATAATGTGCATGAGCGTTACAGTACCAACAACGGCCATCCATCATAGCTGTGTGCTGTGACATGAAGGTAATATGATCGCCTACTGGGCTCCAGCCAGATCTGTGAAGAGGACGTCTGGAGCGGTGAAAATAGAAGTCAGACCTGACGTCTCGAGACAGACGTACAGCTGGGTTTGAGTTGTTTTACTTCACTGATCGTTTGCGGGATGAGGAAAGCACTGGTTTGTTTATGATTACGGCTGTGGTGTTTATTTGCCCTCGGTGCTGTACGTAAATGTGCAACATTAAGATGTATTCATTAGTCAACGTCAAAACACTCAGCACACGCCATTTGTCATGATGCATCTGCTGATCATGAGAATGTGATTTTTGGATCCTCTGTAACTAAACCTCTTTTTTACCTCATATGAGATCACCCTCTTCAAATCACCCCCTCGGGAACATTTTATTGCTCTTTTATATCTCAGGAGACTGAATGGAGATCTAGTCAGGGCTGTTTTTACAGCATGGTCTCAGAAGTCACTCTCACATCAGCAAATACGTATAGAAATTATAATTATTTAGCTGTTCAAAAGATTGGGGTCAGTATTGTTCAATACTTTTGAAAGAAGCCTCTAATGCTCACAAACACTGCATTTATTTGAATAAAAACACAGTAAAACCAGTAAAATTGTGAAATATTATTCTAATTTAAAATAACTGTTTTCTACTGCAATGTATATTAAAAATGTAATTTATTCCTGTAATGCAAAGATGGATTTTCAGCATCATCACTCCAGTGTCACATGATCCTCCGGAAATCATTCCAGTATCCAGTCCATTTCTTATTAGACAGCATTAGTATCTTAATTACTATTATTAATTATTATTACTAGTTAATATTTTTGTAGAAAGCGTGATATTTGTTTTTCAGAATTTTTTGATAATTTGCTTGTGCAACGCTGTAAGCTCTTTATTCAGTGCATACTTGCTGAATAAAAGTATACATTTCTATCAAAATAAAATCTTTCTGACCTCAAACTTTTGGATCATGGCGAATATTAACCAATGAAAACATTAACAGATGTGGATAGCATTGTCATGAGAATGTTGACTTCATTTTTGAAGACTTCACTTCAGTGTTATCATTTATATATTGATGCATGCAAACAAACAACAAAACCATCTCCAATTGCAGTTTAATCTCATTGCTGTCTATAAGAAACAAGTGAGGGTTTTCTCCATTGTTCATTTTTGTTGCTCCTTTTTCCAGCCTCCTACATTACAATATATATTTATTAAATTGCATTTTCCTTTCCAATTATCTTCCCTCTTTTATGCATGTGTTTTGTTTTTCCAATCAGTGTATTGGACAACGAATGCAAACGTGCCCTGATTTTGGACTTCTAGTTCTTGCACGAAACCTTTATGAAATGCTAATATGGCATATCATACAGTTTATGATGCCTTATTATTGCAGTGCAACACTTCGGCGCTGCCCACGTGCCATACACTCATCACCTCGACTAATGGGACTGTGACAGCCCTGCCGCCCACCTCTGTTTCCATGACAACTGCCACCAAGACTGCTTTAACCAGATCTGAGGCGTGTTTCTGCCACCCTGAAACATTCTGCTTTCTGTCATGTTCCTCCGAAGATACTTTTGGCTCACCACTTTGTCAGATGATGGGGTCTATGATCAGCCACCCGCTTATTCGGTTTGATTCCGCAAGATCCTTGTTAGCAGCTGATATAATGGCGCCGGCTCACGTCTGTATGGCGGACAGTAGAGGAAGACAGAGGAAAGACAAATCACAAATGAGATCTTTATGATATCACAACTATTTTTCCAATAAGACTATATGGAAAGTAAGTGGAGAGTGTCAGTAAAAAACGAATCATATTTTAGCCTGTTTCATCTAATTGTGAATATTAGAATAATTTTTATTTATTTTTTACATTAATTTACATGTTACATTATTGAAGTAAAATGGGTAAAAATCAATATATTATGTCTTGACAATTTAAAATGAAAGTATTCGCCTGTTCTTTATTTCTGCTTATTTTCAAAATTAAAATCTAAACATAAAAACAATTGCAATTTTATATATTACTAATAAAATAAATATTAAAATTAGTATTAAATATTATAAAATTAGTATAAAATTATATATAGGTAAAGCAAAATATGAAATAGTAATATAATTTAAATATATTTTAATATATTTAAGAAATCACATAAATTTATTAAAAACAATTGTCAGCAAGTGACTGGAGATTTTATATGTCTACTACATAATAGCAAATCATTATTAATGATGGATAAATGATAGATAAATGTTAGCAACAAAGATGATGCTTAGTCATAAATTAAAAGTAATTCAGAAATTATGAAAATGCATCCTCTGTGCACTGAAATCTTCCTAAGGGTACCCTTTTGAAATTTCATTGAGTATATTAATCATATCGTAGGCTATGTTTCTTTGTGTAATACAGCCTCACAGGTATAGCCTATGAGTAGGAGAGCAATAGGATGTTTATTATCCCATTTTTTCCAGCGGATGTTTTGTTTGAGTCCTGGTGGGATCCAACATATGACACATGACAACGCCTGTCTTAAATAAAGAGTGGATATTGAGAATATTTGTGTAGTGGACTGTGCTGTTTATTGTTGGAGATGGCCGTTGTGTGTATTCCTGGCTCAGGGTGTGTGTGGGTTGTGCAGAAAGCAATCGCATACGTGTGGTTTGCTTATCTTCTGAAAGATAAAGTTTTTAGGGAGAGCTGAGTTTTAATTTCATCACACTGGTGAATATAAAAACTTCTCCTCCACTGCATACAGTATTTTATTATTACTAGCTTTTGTCCTGTGAAGTGTGACACATTTTCTGACTATTTCCCTCATTCAATAGTTACCTTGTGTCTTTATCTGTCTTGTTTTGCTGTGGAAAGATTTTTTGTTACTTAACAAAAGCTTTTATCTTGATTCATAGGCAGCAGGCAGACTCAAAAAATTCAGATCTCCCTGAGCTCATCCGGAGATTTCCATCTTACAACTTCCCACACTTCAATACACTATATCTGCAGAGCCCGCAGTTTTCACTACCTGCATTTTTTATTCAATCCACATGATGATGGATCTTCACGAAGGCAACTTTCTTTATTTAAAAAAAAATCCCACATTTTAGAGTTGTAGTCAAGTAAGCAGTCAAATAGGCTTATGTGCGCATTTTTACAATAAATCAATAAATTATAAATAAAATATTAATTCATTTATTTCAAAAAAAAAAAAAGTAAATAAACAGGCCTTAAATCTTATGTTATAAAAAAGGTCTAAGCCACATTGTACAAAAAAAAAATCAGCCCAGCAAAGAACTTAAATAGTAATAAAAATTAGGCTAGTAGCTAATTAAACGGACATCTTAAATGTTTTTATAGAAAATGTCTAATAGCTATATATACAAAAAAAAGCAACGACGAAGCAACGACGATAATTTCAACAGTAATAGTTTATCAATACTTTATCTCCTGAGCTGTTTTTCACGAGAATAATAACCGAGACGCAAAATCGTCCGAACTGCTTCTGCATGAAACAAATGAACACATGGTACGCGGAGTGATACAAAAGACAAGAAAGTAGTGCAACGTGTTTCAGTCAGAACTAGCCTATGTACAGTACAGCGCTACCACCCAGAACTCAAGGACCTCTCTGACATGAAAGTAACAGATCATGCAGAATTAAAATCTGTCATCATTTACTCACCTGCATGAAACAAATCCGTATTGCCACCAAATTAGACATTTTGTCCAATTAGACATTACGAAAAATCGCGATCCTCCCTCCATAGGCTGCAACATTGTGACAGGGGTTCACAATCTCCCAATTAATAAAAAATAGCGAAATATCACCATAAATGTAGCCCGTATAATCCGTGTTCTTATTTTGGAGTCATAGGGTAGCTTTCTTAATTTTCTTCTGAGTGGTTGATGCGGATTTTGTGCCCCCTGCTGGATTGTAGTGTGTAAGCTGGTAATTGGGTTAATTACACCATATCTTTCAATTCAAATTTTTTTATACAAATTTCTGTATGTGTGTAGGCCTATTTATTTATTTAATTCTATCCACATTTTTCCTTAACGCGGAAGTAAGCCTATAAGAGTAAGTAAGAACATGCCCTGTTCGTTAGATGCTATAGGTAGGCTATAACTAAAACAATATCACGTGCAGTAAACGGTAAAACTTTGTACTACAAACCAGTCTGTAATAATAATTAAGATACCACATTAAAATAACATGATAAGGAACACCAATTTTCAATATCAAGCAGCAAAACGAACTGCTTTCTACAGCTAAAAATAGCTGGACGCGGAAGAGATTGGAAGCTCCACCCATAGAATTTACAAATGGCGACGCCCATTTTTACGCCAGGAATGACATAAACATTTTAGAAGACTGATATTATTTCCTATGAGTTAAATTGGCGCTGAAATGTATTTGATTGACATTGGTCTGGTGATGGTGAAGGTGAAACGTTCACAACAGCTGGGCAGAACATTAACTCGTGAGTCCCCAGAGTGCCTTTTTACTTACATCATTCAGAGCACAACTCCACGTACACGTACTTATTTTTACATCAGTTATAATATATTACTAATTATATAAAGAGTCTAGAGCAACTAAAATAAGAAAAGAACTGACATAGTAAAGCTCAGTACTACTGCACATTACTGTCCATTCCATTCACAGTCAAGATTAAAATGCATTACCAGAGGAACAGAGCAGGCACAAAGATGTTCTTCATAAAACACCTTGCATTTTCCTTATTTTCATTCCAGAAAAGTTGAATCTCACAATATTATTGATAAAATAAACAATCAACATACAATAGGCTAGGTACTTTCCAACTTCCTTTCCCAAGATTCTTTTCATTGTCTTTCCACAATAAACTGTTGATAAAAATAGTTTTGACCTCATTTAGATTCCATTGACTACCTGATTTTTTTTTAATTCAGTTCCTCTGTTTATTTACTTCCAGAGCCGATTTCAGGAGGACAGGAGGTCTGAAGCAGTGACTGCTGCTGTCACCAGTTCCAGTGGAAACACAGACCCCCGCTTCCCCCTCAAATGACCCAGATAAGAGCTTTCAACTGCTGGCCGAGGGGAGAGGAGGGCTGCTGCTCTGGGAGGACGTCCCACAATCTGCTGAGTGAGCCAAAGGCCTAAACAGAGCTTGAGACAGGGAAAGGAATGGATGTGGAAAATTAATCTGTACTACAGTATTTGACAGACAGTATTAACTTTCCTCTAATAAATAAAGATGCTGATTTGTCTTTTATAGTTACTTATCCCGTAATCAGTGACCATGATTTTGCAAGTAGTTCATGTTCTTATATCAACATATTTTTGTTCTGTTCCTAAACCCAGCCTCCTACATAGATAGCGTTCTAACTGCACCAGAGCCTTACAAGTAATTTAGTAACATGCTACTAAATAGACAAGAATTAAAACACAACAGAAAACTGATAAAATATTTCAGTACAGGTGACATAAAATGAGCAATGCCATATATATATATGCATATCACATACTCCATAATAAACATAACCATACATTTAAAAGTAGTAAATTGAAGCATTTGGAGTGTTTAGTTTTTAATTATTTACAGCTATTTTATGGAAACTTTATTTTTTGTTTTTATTTATAATTATTATAACAAATGTTGTTTGGCAAAATCATATCAAGCTTTTTTCCTCCCAGTGCTTCCACCAGCGTTGCTGAGTGTCACTGAGATCAAATTTCTTAAAAAAACAAAAAGCAGTAAAAAAAATTCAATTCCTCTGACCTCCAGCGCTTGAAAATAATTCCATCTGTTAGATGTACAAGGACAGAGCAGAGGAAGACTGCATGAATAGTACCAGTAGAACATGTTGTGTTGTTATTGACACTCAATGGCACAATATGCTGTTTTTAAAGATAGAAACCATGAACTCTTGATCTTAAATGTTTTTGTATCTGTTGGAGGTCGTATAGTGACTCTGCTAAGAAACAACATCTGCTAAAATCGTCAAAGTAAATGAATAATCTGCAACATGAAAGCCCTCCCTCAACGGAGTCCTTCAAACCCTTTACATCAGAAACTGACATTAGACTCAATAACCATCAGGGAATGGAGGAGTACAGTTGCGTGCCTCTAGTTCCCCATCATTTGTCAAGTTCTCTGGAGATGAATTAGCCGTGCACTCTTTGTATTTCTTAGTGCGGCCTCTTCAAAAGCTGATCACCTATAAGCTTCAAGCGTGCAAGGCTGAGCTTTGATGGAAAGTCCGGCTTACTGAGAAAGAGGGAAAGCTCTCTGATCTTCGCTAGCAAGGCCCCAGTGGAGAATTAGATTTCAATCTGACAGGGAGGGAAAACAACATTTACGAAACAAAAGTTTAGAATAATTTGGGTGGAAAAGCAGAGCCCGACGGCCGGGCTCCTCTGAGCAATTTCCTGGTTCTCCATCGCTCAGTCCAAGCTTGCCGATCAAAGCCACACATCCAGATGCTATGTGTTGAATTTAAAGTCAGAACTTCATTAATCAAGAATCAGCCAACAGAACGTTTAGAAACATTTGGAAATTGGGTTATTTCAGTGAACGAAACCACTCGGGGACTCTACATTAGAAATGACTGATGTGCTAGTCAGAAATTCTGATCTTGAGAGCAATACAAAGCATGATATTTCTCTAGATCTAGATCATGGTCAAAGCTTGACTAGAATACTTGAAGTTTACAGTGCGTGTCCACAGTGTGATGATGTCCATATGGGCGACCCTTTTTTTTTTTTTGGAAGCTTCTGTGTCCTACATTTCTATGCAGATGTCCATTTAATACATACATTTAGTGTATAATTAACTATAAGAGAATTCTAGAATATTTCTTAAAGGACTATACCAACACAGATAACCTAGATTAGCAGACCTGAAGAAAAAGTCAAAATCCAGCACTATTGGTATTCTAGGGATCTTGAGCGAAGCTGATTTGATTGACCTCACTAGACTGGATTTCACTGTTCCCATCATTAGTCAGTGAAACAGCCAGAGTGGTAAAGGCAAAGGCAGGCACACTATGAAGCCGAGGTAGAGAAATAGGTAAATGGATGCAACTGGGTGGTTGTATGAGGTGGAGGGATGAAGGGAACTTTAGGGGGTGGAACAGTAAGGCACTTCAAAGCTTTGATGTTGTGAGCCCCTAAATGAAGGCGACTGAAGGTCCGTGCTAATGGGAGCCCATGGGGAGATGAGAGAAGCTGTAGCAGACATAGCTGGAAAGAGAAAGCAAGAGCGAGTTCGTACTGTATGTGTTTTATGACTGAATGTGTTGATATTTAATAGAGTCAAATGTCCTATTGATGGACTGCTTTTGTTGTCAGTGGAGGTTACACTGGTCTGGTATTTGCAATATCAGCTGCATGTGTGTGAGCATGTTGAGCAATGAGTATTCAGCTCATTTATAAATCCCATAAGCTCTTGTAACCTTAAAACCCAAGACCCATCGTAAAACATCAAGCTAATGTTCCTCATGGATCCACTTAGAAATGTTCAACACCACATCATCCCAATATGTTAACAATCCTTTATTAAATAATCATAATAACAATAATCATCATCATAAAAAGCACATTTTCTGTACAAAGTGTCCAAAGAGAGACTGGAATTATACCCAGTGCTGTGATTCTCAAGTATTTTGAGTGTTTAAGACAGACAAACGCTCCAAAGCAGTCTTTTTTTCAGGTCCAGAGCCGAGGCTGGAACAGAGTAGCTCCAAGGCACTTGCAAAAGTCCAGGGGTCCAGTAGCAAGAGTCTTTAAGAAGATAGAATTATGTGTACGGATCAAGCAGGGTTCAGTAGAAACATCTAGGCTCACCCGTCAGTGCCTCAAAACTCCATATCAAAGATCCCAGACTCTCATTACGTGTCTTATTCTGCAGAGGTGTAGTGTGCTTTGGGTGTATTTTTTCCACCAACTCCAACAATGTGTTTTTGAGCATGTATGAGGGTAAGAAATCCCATCTGAGCAAGTAGGTAAAGATTTACGGCATCTGTCTTCCACCTTTTTCCAGTCTTTGAAAACCACAGGGGAGCAGATTTTACAACCAAACCTGTCTCCTGTTAACATAAAGCCTAAGCATGGAAACATAAAACTGAGTAAAAGAGAGAAAAATATCAATTGGGAATGAAACTGCTGTATGATGTACATTTGAAAGCATTGGTGTTCCTCAAGCCTCCGTGTTAGGTCCTACATTGTTTGCACACAACCTAAAACAACTGTAAAATGTTTTTTTTGGGTGTTGGTGATCTATGCATCTCAAAAAGGATTTCAAGAAAATATATTAAACATTTCTGTATACACTTTTTTTATTTTAAAACTTCAAATCAATCCAAATCTAAAGTATTTTACCTCTTACGCACCCTTTAAACAATAATTTTGAGGTGTAAAAATATGTTTGACCCAAGAGCCAAGATATACTGCACCAATATATTTTAGTCTAATTTGTGGACCTGAATCTCTCTGAGCCAATAACTGTAGCATTATTTAATGCCCAGAATAAAAACCAGCTTTTCAGCCTTTTTAACCCCTATTTCACATAATTTAATGCCTGCTTGCTAGCTCAAAGCTCACATATTAGCTTGTCGGTCTGTGTCTCCCAGTTACAGCAATCCATAGGTTGCACTGCCAAAATCCTCAGTCGCTTCAAACAAGTGCGGTGCCTTTTTTTTTTCAAAACACAATCCACAAAACACACTTTGCCGAAAACTAAATCTAAGAACCCTCGATCTGTCTTACATTTCCATTTCAAAACTGACAAGAGAAACAGAATGGTTGGCTGAAAGCAATGGGTTGTAAACACACAATAATAATGACGTATAATCACCCTGGGCTATTGAACTTCTCTGCGAAGGAAAAACAATAAAGCAACATTAAACCCATTAAAGCCTTTAAAAACAATGCACCACATCCTAGGCCACAAAATGTACTTTTGGGAATTATGGTGGGCAGACATTTGTGGCTCCAAAGTCCATCCACAGATCTCCCATTTTAAAAACTAGACCTCTTAGAAATCTAAACTGATATACTCTCATCTTTTTTGAATAGGAGAACATTGATATGTATCGACATGTATTTTGAGGCTGAGCCCTGGAAAGGGGTTTCAATCCTTGTGGCACCAAACTCTCCACTTTTGATGTAATTCAGTGAAAGACGAGGAAGTCCATGGCAGCAGCGTTAGAGCTGAATAAGCACAACTGCTTGGAAAATAAGCTCCAGGAGAAGTTTAGTCTAGGAGCTCTCCAGCTGAGATGGACATGCATTCCAGGAATACTAAGAGATGAGGCTCGTCTCTTCAAAGAGTCAAATCGGGTTACTTTGAGGTCATTTTAGGATACTTGATATCTTCCCATCTGTTCTCCTCAAGCCTCGGAGCAGCAGCGCTGTTGGTTAAGCTTTACTTTGTGCTTAATCCCATCATACAGCTCGAAGTTGTAGTTCTCTAAAGTGGTGGACGAGCGTGACGTCAAGCCACCATACGAGCAGGTGCAGTAAAGAAGGAGGCCAGCGCACACGGCACCTAGAAGAACGCCCAGAGAGCTCATGACGATGATGGTCAGGAGAATGGGGTCCAGAGAATACAGCCAAGTGTTGTCCTTATCGACCACGCGTGTCACCGGAGGCTCTGATGGCGTTTCAGCCGTGCTCCACTCTGGAAACTGGAAACCTACAACACCAAGAAAAAAGGAGAGCACATAAACAGGACGTTCTTGGTATATGGTACGGCACTCAAAAGTATACTTTTGGTATAACGTTGGTAAATTAATATAGTAATCAGTGCAGTTGCTCTATTTATACATGTTTTTGTAAGAATGTTTGGTTCAATACTATAGCCTTTGAAGGATAAACCGACGTTTGTGTGTTTGTTTTCCCACACAGCATCCTATGGAGGAAGATACTAACTAATGGCCTGGTCTGTGGGAGAACAGTGTCGGCATGGTTGTTTTCAGCTGACAAAACTAAGCCGTAAACTCTTTTGTGGCACCCTGTGCCTTGCTAGCAGTCGCATTAGGCTTAATTAGGCTGCTTTTGACAGCGAGCGGATGCCTAAACTCACACCAGCTGAGCTGCTTTTGCACTTTGACTGATATCTGTTGCATTTTGTTAAAGCTTTCGCCCTTTTAGTTCCAACAAATGGCTTCTGAGGTGATTGACAGCTTGTGTAGAGTGTAAGCTAACCACAGACTTCATTACATTGTATTAGAATAGTGGGAAAATGAGAAAAAGATGGAAGACATTGATAAAGGAAGTCAGGGAGAATGAAAGAAAGACTGACGGAGGGGGGTCGACAGTCTATAAGGATGAACAGATTTCGGTTGGGTAATTAACTCGTCCTTGTCTTTTTTATTTATTTATTTAAGAACCAAAACAAAGACATCTTTATGAGTTAGATGGATTCCAACTGTGTGATAGCGGGAAGGGAAGGGGCGGAAAGTCTGATAACCGGAGATGTTTTTTTTTTTTTTTTGCTTTCCTGCAGAAATGCGGGGTGAGGGCGATGCGAGTATGAACAAACACGTACATACCCACACAAAAACACTGTAGAATGTCAGCTCAACCCATACAAGCGTGCACAGATGCAGGAGCCAAAACATAATGGAATGGGAAGCAGCATTCCCAACCCATTTAATTACATAATGTGGTGTATTTTCAAATAAACATTGATTTGACAGATAATGCATAGACAAATCCTTCCTAATACGACCAAAAAAAAGTAATTAGGGTGAATTTTGACTTCAGATATGTCCAAACCATCTGTTTTTGACTAATCGTAAAACTTTGAGGGGGAAAAAGCAATAGATGAAAGATTCTCATTCCTGGTTCTATTTCTTTGGTCTTGGTTATAATAAATCGTCTGCCAGGAAGCAGGCATATATTGTATGTATGTAATAGTGAGAGCTTACCTGCATTTACGTGGTCCTTCCCATTGAAGAGACGCCCATTCCCGACTGCTGGTTTTTTAACTGTGGACAGAAATGTAAACATTGTATTGAAATATGACACCAAACAATGTGTTTTGTGGTCAAAAAGTGCTTAAAATATATATGTATTATTGAATATAAGTAGGCAATAGTGCATTATAGTCTTCTACACAACATATTTGATTATTAAGAATTCAGATAACTATAAATGCCAGCAGTATCTAACTTTAACAGTTTACTTCAATTTACACTAATACCTGCTGTAATACAATAATTTGCATAAATAGTTTGCATTCATTTACTTGTGTAGAGCATTAGGCCTTGGATTGACAGAGATCTAAATAAGTATATGTTGAGACTTGAGGCTAAGTGATAAATTATTAAAGTGTCGCAAGATATGCAACATAATTACAGGGTACAGAGAAGAACATCATGTGACCTACATAATTACTAATTGAAGCACACCAACATTTAAACATTAAGGGAACACACAAATAAAGCAGCAAAAATAGGCCAATGTCTATTGTTACTGCTCTGATATAAATAGATAAAGGTGAGGATTAGAAAAATAAGATTTTATTGTCACATTTTAAAAGCAAGTTTTCAAGACACAAATTCATCAAGCAAAAATATTCTGTTCACATTCGCATTTTAAACAATTTACTAATTTCAAAGTTGAGGTATAGGCTGACCACAGTTAGAAGGTACTTTCATAAAGCAAAGTGCATTATCATAATTATGATTAAAATCATAGTCTGTATCAGTAGCCTCACCACCACCACCACCACCACCTAAGTAAGCTTTGCGGTGCAATAAAAGGCCAGAAACTTTCAAATGGCTTTATGGATCAGGTCACTTTGTTCCAAAAATGTCAGAGTCAGAGCCCGCTGTGTCTAAAAGCAGAGAAATCAATGTAAGAGCTGAGCACCACGGATGTGAAGGCGGTAGCCTGACTGGATCCATTGTGAGCGATCTATTCTACCCAACTCCCCACCTCCGAGGAGAGCGCTGTCGACTGTTCGACAACCCCTGAGACGCCTGTGTCCAAAAGTACAGCTAGCATGAGTCATTCGGATCCAAGCAAACATCGGCAGGGGTGTGAACATCAACCTCAATCCTCCGCTCTTTGAAAAATAGACTGTTTTGCTTTATTATAAGCTTCTCGCTTCAGCATTTGTGATGCATTAAAGAGCCCGAGAAGAATGGCTGTTTGGCATCACGCCTCGCTGGGTGACGTGTTGACGGCGTTCTCGAGAGAGCGCTCGCACTCATTAATGTGGTTTCCCGAGTCGACGAGAGACACGGGGCGGGAGACGGAACGCCTTTAGCAGCTTTAATAAATGGTATCTGGTCCATTAACTAATTAAAAAATATTAAGAGTGAAGAAAGAAGGGGGGATACGGTTTAGCAAAAAAAAAAGAGCGATAAAGTGGCTGCTTTAAAAGCACATTGCATGACGGTGCCAAAACATCTCTTACCACCTCACAGCAGGAAATGGCATTAAAAAGCCCCTCAGGTGCCAAGGGTCTTTATCCTTTTATTTCCATTTTTAACAGCTCTATACTTCTTATATCGACATGAAGACCTTTTGAAATGCTTTTTCTAGACCCATCGAATCTTCTTAAAGGTGTAGTTCACATGAAAACGATAACGCGGTCATCATTTACTCAAGTCGTTGCAAACCTGCATGCCTTTCTTTCAAACGTGAAAGACAAAAAGAAATGTTTACGCTTTTCCTATAAAATGAAAACACAAAAGGGGATGAACAGTGTAATTCGCTGTCTCTAATGCCAAATAAGCCACCGTATTTGATGATACGCCAATGCAAATGAGATTTGAGCAAATGATTACTTTATCTTTGCTTGCATATCATTTGGTTCTATTCAAACTGCATTTGTGATATATGGTGAGGTCATTTTAATTTACATAAAGGTGCAACGTGAACATTATTCAAAACATTTCCATTTGTGTTGCACAGAAGTCTGGAATAACATTGCAGTAGGTTTTCATTTTGGGGTGACCTATTCCTTTAAAACAGTTACCGCTTTTGACATTTGTACTAAGGTAATATCTTGGAGTAGCATTTGATCATCAAATGGCACTGCCACAGTCCCTGTCACGATCCTAACACAAAACGGATTAATATAACCTATAAAACCGAATGACAGCTCAATTCAGCAAACGATTCAACATGACTATGAAAAAGCATATGGCAATCTTGGACAGCATTCACTGCTAATCACTCCTGAAGCTTCACGATGCTTCAGTGAACCAAAATTGCTACCAGGTGTTGATATCTGCACAAGTTCTCTCCCACCCCAGCGCTCAGTGCTTCCTCGTAGCACGGAGACGGAGAAAGGAAACGGCTGTCTTTGTTTATGGGACTTGTTTTTGGAGCCTCCACACCAGCAAGCGTTTGCTCAGAATAACACACGCCAACACAGTTTTGGGTGATATTTGGGAAAAAAATGTGAGAAATGCGAGATAGAAAGGAATAACCTAGATACTGCCAGAGAGAACACAGAAACAAACACAAAACATGAAGACTCCCTTGCTGAATCCCTCTTTCCCATAATTCTCTTATCTCATTGGTGGCGCCATTCCATTCAAGTTGAGCACATCGTTGATATAAAACCATGCCTAATAAAATGTTTAAAGTCAACATGAAAGAACATTGGCAATGCATTTTATTTGCATGATGAAAAACTGCTAGACGGGGCTCAGTGAAAATTGATAGGATGGTGAAAAGTTGGCGTTTAATACAAGGATAAAGCCTGAATGTGAGTTTACACATTCTTTCAGAAAGGCTTTTTAATTGCGAATCCCACTGTCAATGCTTATTAGTGAAATATGTTTTTGTTTGTAATTACTGCAGTCTGTATTACATCATTGACAACTGGCGTTAAACTACTGTGGTAAATATTGGCATGGTTTTAAGAAAGGCTGTATTACCTCCAACCACAGCCTAAAACAAGTGTTACCAATAACATTAACCAGTAACTGGTATGATCTAAGTTGCATCAGTGGAAAAAAGAAACACATTACACAACTGTAATGACAATGTATTGATCAACTGTTCACAATTAGACCAGGAAGATATATTAAGAGACTCAAATTGGATTTCATGTTGACTTTAAAGGCAGTGTTCATTATGACAGCATATGTTTATATCATCTTAGGTGGACTCTCTATTTGTCAGA
This sequence comes from Enteromius fasciolatus, assembly GCA_032361145.1. Taxonomy (NCBI): domain Eukaryota; kingdom Metazoa; phylum Chordata; class Actinopteri; order Cypriniformes; family Cyprinidae; genus Enteromius; species Enteromius fasciolatus. Next base: position 14,859,960 of record JAUMHR010000042.1, on the reverse strand, counting down.
CTTGTTTACATGCAGAAACCTTTTAAGAAATACTTCTCCTTCCCTTAATACTAATTAAATCATGCTTGCGTTGTATTCAAAAAGTGCTAAGAAGCACATTCTCAGTAATGGAGCCTCCGCCCGTATGCTTTAATTTATCAGAAAGCTTCATGTTCTCTCTTTCACCAAAGGTCGGTTCCCATGTTCTGCTATAATAAGGTGAAGCACTCGTAATCTCAGGGACTAGTCAAAGTGCAAACATTGTGGCATGTCCACAACAGCTCTGATGTTCTGACCTTGTCCAATCACATTGATTTAACATAAGTACAGCACACTGGATCAAAGTCAGTCCAGGATCAGTGAATGAGGTCACTGGAAAACACGTCCTCTTGGCTTGGCGTTCATCAAGAGGCCAAAATACAGATTCGCTCTTGGAGAAGTTCCCTCCAGATGAGTACGAGCTGTCTAGATGTGGTAAACAAGCTGAGCGCGCTAGTAAGACAAGGTCGTCAGTATCCAAGAAAGAAAAGAACACGAACAGAACGAGGAAACAGAAAAATCGAAGTGTTGGGTTCATCTGGATGCATTCGAATCCAAGCATCTGAGAGCGTTCTTTGAGGTTCTTCTCCAACTCTTCAGTCTGAGATCTGCTTTTGTCAAGGACTTCATTCACGAAGTCAGCCTTTGCAGGCAAACCTCTAAACGTTTAGTCCACGTGTTCACCAGTAGGAATTCCCATCGCCTTTCTCAACCCATACAGTCAACTTGGGTGTCACCCCAGCCCTGTGCATGCCGCCGTTTGGGTAATGTGCATTATGGGGGCTGTAGTAGGCCATTGTGGGTTGGTTTCTCCTGGCCGTAAGATGGCGACAGCTTACGGCCATGACAATGACAATGAGCAGGAACAAGACGGCTCCTCCACCAGCCATTATGTAATACCAGTTGGGCAAAATGGGTGGTATTGACAGCGTATCTATTGTTGGCTCACTCTTGCCTGGTAGGGCTCCCCCTGGTGGAGAGATATACAAACTGTGAAACACGCCACACACTACTGCTAGGTTCAAATGCAAACACACTAATGCCATGAAAGATGCTGCATTGACTGTTTTGGCGTAAGCTTCATGCGCCATGTTTCACTGTTCGAAATCACCAGGAAATAACCCCTTTCCAGTAGAAGAATAGATGTTGTGGGATCTATGTTCGGTTTGCATAGAGACATGTACAGTGAAACAATGGGAGTGAATGCAGTGCTGTTATGTAACGTGCTTTCAAATAGGCACCTAAATCAGACTCCAAGCATGTTGCATATAAAGACTGCCTCGTTCTAGTCCTGGGGAGTGGGAATGCCGTACTAAAAATCAAAATGTTTTTTTTTGTTTTTTTGCATGCTTGATTTTGGGACAAGTCTCTCTCCAGGACTACTGAAAGGGCAGGTGGATACATGACTACAAGTGCTGGTAGTTCTCCAAACCGTTATGTCTTATGGGTACATTGGGGCTGCATTCAAAACAAGAGGCTGTTTTGCCAAGCAGAGGCACATGCATTCTGTTCTCCCTCAGTTTGGTCTTCTGGTTCTTGCAGAATGCTGACAGATAACTGATCGCTGCAGGAGTTTTTTTTAATAGGGCTGAGCATCGCCAGCTTCGTCAATACATTGCAACGCACCGCTATATCAGAAATAGATCATAACTGTGATTGAGATGACGTGGATCTTTTTTTGCATTTTCTGCTTTAATTTGTAACTTCCGTAAATATAACATTTTGATTCCATTTTCTTTATCAGTAATTAAATGTAGAGTGGCTGAAAAGGCCAATAAACATGTAATTTTGCTACCATTTTAAATAAGTTCAAAAGTAAAAAAAAAAACACCAATATATATATATATATATATATATGTATCACACTGATGGAAAAAAGTACAGATACAATATATTGGTGAAAAAACTCACTATGGATTTATGGGTGAATATGCATACATTTTGTTTTTAAGCTAAATTACAACCATTAAAGCACCTGGTGTAAAACAGAAGAGTTATGATTTTTCACACCAACCACAAAGCTACCGGATGAGTTCAGCTACTCTAGAAAGCCAACATGAAACACCTCAAGTTGACTTTAAATTTCAACAGCTTTCTGACACACTGAAAATAAAACCAACCCTACATCTCGACGAAAACAACCAAAATAGTAACAAATATTACGATCACACAACAAGTGGAAGCAGAGGTTCTTGTCAGCTCTGCTTTGTCTACCTCACAGATTAGTAAGCACCGGGTGAGAAGCGAACATTCGAGAGAAGAATGACACCAAAAAAAAAAACAGTTCTCCAGGGACTCCAACGAGACATACCCTGAGTCTCTGATGCAATGCTGCCATCTGAGCAGAACCCGGCACAGGCAGACATCTTGTTATGCTATATTCAGCCATGGAGCATGACTGAGACACTCATTAGGGAGAGCGACTTGGCTCTGCCTCTGTCTTTTATTGACACTCATTTCACAAAAGAAAGTGGAGGTGCTAATATGTCGGTAGCTTGTTTGGGTATTCTTGCCAAGAATCCAAGTTTTTTAACATGCAATTTTGTAATAAAAAGAAAAAATTGAGGTCCAAGTATAAAAACCATCATACTGCTCCAGTGTTAAACGATGTCCATGTCTATGTGTCCAAACACACTGACAAATATTCTGTTCTCCAAGTATGCTACACCTTTCTCACAATTCCCATGCCTTTTCAAGTCATTTGTGATTACAGATAAGTATTAGGATTAGAAAAATCATTAGATTTGATTTGTTCTTTTTTTTAAATGAATGCATTCTAGAAGCATACAGGTGACTGCTTTTCTTCAACAGTTCCATAAAGAAGCTTTTTCTGTTACATCTAAGAGTGCAGGATCAGCTATTCATAAAATGTGCATTTCAAATGGCATGCATTTACATATGAAACTATAAACTGTTTTTCTTCTTTTGTGTGTATGTGTGTCCTAGCATCATTTGCATCCAACGAGTCACAAAGAAGTTCCTTTAGCAAGTATCCTATAGACTTTGAATATAGTATCAGTTAAATGTTTGTTAACACTTTAGTTTAGGGACCAGTTGTCACTATTAACTAGTTGTACATTACTAATGCGTTACATTTCAGATCCCTTAATCTTACCCCAATACAACTACCTTACTAACTATTATTAGCAGAATATTAGGAGTTTATTGAGGCAGTAGCTATAGTTAATAGTACAAACTGAGAATTGGTCCACAAACTAAATTCTGACCAAATGGTTAAACCCTAAAATATGCCCAAGGTTTTCCAAGGGAATGCACTAGTGTTAGCATGGCTGAATGGAGAAGATGGCTCAAAAATAGACTGACAGGATACCCATCTGGTTTGGACTGCTACGAATAGCCAATGACATCAAACGATACTATATTGACACAATCTCAATGAGATTTGAGGGCTATGACAGAGGGGGGGGGATGATGTTCAGCGAATAATGACTGGAATGTTACATGCAAGAAAGAAAGTCATACAATTCTGAAGAATTTACAATTTCTGAGGAACTATTCCTCGAATGCCAAATTGTGTCACATTGTGGCAGATCAGCCTCATGGGTCCAGCTGCCTGACAGACCATGTTTGAGCATCTTTCCCAAATATGTCAAAAATGGATCGGTCACCTCAAATAACCAACCCAACCCCAGGCTCCTCAACTCACTGCATAAATACTGCATGCTAGGAAGTATAACGAACCCTAGATCATCACTGTAAACAATAACTGCTGAGCAGGGCAAAGAGCAGGAAGTGCAAACATTCACACCCGAGGCAGAGAGTTTAAACTCACCGGTCATGTCTGGAGGGAACGCGGAAAAAGGCTCTAGATGAGGAAGAGAAAGATGGAGAGAGGCAGAGAAAGGGAGAAAGACAAACAGAGCGAAATGTTAATCTGCAATGTGAGGTTAACGCTGGGTTACATCCATGCTTTACTGTATCAGATGCTGATGACTCTGAAAACATGCACTGAATTTCATCAAATTGTGAATAACCTACATCAGAGACCACAAAGGAAATCAGTATATTTTCAGTCTGTATTTCTGAGAGTGCAGTATGTATCAATTTCACTGAATCACTTTAAATGGTCCTTCTGTGACAATTCATTTTTAAAAGTATAAAAAATCTGCGAGGTGCTTAATGATCATGAAAACAATGTAACACTGCAAACAATCTTCACAGTCCTTGATTTTTTGGAATGAGTTAAGACCTAAACATGTTCTTTATAGGTTTGGAGATTCACTCAGGTGCTGTTTCCGATTGCTATTGCTTAAAAACCTTTTTAAATTACCTGAACCCCCCTATTCAGTGTTCAGATAAGCCATTTGATTCTCAGTTTTGTTGGCACAGAGGTATGTTTTCAAGATGTTTTCATGTTGTGAAGGTTTTGTTTTGGGGAGTGAACATGGAGGAACAGAGAAGATTGCTTGAATTCTTGAAACGCAAGCAATTAGAAAAAGACGAGAAACTATCATGGGGGCCAGCGGCTCGGGGATCTCTTCTTGGCGGGAACTTTGAGTCCAACTGCACGGGTCGATAAGAACTCTCCCAGCATGCTTTGTGAAGAGTCACAGCAGGCGCATGGCGGAACACGAGCTCAGGAGGCTTCCAATTTTTGGACTCAAAATGAACCACCAAGTCCCGTAGCCTCGGAGCAAGCCAAGCGGCGATGCTGCAAGCCAAAAATGACTAAATCAGGCTTTCCAGTTATGGACTGGGATTCGTAGCAGCGGCAAGCACATGGTCACATTCTGATGTCTTTAAGACCATAAACCACAAAGCTTCTGTGCGAGATCCATCCTCAAAAAGCTCAGGCTATCAGCTAATTCCGTTAAAAATCTCTGTTTACAAACATGGAAGGAGAAGCGCAAAGGAAATAATGAAACATAGATTAGCATCGGGGCCCAGGGGCATTTGTGGCCTAGATTTGATTCTACATTTTCCATTTGACGGCAAACAACGAGCCGCAGTATTTTTATTTTTTTGTTTGTGTCCTCCTTTCATGTTAATAAATTCTATTTTGAGAAGCTCTTTGAGATAGTGGCTGTGATGGCTAAGGTTTGATCACAGTAAATAGAGAGGTTTATGGAGCGAGATTCTCAACGAATTATGGTGAACTGGAATATGTGCCGTCTGTAATGAAGTGATAAAGGTGAACTTCACAGGAAACCAGAAAGAGCATGGCAGGGAGAAACATCTGGTTGAGATACTGCGTGGCTTTGGCTTTGAATGACGACAAAAGGACAAATCTAATGGTGAAGGAAAAGGATGAAACGTGCACACTTACGAGTACACTCCTCCAGTGGTGTGTTCACGCTCATGTGGATGTTATCGATCCAGATGTGGCCTTTGCTACCCTCAAAAAATCCTTCAATTACCACCTGTGTGATGAAATATGAGAACAAAGTAAAATGTCACCATGATTTCTGTCAGGCTGTCAAACTATCAAAAGAAGATAGGAAATGCTGCATATAGAAAATAAGGCCCATTTGGGGACAAGAAAGATATTTGTAGTATATTTTTAGTTGTCCATTATAATATGATTCTCTCATTAGATTTTTTTTATAGAAAAAGTCATTATTATTATTTAAATATTAACAACAGTACAACAATATAAATACTTAAAACAAATATCACACTGATGGACAAATAGACTTTTGGATAAAAATACACATTTTCTTGTGAATTCGGGATGAATAAATGTCAATTTATTTCACATTTTAAACACCACTATTACAGTTCATTTTGTTTTGTCAATACCAAATCATATTTCCCTCATGATCTCAACTTAAGTTACTCTAGAAAAAAAGAGAAAAGATGGTCTTCAAAGAAAAAGTTGGCATTCAAGAAAATGTCAACAACAAATGCAAAAGCCTCTAAGTACACCATTTTTCTTTCTGGCTACTATGTATAAGTTTCTATGTACGTATTAGTACTTGAGGCTGGGATTTAGCACATTTGACTTGAAAGTACTTCATAAACATATACAACGTGAAGAGAACATTTACTCATTTTTGACCAGGAGGGCTTTTAGAGGCTTTTGCGTCTGAACTCTGCATTTCTTGTCTGCATTTATTCAGCTTACCTGAAATTCATTGGGAGATCGAGGTATGATGGTCCGCCCTTCTTTCCAGATGGCCTCCTGGTCTCCACGGAGGGACCAGAGCAGGGTTTCCTCTTGGTGTTTGTTCTGCAGCAGGACCCTCAGGGTTCCCTGCTCCTCCATCTGATAGGAGAACATCAGGCAGAGAGGTCCAGTGTCTGGATCCACACTGGGACTGAACAGCCGGGCTTTCTGGCCTTGCGTCTCAGGACTGGCCTCAATGTACAGGTAGTTTCCCAAACCTGTGAGAGAACAAACACAGCGAGAGCGACAGATGAAAACACTGCAGCCTTATGGTTAGTCGCATGTTTATCCCGTGCTGGTCAAAAAGTCACATTTTAACAGTCTGGTTTATTTCACTATCAAGCTCTTCCACAGCCCAAACTGTGTTTCCAAGCAACATGATTCTCTAGTCCCGCCCCTCTAAACCCCATGCCGTGTGATTATACGGAAAAGTCAAGTGTGTCATTGTGGGAAAAGTCAAGCACTTTGTCATTAGTATTAGTGCAGTTCGTGAGTGACGGTAGCCCACTAGGCTCTACTGTAGGCACTTTAGGTGACGGCAGGTGTCTGTTTGCTAAGCCGAGAGTGAAAGAGCATTAAGTGGGAGCAAGACACGACCCCCACAGTGAAGAAAGAGCGAAGAGACAGGTGCGCACTCTTTTATCTCTCTATATATTTGTGAATAATCTTTCCAGACGTTTCAAGGTCAAAAGGATCCTGAAAAAAGCGCATGTGGCAGCGGCCCGGCATCTCTCTGAGCCGTCCGATTGGACGAGGGGGAGTCATGTGACCTATTGGAGTCTTAAACATTTTGAGAACTGTCAGAAAGCGCCTATAACACCTTGCAGCTGTCGGCATGGCTTGTTAAGTCTTTCAGAGAGAGCATTTAAAATATTCCAAGGCAATGAATTTAAAATAGGTTTAGGATAACAATCCCCTTAACTTCACTGGGAATGCATATAAAGAGGAGATGTGAAGGGGTGGGGAGCTAATATCTTTAATTTATGTGAAAAAAAGAAAAAAATCCCCCTTTTGATCGTAAGTACTATATTTATAAGGGGAAACGAATAATGATCTCTTGAAATAGGCTTTAAGTACATGGAAGTCTATGCAAAAATCCTCCTGAAAGGCAGGTGAAAGACTGGAATACATGGTTGGAAAAGCATTTTTCCACAAGAATTTGTGCCTCTGAAGTCAATTAAAGATACTCAAAGATACCCTTTGCTACATGGAAGCTGGAAAAAGCTGAAATAAAGTTCCAGAAAGGATGCCTGCTAAAATGCAATGCTTCTTACACTTTTAAATGGTTTTGGAAGAAAATAAATCAATAAACAAAATCGCTTAGCCCCATCTACAGCACATATATAATCGTATGATACTGTATACAGTATAATGATGTCCGCAAAAGTTTTGGGTTAGCAGATGTTTTATTTACTTTTACTTTATTTTTTTATACATTTACTTTTACTTTATTTTTTCATACTTTTATTTAGCAAGAATGCATTTAATTGTTCCAAGGTGACAGTAAATGCATAAATAATTGTATAAATAATATTTATCAAAAATGTTTACAAAAAATATCACACAGCTTTGCTGTTTTTAACGTGGATAATAATCAAAAACTTATATTTCCTGATCATCAAATTACATTTCTTAAGGATCATGTGAAGTTAAATTGTAATTCGAAATATTTTCAAATAGAAAACAGCTTGTAAATTGTAATATTTCACAATAATATTTTTTATATATTTTTTTTTAAATAAGTGCAGCCTTCCAGAGCGTAAGAGACTTCAGAAACATTAAAAAATCTTACCGACCACCAAACTTTCAAAACAGCAGTGTATGTCTGAAAACATACCAGAAATGTCAAATCTAAAATCTGACACAAAGAGCCACATTTGAAACTGCGGTAAAGCAGCCAAAATATGCAAATCAGTGGCAGTGACCTCACATCAATTGAATTCTATATTAATGTTTGCCAAAATTAGACAGCCTACAGTTATAGTACTATGCCAAAAAATTATTTATTGTGTTTATTGTAAATAATTAATGTGATTATTTATTAAACAATGCCATCCCAATCATGCTGATGTAGCTTCCTTTTTATAAAAGCAATATGTCAGTTGAGATCAAATGTTAAAATGATTTTACCATGTCAACATTTGAGTCTTAAATGTGGTCAAATGACTGCAACACATGCCCTACAGTGGCCTATTGCTTATTGAAGGCAATGTGAAAAGGTAACCTATTTTACTTTCATAGTCTGATGCGTTTCACAATAAAACTAAATATTAATGAAGAAAAAAATGTAAAATGTGTAATTGAGCCGAACTCAAAATCGACAAAGGAGGCTGACGCAATGTTAAAAGCAAAGTTTTGCATTACATCATTTCACTGTCATTCACCAGAAAGGTGTACTAGGAACGTAAATCTGCTTTCATGTTGATAAATATGTAGTAATCTGTAACCCACGGATTCCCAGCTTTCAATCAAACAATCATTGTTTCGGCATGCTGAGATTATTTCTGTCTTCACCACCATGCTTTGTTCCTGGTGTACGCTTCTAATTGCGATGTGTCATGGGATAGAAATAGAGGGAGTGTGACAGTGTTCGGGAGGAGAGAAAGCATGCCGAGCATTCATCCTGTTTTCCTCCTCTAGATCTCATGCCAGTGGCTGACATGTGGAAAGCAGACCGCCGTGTACAGAGGGAATGAGGTCACAGGAGTTTACGAGAACATGGAGCGAAGTTAGAAAACTAAAAGGCTGTTCTGGAAACAGTGAAGGTGCCTCTCGTTAGGTCTTAAAATGATTATGGGCAACTGATTTGGAATCAGAATTAAGCCATATTACATGAAGAACAGGCCACAAATACCCTGCTGAGTTTACACTGGCATCAGTTTCTATGTGGGTCCCGGCTGGTTTATACTGGTTAGTACCGGTTTGGTGCAAGTCAAGATGTTCAGTCCCAAAACTTTGCTGGTTTAAATATGTAAAAAAAATATATAGCATATTTATATAACAAAAAAAGGATTAATTAAGTAATTATAATACAATTTAATATAATAATTATTATTAATAAATTATTAATAAATAGTAAATATATTATCTTATGTGTGTGTATTTATTATGTATATATAAATGCATGTATATATTTAAGAAAAATATCTAACATTGTAAATACATGCAAATATTTTCTAAATATATGCTGTATGTGTGTGTATTTATATATGCATAATAAATATACACAACACACACATATACATTATGTAAACAAAAACATTTTTTACTATAATATAAATTAGTGCTGTCAATCAATTTAAAATAAACTAATTAATCTCTAATTTCTGAAATTAATCAGAAATAATTGCATATTAATATAATATATTTACACTGTCATAATTTCACATTGAATCTTCAAATTAATGTAGAAACAACATAAAGATAGTATATTTTAGATATGTGTTGACAAAGATCTGTTACACATACAGCACACCAGTACTGAATTCATTTTGCAATTCGATTTTTTTATTTTGACAGCCCTAAATATAATATAATATAATATAATATATAACATTTGTGTAGATGATTGTTTTTGTAAACGCTTTGTGTTTCCAAGCATGAACACAGACTAAAGCCTATAGGCATGACGACCTCTGTATGCATGTGAACGTGTGTGTGTGTGTGTGTGTCTGCATGTGTGTGCTACTCACTGTTTGAGCCCATGGAGAGATCCTGACTCTGACCCAAGGCGGTGCTTTTGCTGGAGCTGTGTAGCGCCCAGCTGAGGTCAGAATCCGGGTCAAGGGTCCAACCACACAATCCTTGCTCAAAATCACACAGTCCTTTGTGAGACGGCAGGGCAGCGCTGGTAACTGACAGACAGAGTACATCAATACATTCGCATTAATATTCATCAAACTTGGCAAAACATTGGACAGCTAACGGCACTTTAAACTTAACTGAGTTTTGACCTTTGACTTCAGCTGCATCAATGTGCAAAAATATACAATATCACAACAACTCTGCCAAAGCAGCCACGGGAAAATGCTGATAGCATAACTTATGTTAAAAGGAGATGGATATTTGGTGAGCAAAACAGTGGTTTAAAGTTCTCACAGGTCACATGCACACATTTATGTTGTTCTCAATATACACAAACACTTCACTTTAACAAAGTTTCCCTTGTGAGAATAGAGTTATTGATAGACTGATTAGTTTCAATTTCACTTATGCATGCAACAACAACTCAAATGTGGCTGATTTCTGAAGGTTTATGGTGTTTGTGAAATGTATTCATGCTTGAATCAATGATTGTAAAAAAAATATATATATATGCATAAATTCTGTGCTTAGATCTGAACCAACCTGGACTGGGTTTCTGTTTTGTGCTGGTTTCTACAGCGGAGGCTTGAGTGGGTTTGGATGTCTCTACAGCTGGTGTGGAAGTTTCTGCAGAGGAAACACATAATTAACAATCTTATCTTAACCCAGACGAGAATGCATTTCCATTCAAACAAATCTCTTTTTCTTTCCATTTCAAATGAGATTCCCTTTCATTTTAATTATGCAGCCAGCCATGAGTCAGATACTCATAAATTAAATCATAAAGCTCCAATCTCTGAATTTATGCCGGCGCAGAGGCGAACATATACTATATGCACAGTGTGCAATCCTGTGCAAAACTATAATTTTGTCCCCGTATCGCCTGCAGGTTTTGCATCTGTCTTAAACGATGACATCAGACTGATGGATGGCGTTGCTTTAGGGAGAAAACCCAGACAATCCATGGGGTGTTGAAAGAAAACAACACATATATACATACATGTATGCTAATACACAGGACCTTCAATCCATCATGTGTAAAACAAATAGCAAAAGATTCATTTTTCCATGAACTGTAGGTACAAAAATGCTTCCTATAACGCCTGAAACATATTTACACTAAAACAATATCAGACATAATTTGTCAACAGATTAAATAAAAGTATATTTTCAAAATATATACCGTATGTGGGTGTATTTATATATAAATTATTGCTAGATATATATATATGTGTGTGTGTGTGTGTGTGTGTGTGTCAATAGTGTGTGTGTATATATATATATAAATAAACATGAATTTATATACACACACACACACACACATATATATATATACACTATATTACCAAAAGTTTTCGCTCACCCATTCAAATGATCAGAA
>JAUMHR010000042.1:14821945-14835538 GCA_032361145.1 Enteromius fasciolatus | reverse complement strand
CTGGACTCAAATGAAGGAGTAGAACCATCTCAAGGATGATCAGAAGAAATGGACAGCACCTGAGTTAAATATATGAGCGTCACAGGAAAGGGTCTGAATACTTAGGACCATGTGATATTTCAGTTTTTATTTTTTTAATCTGTAAAAATGTCAAAGATTCTGTGTTTTTCTGTCAATATGGGGTGCTGTGTGCACAAAAATGAAATTTAAGGGTGTCTGAATACTTTCCGTACCCACTGTAGCCTTATATACTGTATACCACCTCATTACTAACAAAAGTTGTTGGTGTATAGTAGTTAAAGCCACCTAATATGAGACCCACAATTTTACAAAAGCAAACAAGAGTTAACACAGCATAATCAAGCCATAACACAGCAAAATAACAATTGTTTCTAATAAGCAGCTTTCTAAATTAACTCCTGATTATTCTAAAATGGTCTTTGTCAATCAAAATAGCAAAGCATAACAGCAAGGATCTGATATCTAGCAAAGATAAGAGCATGCATTTTACATGCATTGTAATTAAATAAGTACAGTACAGTACAGTCCCGTTACTGCTGAAACAATAGAGCAATCAATGATGACAATCAGTGGAATAAAGTTCCAATTAATAGAGCTCTAATTTCCATGCTAATTGGATGTGATGTTTTTCTTTGAAATAATGAGCACGCTAATCATGCACCGTTGCTCTTGTGTACTGTCCAAAACAGTACACAGTCAAGCTCTTGATGAGACTGAAAAAGCACCTGGATGTGAGTGTAATCAACACCTGCTGATCAGCAGCTCGCTCTTCTAAAACAGACTCATCCTGAACTATGAGAGGATCTGACTCAGAACCAATTCCCTCAGTTATGTAGGAATTGCAACAGCACTTCATCTTTATAAAAATAAAGTGATTTGGCTGTTACATCAGCCCATAGAGGTAGAGAAATATCTGGAAAAGCTTATACCTTCGAGCTGTTCGACCCACAAACTCAATAAAATAGCCTGCACGAAGATAAAGCTTGGTTAACGGCATCTGAATTTTTTATTTTTTTTTATAACTTTAAAGTTGTCTCACCTTTGAAACTGAATCATCAGCAACGGCTACATGGTGATGATTTCTCTTCAGATTGAGCATTACCTCATCGCCAGGTTCAAGGCCAAAAGACTGCAATCCTCATGTGCTGGTAAGCAAACATGATAAAGGCCACAACATGTTTTCTGTTTGTTTTTCTTCAGCTCTTTGCTTTGTTTGGAGGTGTAAATCAGGACAAACATATGGTTACGTGGGTGCTAAACAAAATGTTCTGGACTGCGATGATTGAATTAAAATATCCTGCTTTTCAAACGTTGTCATGGAAGAACAGTTGCATGTTTTTGAAAAGCCTTGAGTAGATTCAAGTTAGAATTGGTTAAGATTAATCAAGTAAGGAGTAACTGACGCAAAGCTGTTGAATTACCATATCACTTGCACATAAAGTTTTCTTTAGAAGATATGTGTTAGGTATTTAAAACCTTGGATTAATCATCATAATTTAAGTCTTGCATTTCAGTTTTTAAAAAGATGCTGCAGAGCTATTGCAGTGTCAGAAGAAATGGTTCTATATGTTATGTGTGAGAGAGAAGAAAAACATATGCCGCTGGCTGGGTCCCCCTCAAGCTCTTTCTCAAAAAATCTTCATGAATAAAACTATCAAAACAATGCAAAACCTTATTGCAGGACGTTAAAGAAGTCAATTCATGACACTCAAGAATAACTTAAGAGGTTGAGGACTAATGTTGAATTTTTCTGCTGATTTAAAGGGTGATGATTATTTTTAACTGTAAATGTGCACTTTACTTTTTAGATGTTTATTGAACTCTTCTGTGACTTTTTTTCAGTTGTGATTTAAATGTGTCCATTATAGACTCATTGCCACAAAATGTGATATGTGAATAACAAAAAATATATGTGTGTGTGTGTGTGTGTGTGCGCGTGTAATTACCAAACCGTCATTACGTCATTAAATTGATCTTCTCCTATATGGTTAAAATGATTAACAATAAAGATTATTAAGAATTCTACGGATTCAACATTCAACACGTTTAACAATTTCCATCCCAAAACTCTATAATAAAAGTGATTTGATCCAGGATTAAGTCCAGAGCATTAATCCCAGTCACGTCAGCAGGTCAATATTACTTTCACGTGCAACTTATTCTCAAACAGGAGACTTAATCTTTTAATCAAAAGCAGATCCACTAAAAAGACGAGCAAAAGGTTAATCCTAGCACTTTTATAACACAGCATCCCTCGGCGTAACGTAGAGTTAAAACACATAAGCATCTTTCCAAGACTGTGATTAAAGTGTGGCCAGCACGGTTACAGCGGGATTAGTTGTCACGAAACGAGAAAGACGATCTTTCAAGCGGTGGACAGCATCAAAACAAACAGAGATTAGGATGTCATTGAGCAAGCAGGCTAAATGAAGCAATGGCGCTTGATTGATGCTTTAATTACTAGCCGTGCTAATGCTAGCCAAACAAAAGCGTTTCTGTCGGGTTTGCTTTGTTGTGTTCTTATCATAATTTGACTTTGCCGCAATAATCTTCACAACCCAAATGCTGTGTATGTCTTCAATGTTTTGAGTTACGGAGGGTTGTCCAAAGCTCTGTGGTTGAATTTGGCAAAAAATTCCTGCCTTCCTCAAAACTAAATTCATATTGGTTTTGATAAGATCAGTCTAAACTCATCTAAAAAGGAAAAATTATTTGAATCCCAGTCTTCAAAACACATATCAGCATATCCCACGCTGGTCCAGGTGTGACCGGTCACGCAGGTGTGTTTACGGCAGGTAGCTCGCAGGCATTAGGAACGGCCAGAGAGATAAGGGCAGAGAAAGGGCCTCATTGTTCTCCACCTCCACATAAGCATCTCTCAATCTGTTCCCATGTCACTTTCTCTGTTCAGACCAGTTCATCTGGAACTAGAGCTGCTTTTTCCTGCAGATGCTCAACTGCCTTCTACAGAAGCTTATGCTAATTTAATTCAATGGATTTGTGCTAAAACGGAATACCTACTTTCTGATTTCATTAGAATAATCCATTTAAGCACACGTTTTTTGTTTGAAAACAAAGGTCTGATGATAGATTTGGAAAAATAAGGTTTTATTAGTATGTTACCTGGCTGGATTTACAATGCATTAAGTTATGCATGTGTGTGTGTACATATATAACAATATGTTATTATCATTTTATTATTTTTTACTATTTAATTAACTTTTTTTTATTATTACTAAAACAGAAAGAAAAAATGAAAGTAAAAAAATATTTAACAGAAAATTTTCACCAGAACAACTTCTTAAAAATGTAAATTTCTTTGCACATGTAAATTGTTTTCTTTATTTTCTTTTCAGATTTTGTTGTATATATATTTATATTATATATTAGACAGGAAAACATCATGAATAAGAAAATGCTTTATTTTTCCTAATAAAAAAATTACGCTGCTCTTAAAATATTAAAATGCAATTCTAAGCAATAAAAATAATGCCGTTTTTTTTGTTTTGTTTTTTCAGAAAATTAATATTCAAAAAAAAATTCTAGAATGTTCTTACAAAATTCTCTTAATTTTTGTGAATCCAGCGTTTGCTCGGTAAGTGTTGTTCCTACAAACTGAAAAACTATTTTTTTTTTAACTAGTTACGTTTTCTTTGTCCGTTGTAAACACACAGTGAACACAAACGTATTGCATGGTCCTTACCTTATGGTTTTTGCCGTGTCTATAGATCATCCAGTCCTCTCCATTAGTGCTGACTTCCAGTTTGAAGGTGGTGACGTAGTAGGACTTATGGGTCTCCTTGGAAATGGCTCCTTGGGTAGCGATCCCGGTCAGTACCTTGAGGAAGTGAAGATCCACCTGGGAAAGGAGAGTGATTGATGAAAGTGGGATACAGGGAACGGTAACAATGCCCGACTGATCCGACCAAACTTAGCTGCTTTTGACAGCCGATCAATGAGGATTTCTGATATGAGTAATGACCTTTGCAGTTACTAAATCTATTTTGAATAAGTATATAGAAAACATGTTTATCGATGCCATATCTGTGACTGAAAAATCAAGGGTGCTATTTTAAAATACAGTTTCTATTTGAATATATATTAAAATGTATTCCTGTGTCATTATTCCACTCTTTAATGTCACACGATCCTTCAGAAATCATTCTAATACACTGATTTCCTGTTCAAGCAACATTTCTGATTATTATCAATGTTGAAAACAGTTGTGCTGCTTTAATATTTATGGGAAACCATGGTTTTATATGCACTACGAGTCAACAAATATTTTTGTTTAGTGATACTGTATATCCTTTTATTTTATATAAAACATTAAAGTTTGATACAATACATTCTGGGAATGTACAATAAAACGTAGAATTGAACACAATGATGTATAACAGGTCTAATTAAACCTCCCTGACCTCTGCACATGCTCATCTGTCAAACATAGGAAGGAATGCTATCCGGATCCTGTGCGTTTGGATGCAGGTAAGGGGTGTGTGGAGAGACGCTACCAACTCTGAAATCAATAGCACTGGAGAAGGTTGCTAACTACGGATTTCTCCAGACTGTCCCCATCCATCATCGAGCGGTTAGCATCACAGCAACCTTCTGTGCATCATCGCTCTGCACCAACACAACAAACGCAGCGCTCAAGCTGAGGGGCGTATGCTGACGGGCAAGATGGAGTGCTCTATTGAGGGTGTAGAAGCTTCTGGAAATGTAGAGGTGCGTAGGAATATACCACACGTGTGTGTGTGAGAGAGAGATGGAGAATCCCAGTGGATTAAAGGGAACAAATCAAGGACAGGGTAAATGGCTTTTTTAATGTGATGCAAATGAGGTTGTGCGGGACAGAATCGTTTACTATGTGTTAATATCTTAAAGTCAACAAATTTCATAAACAAGTCTCACAGACGCCTTAACTTTTGTGTATATTTGGATAAAAGATTATAAAAGCACATTTTCCTGTACAGTAAGACAGAAATGTGAATGACAAATAAATAATCAAATTAAATATAATTACTTTTTAAGTTAAAGTTGTAGTGTGTGACTGGCTCACCTGTATGTATTCCTTGTTGCTGTCTTCACTGGGCGTCCAAGCGTTGTCCTCGTTGTTCAGACGAGCCTGACGAGGCTGCCAGCGACCATCATAAAATGAAGTGGACGCCGAAATCTGATCATCAGAGATCTTACCAGACTCCATTCCAAATGCATTGCTACAGTGAAATGCTGAATGAAAGAAAAAGAGGTATTCATTAAAACTAAATACATTAGGGTCTCCAGACCTAGTAACTAGTTGCTTATAAGCTTGCATATACAAGAATATTAGCCATTTATTAGTACTAATTAAACACATATTAATGCCTTATTCTACATGACCTTATTGTACATCTCTAATCCTAGCCAACACCTAAACTTAACAACAACTAAAGTCTTAGTTAATAGTTAATTAGTGTTGTCCATTCTAAAGTGTTACCACACTTACTTCTTCTAAATGCAATAGGACAATATTTAGATGCAAGCATTCAGATATCTCGAATCTGATGGAGCAAAAAAATCTAAATACTGAGAAAATCATCTTTAAAGTTGTCCAAACGAGGTTCTCAGCAATGCATATGACTACTCAAAAATTAAGTTTGAATATATTTACGGAAGGAAATTTACTAAATATTTTCATTGAACATAATCTGTACTTTATGTCCTATTGATTTTGGCATAAAAGAAAAATGATTAATTTTGACCCATATAGTGTTTTTTTTTCTATTGCTACAATATACCCCAGCAACTTAAGTCTGGTTTTGTGGTCCAGGGTCACATACTTTCATGCATCAAACAGAATTACAAAAATAGTGACATTTCTAACAGGTTAAACACTCCCTTGTCTGTCATTGGTCAAGATTAGTCCCGCCTCCAAACACAAACCATTTGTCTAATGTAGTTAAGGCTGGTAGGGACTAAACAAACATCACAGTGTTTACTTTTTAGTTTCTGGAATAGACAACTGACACGATCAGGAAATGATCAACTTTACCTACTGAAATCGTACTTACTGTCACTAATTTCCTTGCGTGTCATGTTATAGCGAGCAGAGAAACCATCTTTGGCCACGGCCATGTCAGTGTGAAAGGAAAGCGACAGAAGGCCTGTGGAAGACTGGATCTCTGGAGGGATCTTCGTCCCACAGTATCGTCCGATCAGAGGTCCCACTGAACACAAGAAAGGAGGAAAATGAGCTGATCTAAGATCAGTTAGAGAGACTAGAAGCGGTTCATGGCGTGCCTCAAATTCCCTTGGCTCCATGGATTACGAGCTTTCCTCACAGTATTCCTCTGATTTCGTTCCTACTTTACTGTCCCTCTCCTTTGCTCATGTGATCCCTGGATGTCAGGGCTACAAGAGCTGAGTTTAAACCCAAACTGACAGCATGTGAGATATGGAACAAAGAAATTTGGTGTACTGTGTGAATGGATGATATGTTCACAATTCGATGAACCCTATCTACACACTATTTGCGCAGTTTGATCAAGTATATAAAACCAAGGCTCATTGGAAATACGTACCTCTACATACATTTCTGCAGAACTGAAAAACGTACACATATGAATCGCTGCAGTTTCAAGTTGAAACACTAGAGGCAGTAAAGCTGACTTTTATTCCTTTTCACACAAAAGTATAATTTACAGGAACATTTTGGATTAATAAAGGCTAATTTTCACATATTTACTTGCTGAATGTTATGTCATCAAAAGATTTTTAACATCCTGCATGATTTGAATCCTTCGACTGATTTGAGACTGAGTTTATGAGGTCAGTAGGTTTACTCTGTAGCTCACGTGATACGGCGTTGCTCTTAGGTGAGGAAGAGCTCCGCTTTAAACCCCATGATACTACAGTTCAACAAAACAGCTCAAATCAGCATAAGGAAGTTAAAATAGCATGGCTGCATCAGCGAATATGTTTCTACATTACTTTCGCATTTGTTAACACTATCGGGTAGGTTTAGGATTGAGTTTGGTATAGGGGGTATTTCTAACATATTAGAGCATTAATCATTAGCGGCAATTACTGAGTATTTGAATTCAAGAAGCATAATAAAAACACTATTTACCTGTACCAACAAAATAATAATAAAAAATAAAAAAACTGCCACTGTTTGGACATTTAATTTTTAAAAAATTTTCACGTTTGCCGCAAAATATGCAGTATAAGGTACATAATAATAAGGGTTGCAGAAATGTGTGCACATATTTTCAGTCAGTCTGGGTTGAAGATATGAGGGAAAAACGTAAAAACACTTTTAATTCAAGATTATCTTATGCTCACCAGGGACGCAAGTATTCGATCAAAAATACAGTAAAAACTGTAATATATTAAATATTTGTACACTTTAAAATGGCTTACTTGTGTATGAATATATTTAAATTTGAATTAGTCATTACACCAGTCTTCATTATCACATGATCCTTCAGAAATCATTCTAATATGTTAATTTGGTGTTTAAGAACAATGTATTATAAATATTGGAAACAGCTGTGCTGTTCAGTTATTTTCTAGAGAATGGGATAATTTTCGGATCAATAGAATTTAGAATTTATTCAAAATGTAAATCTTCTGTAATATTTTTGTCACTTTTGATCAGTTTAACACATCCTTGCTGAATTCAAGTATTTATTTATTTAAAAAAAAAAACATACTGAGCCTAAACTTTTAAACGGTAGTTTACAGCATATGACAAAAATACAGACACTAACCTTGTGGCAGGCCATCCCAAACATCCAGCCAGTCATACTTGCATTCTCCTTCCCCCATCAGCAAAGGGTCGTTTTCCAGGTCAAAGGTCTGGAAGGTGAGTGTGACCTCCGTCTGAGGAGGAGAGATGATGATGAAGGAGCACTCCAAATTATGAGGGTACTTGTCAGGAAAACCAGGAGACTCAATCACTCCGGTCGGAGCGCTGAAATTTCGGAAACAGTGTTCGGCTCCTGCAGAACAAACAGAAACACAAATAAGAAATGTGGAATTAATTAGTGTCACCCAGTGGTAAGATTTACTTTGGAATACAAGGGTTGGGAATCTGAGAACATTTCTAATTCCAGAATCGAATGTATTTGTAGAATAGAAAGTATTTGTCTTTGAATCATTCATTCAAGAGATTCATTCAAACACTGATTCATCCTGAAACAAGTACATCTTGAGTGAGTAAATTCCATGAGATTGTGTTTAATTGCCTAATATTTTTGGTAACACTTTATTTTGATGGTCCCTGTTGAACAATCTGTTGACAATAAGTAGCTTTGCACCTACATGTCAACTAACTCTCATTAGAATATTAGTACAGTCTCTAATTAATATCTGCTCACTCTTTATTGTGATGGTCTCTTAAAAGACGCTCTACTAACTATAAGAGAGTTAGTAGCTATGTAGGTGCAATGTTACTTATAAGCAACAGAATTCGTTAAAAGGGACCAAAGTGAAACTGTAATTCAGAATTGCTACATCCTCCATTAAAAAAAGTCTCAATTTATCTAGAATCTCTAAACAGATCTCAGTTGAGTCCAGTTTGTATGTAGCCAGCTGATTTTTGCTTATAAGTATGCAGTAGCAATTAAATTTTCAGCAAAATGAAACAAAGAATAAATATGTTCAATATCTAAATGTGTGACTTCATTTTTTTTAACCACACTGAAACTGAATCGGAAAACATTAAGCATAATCGAAATCCGAATTGGAATTAATCAGATTCAAATGATACCCAACCCTAGGGAAGACAGACCCATTTTCTTCTTCAGAAAATGTTAAATACAAACACACACATACACACACAATCAATGAATACGCTGAGTTTGTCAAATAAAAACTTTTGTGTTTTCATTGAAGTGACACATTTTCCAAAGTAAGCAATTCCTCAAGTGCTCGTAAAGCTTTAAAGATGTTCTGGTGAACGTGGCTGCTCTTGTTCAGCGGTGTGCTGCGGAGCTGTATTCTGTGCATGTGTTTACCAGACACACTCGAGCGAGAGAATGTCATAAAATGAAAGCGTGGTTACTGATTCCTGGCCTCGGAGAGCTCTCGCACGCCCCTCTCCCCTCTAATTCACATTTCAAACTGCTGTTCAACCTCTCCACTACCCTGCTCGCGATGCCACCGCGCTCGGCACCCCGGCTGAATACAGACACAGAGAAAACAAGCGTAAATATGAATAAATGAAACAAACAAGACTAAGTGGGTGGCAGAAGATGGACGCAGTTTGTAAAGTATAGCGATTCCGCGGGGCGCTCACCTTGAGCAAATGTGTGGCCCATCATGCCTTGCTCTCAAACAAACTTATACTAGGTGCTAAGAGTATAAATGGATAAAAAATTGAGGAGGAACCAGAGGCATATTTAGGGATTAGAATATCATAGAAATAGCCACCTGTGATGTTTCATGACATTAGGATCAGAACTGATTCTTTTTTTAGATATTTGTCTCCTGGCCCAGTCTTTCAAGGGGCAGTTTTTATTTTTAAAATAATAAAATGATAAATAAATAAATAGCTGTTTTCAGTTTTTTATTTATAAATAAATACAGACACATAATTTATACATTTCAATCAATCATACATTTATCATATTTACATATTGATTTTCAATTAATCAAAGTAAAATAATATTACACTATAATAAAGTTATATTACAGGCTACAACAAATATTACTATATAGTACATATTTTTATAGTAATATAGCATATTTATAAAATAAACTGATTATTGAAAATTGTACATTGTTATGAATCATTACATTTAAATCTGTTTTTATTAATATGCAAAAAATACTTTCAATACTTTTAACAAGTTTCGATAATTCATATACTTGTTTTTTATATAGTCCATACATATTTAATATTTATCATTCTTACAATTTTAAATAAGTAAATGAATAGAAATAGAAATTAAAATAGAAATATACATTAATGAATAAATAAATAAATGAATATTTACATTTATTTATACATAAATATACAAATAAATTACAAATACCGGTAATTATAATACTATTATATTAGTGTAATAATACGAAAAATTACATAAATGTATACACACTCAATATTTATATATATAGTGTAATATGATCAATTTATAATTAAACTGAAATAAATAAATATTCAAATATCAGTAATCACGATAAAAGTATAGAAATTAAAATCTTATACAAATATATGCACATTCAATATTAATTTATAAATACATTTATATATATATATATATATTTAAATGGTAATTATACATATATGTATATATACTTTATGTCTGTCTGTCTCTGTGTGTGTGTGTGTGTGTGTTTGGGGTATTTTGAAGCTTAGTGGCCTTTTACTGTCATCATTATATAGAAAACAACAGCATGATCCTCCTGCCTAACGTGTTCAGTTAGAGCAACGTCCAGCAGGTTTGGAATTACATGGGGATGACATCATTTTTTGAGTAAATGATATAAAAAATTGCCATTTGTTAGTAAACTGTCCCTTTAAGGAGCTCTGAGACGGGCTCCGGTGTCTAACGCAGCCACTGCAATCAGATATTTTCTCAGTAAAACCATGTGCAAATTACTCGTGGTCTCTCTTGTTTGTTTCTCGCACCAGTGACACCATCTAACTGACGCCGTTTCCTCCTCTGCAGTGCTCCTTGTGGTAAACAGAATGTGAGGAGGGCAGCAAATTACCCAGAATTCTATAAAAAGAAGAGACAGGCCTTATAGGTACTTGTGGAGGCTGTCAAGAGGTCAGTGTCTCGACGTGCCTAATGAGGAGCAGCGGACCTGTGCGACTCCAGGCCAAATGAATAGCAGGTTCCAGTATGTTTGTGACACTCAGCACACATGTGAGTGACGGTTGGTAACGCGGTAAATTTATGTGTTGGATACACATGCTCACTTGAGCACAGATAAAAACACCGGGAAGCCACACAAGCAGGAGGAAGGAAAGCAAAAATGAGACGAGGTGCAGTGTAGCGCACATACAAACACGCACAAGCTCTTCAAACACTACCATCGCTCTCCCACACACACTGATGGAAATATCACCGCTTCAGCGTGTGTGAGGCGTTACACCACGACTCCATATTACACAATGAAAGAGAAATCTGAATCATTCGCAGAAAATTCAAGCATTTGCACAATGAGAATTAATAACTGAGTTATCTGTTTTTGCTAATTAACTCCTCATATATATAAAAAGATCAGATGCAAAAGCCTCTAAAAGCCATCTTGGTCAAAAATGAGATAATGATACCGAGTGAATGTTCTCCATACACAATCAAGCCATTGAGACATTATCAGTACTTACATAGAAACCTATACAAAGCACCTAGACAAAAATTGCTAATTTTAACAAAAAATGTCAGACACACACACATATGTATATATATATACTGTATGTATGCGAGCACACACACAGTCATGTGAAAAAGAGAAAATACACCCCACTGATGTCATTATTTATTTAGCAAAAATAAAGCATATATGGAAAAGCCATGGGTGACCAACTAAGGACGCCCTATGATTGAATTGCCTGAAGATCCAATGCAATAATGTGAACCATCAATTTAACAGAGCCTCACATTGTTCTGGAGGAATTGTAGGCCACTCTTCTTTACTACGTTGCTCCAGTGTATTGAGGTTTGTGGGATTTGTTTATGCACAGCTCTTGCCACTGCATTTCAGTCAGGATGTGGTCTGAACTTTACTTTAACTGGACTACAGCAACACCTTGATTTGTTTATTTCCCAGCCGTTCTGATTTGCTGGTGTGCTTGGGATCACTGTCCTGTTGCACGACCTAATCTAGGTCGGCTTTATCGCTCAGATGGATGGCATCACGTTCGACTCTAGAAAGCTTTTTTTATACTTCGGTTTTTCCTTTTTATGACAGAAGAGACCACGGTGTTTGTTAAAGGTTTGTGTCTGTGTTTATTCTAAATTAAGTTCTTCACATAGTGGTTCTTACTCTCCTCTAGCAGTGGGTCGTCCCGTCAAAGTCCGCTTCTATTACTCCACTTGGCCGGCTGCCCCACACACTCAAGCCTGCCATGCATACCGCCACTGCTTGAGTGCTTTGTGTGTGTGTAAAGCGCAGTCACGGGGAGCATGCATGCATGAGCGCCCACTCTACTGCTTATTAGTTCATGCTTCTGAACACACCAAAAACAGTCTCTTCCTCCTCCTCCTCGGGACATGCCTCCCGCTGCGGTACAGTGTCTGCGGCCCGCCTGTCACTACAGTTGACCGTACGGTAATGGAGGAGGCGTGGAAATGAAAGGGTTAGTTGCTGGGCAGAAACTCAAGGGATTTTCCCCTTCTGTCGCTCGTTCATCTGACCTCTCGCGTGACGGAAAACTCACACGCTTTCACAAGTCGCTCACCTTGATGTCAGTGAAACTCTGATGACGCTGCTTTCTGTCTTTCATTCATCCCAGGACTTCAATTCAGAATAAAATAACACGCATCTAACCGTTAAATTGAAGGAATAAATGGGAAATTGCCATTCTGCTATGCAGGGATTTTTAACAAATAACAAATGTAACATCTTTCCGGATGTTTGGTTACGGTTTGTTATGGTCAGCTATGGAGTTTTGTAAGATTATATTATTTATTAGTATTATTTGTTTATTATCTGTGCTTACAATTGAAAAACAGCACTTGAGTCAGTATTGAACGTAATGTTCTACAGCTGCCACCGGATAAGTATAGGCATCTAACACTACACATATACTGATATACAATTATTACATTGCACTACCATCCAGAAGTTTGGGTTTGGTACTTTTTACCAGAATTTTTTCATAGAAAAAATAACAAAATAAAAAAAAAATTACATTAATAAAATAAAATAAATGATAACATACTAAGTGATAATTATGAAGTAAAAGTGTTAAGATAAATCATAAATAGCTCAATATTTGAAATTGTGAGATAAACAGTAATCCAAGATCAAGTTTTTGATCAGTTTATTTTTTCTTGGTTGGCATTTAAAGCAAATTTGTTGCATGTTGGATTAATTTTGACTTTGCAAAACTGATATAAAAGGCTATCATTCCGAGACAAAAATGTAAAAATAGTTAGTTAATTAAAATAGTTAATAATTAAAAATTCTGAGATAACTTACACATTTTAAATACTAAGTCATAAATATAAAATCTAAAAAATATTTTAAAAGTTTTGAAATAAAAATAATATTTTATTTGATTATGAGATGAGAAAAAATAAATTGTGACATACAGAGTCATAATTAGAGCAACAGTGAAATTCTGAGATAAAATGTCATCCAAGATCAAGCAACTGATCTGTTTGTTTTCTTCTGGGTCGATATCTAAGCAAATTTGTTGCATTATTGAGCTCAATTTTGACTAAGATCATTTAGCTTTGGAGGAAAATCTAAAATGACTTCCATCCATTTGCTTTCCATTTCACCTCAATACTATCTAGAGGAAGGTTATTTCTTCCCAGTGTGTCTGGTCGCTTTAAAGGAGAAGTTCACTTTCAAAAAAACTTTTGCTGATAATTTACTCACCACTATACCATCCAAGATGTCCATGTC
>JAUMHR010000042.1:14807666-14818340 GCA_032361145.1 Enteromius fasciolatus | reverse complement strand
GCGTTGATCTGCGCAGCTCGTCAGAGAACAACGGCTGTGTGTAGTATATACAGCTCAATGTGAAATCACGCACCTGATGGCATTCACCGCTGATTACAGGACCTGACTAGAAGGTGGCTTAGTACACAAAAATGGCACATCACAGATGACAAGTGATCAGAAAAGCATTTACAAGTCAGATATTTATGCTCTCCACTCCATCTTTGCTACACCCACACAAGGCTATATTTACATCCCAAAAGAGAAAAAGCATATCATGCCTTTATTAAAAGATGTTCTTGGGCTGTCTCTGGTTAGTGTAAAATGAGATTGTGGGCTTATCACGTGAGTCATACTACTAGAGTTAGCAACTGTATCTGTGGTAACAGTACCTGAGGGCAATGGTGATGATTTCAGCAATTACTGAAGTGAGGTGAAGGCTTAGAGATAGAATAACTCTGCTGTTTTTCCCATCAGCCATGATGAAGCCACGGCGCTTATGTTACCAGGCTAATCATCGCTGTTGCAAAACAACATTTATTGCTGCACTCCCATGAGTACGCGGCAAGTGCAATGTTCTTGAAGGAATGCAGTAGTGGTAGTTAATGGCGTTTGCCAAGACAAATATCACTATTACCTCTGATTATACTTAGCTATGTCTAATCCCTGAGCCATATCTACAGACCACAACATCAGACAGCCTCTTTTGACTTAAGTCTGTAAAATACTAGCAAATCTAGCAACCACCCAATAAAGACATAATTAAAATGTAATATTATGTTTAATAATATTCAATATAAATTAAATTAAATATAGATATGCAGAGTTATATAATAATACATATAATAAATAATTTAAAATAAAAAAACGAATTTGATTGATTTTTATTTATTTTATTTAGCTTATTTTTAACATTCAATGATAATAACAACAATAATAATAATTCATTAAAATATAAACAGAAATCAATTTGTATATAAATTTACTTTTTATTTATTTTTGTTCATTTTAGTTAACCTATTTTTAATATTTAATAATAATATATGATATTTAATTATGTTAATGTCATATATCTATCTAAGTGTCTGTATGTATAATTCAGTTTAGATAGTTTGCAGTAATGTTTAGTGTGGTATGAAATGCTGTGTTGCCAGATATAACTATTATAACCCCCCTTGCAGTTTAGGGTTTAGCAATAAATTTATCTTCTCTTATTTACAAAAAATCTGAACTAATAACTTTCATTAAGTCACATTTATTATTATGTTTTTTTTGTTTTGTTTTCATAGCAATATCTGGCAACATGTCAGCACTAATCAAAAAAAAGCAAACATGGCATTATCTGCCAGAAATGTTATCAACGCAGTCAAAAACTGAAGCAGTTTTACTAGTACACAGATCTAGAACGAGCGGGTTACACAATGAATGAAATATGAATAGGTCTATGCTATTTCAGTACAGGAGGCTTAGTTAAATTTTCATTATGCTAAAAACAAGAACACTAGACAAAGCTATTCTCTATATATTATCAATGGTTATAAATGAAAACTATAACAGTGCTGTTGCATTAATAATAAACAGCTAATACAATTAACCAACCTATAGTAACCTATTAACAATTTTGATGCACTGAATATGATACGATTTAACAATCGTAACCCTCCTCCAAAACACCTCTGTCTATACATAGCTAGTTGTATTTGTAGGGGTTAATATAACACACCCAGACCTGACTCCCTTTTAAAACATATAGAGATGTAGTTTTCTGATGCCTTGCAATTACGTATTGATAGCTGGTACAGTAAAATCCCTACAGATGTCTCCAAATGGCTCCAAAGTCCATGCACAAATTGCCAATGCACTCCAAACTCCAATTCCCCAAGGACGAGAGATCAGAGTCCAATTAACAGGGCATTCCTGGCATGCTCGGGGAGGGATGAAAAGAGTTAAGCGTCGCCCTCTCCCCGCCTTTCCTCTAAATTCAGTTTATTTTCTTTTCTTCTCTCCCTTGATGTTTAATTGGTCTGGGAGCGTTTCGGAAACTTTGAGGAACATTTAAGAAACAGTGTGTCTGACGGCCTTGCAGCAGGACCGAGGAGCCGCGACCTTCTGCAAGCGCGAGTTAAAGGTCGCAGGGGGTCATTCCGCTAACGAGATTTACAGCGTAACAAGAGCGCCTCCAAAATCAACCTGAGCTACTCGTGACCCTCAAAAACCAGCCTGCTCCAATCAACCATCAATCAAAGGTTGAGGCAGAGTGAGAGTTCACACATAAACACCCCGACCACTGAGTGACGAAAGAAAACAGCTAAAGAAAATGTGTTGCTTGTCTCCACATCTGGAGAGACAGTGACCCAAAAAAAATCATGAATTATGTGACGTGTGCCGAGCATTTCTTAAGAAAGGATAAACTGGATTCGATTATTTGCAGGAATCTTGTCAGCAGCACCCTCACAACACATCGACACCAAACACCAGTTATTAAAAAACTTCAGAAGAACTAAAATAATAATAAAACTTTAGTAATAATAAAAAATGACATATTAATGATATATTGTATATAATATATTCTATATATATTATTTTAAAGTGTTATTCTTTTCTATTTTATTTATTTACTTTTATTTCGTTATTCTTATATTTTTTATAATATAATATACAATAATATATATAGCAATCTTTTATTATGTTAAAGTGTTATTCTTTTTTATTTTATTTTTATCATTAGTTCTTATTAATTCATTATAAGTATTATATGAAGAGTTGATTTGCAAAAACAGTGCTAGTTAGGTAGTATTTATTTGTTATTTTTTTATCTAATCACAGTAACCCAAATGCAGTTTGAGATTACTTGGAATGGATTTCATTTTTCATACATATACATATATATATATATAAATTATGGGTAATCACTAAATGTGGAATTGGAAAAGTGCCTGACGCTGAGCAGTGTGATTACAATTAAAAAGGTTATTTTTGTCAAGTAAAGGTGCATTGTGACACTACGTATTATAGCATCCCATCTTGATGTGGTAGGAGAAAGCCTGAGCACACGTGAAAGGTCTTGAGGATAGGCTGAGAATGCTTGAGCTGTTCTTTGTCAGGAACAGGAATATTCCATGGGAAAAAAAATTCAGTTTCCTTAACCACTTGGCAGCAGCAGGATTGAGCTCACTCACCAGTCTTGTAAATCTCGTAGCGCAGAGAGAAGCCGGCACCCTGGTGCGCGTAATCAGACACAAACTTGATGTGGATGACGGGACCCGAGGAAATTATGGCAGGAGGAGCGATGTTACTGCAGTGCCTTCCCAGCAGGTCCGCGGACTCAGAATTCCCATCTCGGATCTCTATGAAGTCATACCTAGAAGCAAAAAACAGTACATGCATAAAAGATATTTTCGGATTTGTTTCTTTGGCATACTTGTTTGGCCAAAAAAAGCCTGAAACTAAACTAAAACTTAACTAAAATTTAAACTACATTTAAACCAATTATTGTATTGTTTTTACTTGAAATAAAATAGATTAACTAAAATAAAAAAAAATTAAGATAGTCATTTCAGATTATTTCACATGTTACTTGAGTAATTTCACATTAAGTAAACGTTAAATAATTCAATAAAAATAAAATAAAAATATATAAACATAGATCTAAGATCTTCATTAAGCCTTCCAGGCATTAAAAGCAATAAACAATGTTCCTCTGGGAAGGAAAAACATTAAGAACACAAGGAAGTGCAATTCAATATCTTCTGCAGCAATGAGTAACTGTGAAGGAACTGCTAGGAGTTGCTTTAATTTGAGCTGGGGTGACCCTTGACCCTCAGTGGACTGCTGCCTTATCACAACAAACACACATTTTTTCATGTCACTTCAGAGACAGACTGAAGGAGCTGAGACAATGACCACCTGTCCGGCCAAAATAATCCCTTAATGTGCGTTGCCCTCTTTTGCCAAAACACTTCACACACAATGTCTAAATGAGGCAAAAGACTCTCAAAAATCCAGCCGGTTGTCTGCATGAGTGCTTCCTTATAATAAATCTGGCCATAGAGAGGCATGAGTCAGACTTCTTCTCACACCTCAGGAATGCTTGCCCCATTTAACCCCTAAACAAGAACAAGATCCCTGTAAACATACGCCATCGCTGCCAAACGAACTCCTCTGGAGCACAACATGACCAGACCTCTCTGCACTGAGAAAACGAATCTATGCACCGTTATAAACTTACCTAAACATTGTAGGAGGCAAATAAATTGCTTCATAATGTGATAAGTTTAGTTTTCACTTGATGTTACACTCTTAAAAATAAATATGAACATCACTTGATGTTTCTTAGTCCAACTGAATTCATTAAATGATTCTTTTGAAGCAATGATTCAGTTAAACTGATTCACAAAGCATTTTTAGAACTGGACTGTGAGGAATGGCTTTGTTTAGGGGTAAAACTGTGAGATGGAAATAATAATAACTAATAATAATTATATAGTATTTATTCTATATTTATTATATTAATAATTATTATATTATAAATATATCATACAAATGTTATTAATAATACTGGGAACCAACATTTTAATTATTTTGATTTAAAAAATATATATAGTTAAACAAATGACCAACACAATTTGACACTATATGAACGATACACTGCAGTGCATCAAACAATAAAAATCAGGGTTTCTGGCAGGTGAAGGTGCATTGCATCAAAAGGTCAGTAAATGAATCAAACTGTAATTCTGCAGTTCTTTTGAAATCTAGTGCTATAAAGTAGCCAAAAACCAAAACACTGATCCAAAAAAAACTATAATGAAACACCAAGAACTTCTGCATGTCTCCAAAGAGTCGTTCAGAAACTCAAAAAAAAAAAAAAAAACGCTCATTTAATGTGTCTGCACTTTCCCTACAAATCAGAACAGAATGAAGACAATGTTTCGCTGTTTTTGAACTTTTCCTCCCCGCTTGTATTATCCCTGGTTGAGGCGCATAACTGCTGGCTCCACGTCACTCAGGGAGTGTGTGTATGTGAAAACCTGACACGGCCCCGGGCCCCTCAGAATGACATAAAGAGGCAGGTGTCTCTGACTCTTCATTGCTCTGGACCCCCCTGGCCGACCGCACACTTGGAGTCTTCAGGTACAGCGGTGTATATTTAGACATTCACAAACACACTTACATATCCATGTACAGCATCAGAAATCCTTATTTAGGGGACCAAGAAAAAAATACCACGACACTGTAAAAAAAAATACAAAAATTCCAAAATATCCAACAAAAAACGTTGAGAAAACTCAAAAGAGCTGAAGCTGGGTCCCTTAAACTTTTCAATTTTCTCAACTTTTCATTTATTTTTCCAGTTAATGTTGTCAATATATTTAGTTTTATTCCTAGAGCTACTGTACAAACTGTACTATAGGTAAAACCACACACACAAACTCTCACTCCCTTTCCTTCTGTGTCCATCTCACTTCGAACACTAGAAAAGCTGGGATGAAGGCTTGTAAACTGTGTGCAAGTGTAATTAGGTTGTAATTGATTTCGTAGGGGCTCTTGGCTCCTGGATTAGCAGTGACAAGTGAGTGTGTCAAATGTGGATATTGACCGTCTCTAGACGCCTCCACTTGGCTCCGGCGCATTTCAAGATGCGTTAGAAAGTGGAAACAAACCAGGATGCCCATTGATCAACAGAAATGCCCGGATCACTTATTTACCTCACAACTAAAAAACGCTTGTATCAATTTCACAGCACTTGTGACTGAACACAAGAAGCCTTTTCTCATTATCCCAGCAATATAACATTGTTTTATAGGCGTAAAGCTCAAATTGTTTACCGCGGTGCAATAGAGCTGCGATTATGCATGCTAATTATGCACGATTCAGTGGTTATTCAGGTGCTACAGGCGGTGATAAAACTCCCCAGACAGCAGTATGTTTGTAAGTGTGAGCAAGGAAGAGAGGCTTGACACGAGGAGGGCAAAGGCCCTGTCTCCCTGTCTCATGTTCAGACATGTCTTCCTCTCTAATCTCACTTTCTGTGTCCTCTCCCCTCCAGCCTCTTCACTGCTAATTGCTTTTCACACCTACGGTGTTTTTCAAGCAGTTTTTTCAGGCCTATGCAGTCCCCCAAGGTGTCACTGGCTGCCCTAAAGAGTAGTTTGTGTGGAGAGAGGCACAGACAGACAGATACACAGGGGTACGGATGCTACTATTCGTGTTTGTTTTGTGCATGTACAGTAATACAGCATGTTTGTGTCTTGGCCGTGTTCAAATGAAAAGACATGACACTGGGTGTAATATAAGCCTGGACCCCACTAATCTCTAAACCGCCTGAAACTGACTACCTATACACAAAAAACAACACTTCAGCATGTGTTTTTAAATCCTAAAGCCCTACGGCTCGCTAAAAATCACTGCTGAATCTTATATTTGGCTCAGGAGCCCATATGCACATACTGTCAATTACAGTGGATGCATAAAAATATATGACAGTAACATCAGGCAATGTGGAAACTGCTATAATAATGTGTTCTTCTATGTACTTTATAACGGAGAACGAGAACTAAAACTGGATTCGACAAGCCATTTTACATCTGACCGAAGTATAGCTTCCTTGCTGATTCCTGAAAATGAAACTTTGTTGGAACCAAACAGCTATTACAGTCTGCGTAGCGTATCTTTATTAACCTATGAAGACGTCCTGTAGCTCTATCTTTCTGAAACTCAGCTCAATGGCTTTTTCAGAATATAATTCAGTCTGACACACAATCACATTGGCTTTTCAATATCGAATAACACAATGGCCGCTTATTTGAATTCTGCCATGCTTTTAGGCCAGCAGCCGCAAGACGTGCTCCAGGACAGCTCGTCAACCGGCCAAGACACTAAAATTGAAATTAAATAATGCTGAGAGTCTGCATGGAAAGCCGCACGCTCGGCCCCCGGGGGGGCAGCCTAATAAGCTATAAGTGCCTGTGAAATATTAAATAGATGCCGGGGAGGGTTCCCAAGGGAGAGGGAGGTTGCCATCTTCAATCCGGTCGGGAAACAAATAGCATGGCTGTCCGATACAGCGCTGACATTTACAGATGACTGAGGTAGACCGCAGGAGCCTGAGGCTTTCATAAACAACACTAACACTGGCTTTAAAGCAACATTTGTGACATTTTTTTTTCCAAAAAACTCACACCTTTAGGAAAGAGAATTTTCCGGCCTTCCGAGAATCAGCAAGTTCCCGTAAAAACGTGCCGTCTCCCAATTCCCATTATGTTGCCATTGAAAGCCTTAGGCCTTATCAGAATGCATTAGGTCCTTTTTTCCATCAAGGATATTAAAACTTTTTTTTTTTCGGGGAAAATTGGCTTCTCGGGGTAAAGAGAGACTTTTTTAAATCTTTGAATTCCCAAAAGTGTCACTTTATACTGCTCAAGACTGATTGCATTTTTTTGAGCTATCAATATCTTGATACACTCCGGGGTTGCTGATATATTTCCAATGCCCTAAAAACATCAGTGAAACTGCTGTGTCCTAAAAAAAAGAAAACATTATTGACCTATTTGGATAATTATGAAATCATCAAGCTCTACTATGACAAGTCTTTGCAAACATTGATGTATACATATACAAAGATATCCAGACAATTGATTAACCGTGGCCAGTTAACAGACAAAGGAATAATTTATGTAATTGCCAATAATGCTGACCAACATTTAGTTGCATTTCGAACTAAGCTGTGGCTGAACTGGTATCCAGTCAAAAGCTTTGTGTAGGTATCTTACGACAACTTCCAATAAGACTATAGCAGCTGGAAACAATTTATAATGTTCACTGAGCAGTTATTGATCTAAGAAGAGATATTTTATATAACTGTGGTATTTATTTATGTGATGCTGTTTTTATGCACATGACCCTGTGGTCTTTGCTCCGCTGGTTTGTGACCTTCTTGACCATGACCTCACTCTTCTGAACGTGCTGGGTTCATTGATTCTTTATTAAGGGCAAAGGACATACATTGATCCCATTCCCAGAGGAAAAGTGGAAAGAGGGTGATATCATGCATGCAGTTTAGAAACGCTGATGCTGCTCAATAGCTTAGCACCTCAACATCTGCAGATAGCGCTGCATAGTAAACGTGAGAACTTTCATCACTTGAGAAGAGCGCAGACTCCCTCGAGTGATGCAGACTTCATCGCACACATCTGTCTCACTCTTACCAGTAATTCTTCTAGATTCCCTCCTCAGCCCAAACAACTGTCTCTCCGTCAATAGTTTATGTCTGAGAGGTGATTCTCAATCAGATCTGGTTTCGCCCTGACACTGCAGTACAACATCCTTCTACAACAATTTACTTCCTGCTCTGTATGCATTACGTGAACTCAGTATTTAGCATTCAGAAAGAACTTGCTGTTTGCATACATAGTAATGTGTTAGGGCGAGAAAATATAATGGAGATCTATTTGGATAATGAGGCATACTGGGTGGAGACATGAAGCAATGGGCTGAAGAAATTACTTCACAGTAGATAGACGGATAGATAAATAGATATAGATAGAAGTGCACAAAATAGAGATCACTTCTTACCTCTCAGCCCTTTTTCTTTCATTTCAAAGGAGAAGAGTATCACATTAAAGATACGGCCAGATATTTCATTTGCCATTTTTA
Organism: Enteromius fasciolatus; assembly: GCA_032361145.1. NCBI lineage: Eukaryota > Metazoa > Chordata > Actinopteri > Cypriniformes > Cyprinidae > Enteromius > Enteromius fasciolatus. Next base: position 14,809,706 of record JAUMHR010000042.1, on the reverse strand, counting down.
TTGCATCTAGCTCAGATCAATCGGTTCATAGCCCTCCAAGCCATATGGCTTTGCTCCTGGAATAAAAATTCCCTGCTGAAAGTGCCCCTTGAAAATGTCACTGATACCACACCTATCCTAACTACATCATGTGAGCCACAAGATGCTTTTTAGAAGCACATTAGTTAGTATGGTTTAGGGCACAAGAAGCTGCTTTGACCTTGTCTAGAGTAAATTGTGCAAGCTAAGCGAAAGCGATGCAGCTCCTCCGAGTAACAGAGACTCCGAGCCAGCACTCATAAGCACAAGGTGAATTTAAATGTGCTTGCTAGTGTGTGTAAGTGTTTGCCATCTAAAAGACGGAGCCAGGCTTTTCAATCATACCTCGCTTAAATGTGCTGACGATGACTCATTGTATATATAGCAAAATACAGACGGAGGAGATGGATGCTTGAAGTGGACCATTAGAAAGAGACCAGTTTATGAAGCACAGTAGCGTAAAGCATCTGACACGTCTTGCAATTGTTCACCACAATTTTTTTCCCACTTTCCTTGCCCTCATTCAGACTGTAAGACTGGAGTAATGAGAGTTAAGGATGAGTGTGGTCAATGGACAATGTGTTTTTTCTGGTATCATAATCTAGCAAGCCACAACTACAAAAGCCCTTAAAGCTCAATTTCAGTCCACTACTGAACTGACGGCATATAAACAGCAACATTAATTCCCTGCTAATGTTGAATATCAGCCTCAGATTGTACCTTTAGAAGTACTTGTCAATGGGGTAGAACTCATTAAAGGACATCTTTGCACCTTATTTCCACCTAAGGTTCATAATAGTACCTCAAGGGTTCATATCATACTACTCTAAGATACTGGTATGCACCTTGTATGCATAGATAAAGTGCAAAGTATATTGCCCAGGTGACTGTGCACCAAAACATACAATTATCGGCCGTTGTTTTGGATATACTTTGATACACACAGCAAACAAAAAAAAACCTGCTTTCCCAAAATGGCAAACTCTAATCTGATGGGCTGGTTTTACTCAATATCCGCTATTGCAGGGTGTACATCTTTTTATCAGTTTGTCAGGAAACCGGACCACTACAATAAGACCTCCAAGGAACTGTGTACTTAATTTGCCAAAGTTTGGGACTTTCTTGCCATAAAATCTTTGAAATCTGTTCCAAGAACTTTGTTTCAGACACAGTTACAAACATATCCCTGAGCACACTTGATCATTTTCATTTTACCACGCTGACAGCTATTATATTGCTGAAGGTTGACAAGTAGCTGTACTGTTGATTGTCATATCTTCAACAGTCTCTGTCGCTCTCTTCGCTTCATATCGGCCGCTCTGTAATGGCTAAATAACTTGGTTGTTTTACCGCAGGGCTGTCCATTCCTGGAACCCTAATTAAACAAACCTAAGCCAACTGATCAAGGAGCCCTCCAGGCAGGTGTGTTGGAGCTAAACTCTGCAGAAAAGTCACCTTCCAAGACTAGGACACGTCTGTTTAACTGTAACTAACTATTTGTTTGCACACCCTGAAGCAACCACCTTTACATTTTCCCCTGAACTAAGAGTCCAATTAGGAATGTCTTTCAAGGTAATACCTTTCTGAAACCTCTGTACACTCTCATTAATGAATCCTAATCAGGGGTGTGTTTCCCAAAAACATGGTTAGCCTACTATGACCGCACATTCCGTCATTACCAGCAAAGTTTAAAGATTCAGTGTTTCCCGAAAGCATAGTTCAAACGAACAATGTCAGAAACGTACATGGTTGGAAATACAGTTTTGGACCTGTGACTAGAAGCATAGTTTGTTGTTATAAGCTTTAATAGGATAAGTTACATTACATTAATTATGTTTTTTTACACGTCCATTCTAAATGCTGTTTTTAAAAAATGCGCATGTGGATAAATGGCTAAGGGAACTCCGGAGTATGACGTAAGAGGGAACCTGAGATGATTCAAAGATCAAATAAAGCAAAATGACAGTGAACAAAAATATTAAATTAGTCAATAGGTGTCATGTTCAATACAGCAGCATCTTG
>JAUMHR010000042.1:14790960-14802317 GCA_032361145.1 Enteromius fasciolatus | reverse complement strand
ATAGATGGAGTGTCTAATATTTAAGCAACAAAGGAATAGTGATGCAGCCAGGGAGAACCAAAACAAAAATCAGACACAAAGAGACTCAACCCCAAACTACAGGACTCTCAATATCTAACAATTTTCTCAAAACTTGTGAAATTGCCCTTCAAACGTGAGCTGCAGGGCATCCTAAAACCCCGTTAAAGATCTTCGGCGCTATGCATTGGTATGGTGGAAAATCTTGAGACAAGGAGTTGAGTATTGCCTGAAGCCAAGACTCCCGTTCGTGGCAGTCATAAGAGCCTGAATAAAAGGTAAAAAAGGTGGTTGGGGCTTCTTTCAAGTGTTGACATTTCCACTGCTATTATGTCTTTTTAAAAGCTACACTTAAAATGAGGTGGCATTTAAGGCAACAACCGAATCCTGACAAACCTTTTCAACCACATCCTCTGAAGGGGAAAAGCTAGCTAGTAGAATGTAAGTGCTCTCACAAAGAGCATGTAATATATATGTACACACATACATACTATTCTATCTATTGTACTATATCATATCACATACTATACTATCTATCTATGCATGTGTCCATCTGTCTAAATGAAGCTATAGCATCATTACACCATTTAAATAACATTTCTTATTGTTAATATTTGCATTACATTGGTGATTTCTGTGTTTACAGCCATCATGAAAATACTGTCACGTTGCAAAACAGGTCCTAAAAATAGGTTTCATTTTCTTCTTTCTTATTTTGTGCTGAAGATGACTTGACAGTTTCCTTGCAGCCCTCCTCCCATGAATTCCTCACCTCATCTCGGTATTATTACCCAATATATTACAGGAACACAAAAGGACAGACAGATAGCAATCATTCTAGCATTTTCATTCTGTCTGCACGCATTCTGTGGCTGTGTCTATCGCGCTATTGTGTGTTTTCAGGGAAGAGGGTCTTGAGGATAAATCCATGAGGGGGGATTTTGCGAGCTCGGCACTTTTTTAGACATATCTGTCCTTTCATGTAGAGAGACAGAAAGGGAGAGGGGCTACAGACAGCCTCGAGAAGAGATTTCAGACCTGGCTGCTGGAATGAACAAAGAATAAAAATAAGGTTTGTGTAACTTTAAATGGCCGGCTCATCTCAAAATAAAACATTTACTCACTCTTATGTCATTTTAAATTCTCATTTTTTTCCACAGAAGCAGATGTTGAAATGGGAATGATGACAAACAAATATGCAAAAAACCTTCATAAAAACATGGCCCATATGTGTGCTATCTTTTCTGTGAAGAACAGACTAAAAGTCATCGAGCTGTGAATGGTTCAGTGAATCTGTGAACAAATCTTTCAAACCTGTTTTGTGAAGCAAATAAACCAATTCACAGAAAAGATAAGATATCTACATTAATATTTAGTTCCTACTGCACATAATTTTTTGCACATTCTTTAGATAAGTAGCAATGTCCCGTTTACAAACAAATCATTCTTTGGGGTCAGACTAGGCAAAACCAGCCTAAAAACCGTTCACAGATCAGACCAGTACTGATCCGGTTGCAGTGGTTAGGGAAAGATTAGCAGTAAACAATGACTCATATTTCAGTCTGAAAGTCAAACATGTTTAAAACAACATAAAAGATAAGGTTTAGTCTAATCTCTTATTAACACAGGGTTCTAGTTGATGCTTTTAAAGACTAAAAGAGTCAAAATGCCAAAGAACAAAAGTACATAAGAATGTGTGCATGTTCTGAGCGTGCACCCAGATGTTTTGTGTTCCTCTCTGTTGGTATTCATTTCTATTAAAGGAATCACCGCTGTGCTGAGCTGTCACTGTGGCGATAAGTTGCATCCATGTAGAGAGGCCATGACATATCTCCATCTCTCTCACCCGCTCTTTTTTCTGACTGTTTCTCTCTCTCTCCTTCCATTCGCACCTTAATTAAAAAGTGCTGTCACCCGCGGTGAGGAAATCAGCACTGATCCATTCATCCTTACCAAAGCTTTCTCGCTCACTCTTTCTCATTTGCTCTTTCTCACGAGTCTCACTACCATCTAAGCACTCCCCAAAAGAGTCCAATAGTCATCCGTATGAAATGAATTTCATTTTATTTCTCTTACAAAGCTTCCATATGGCTCCAGGAGACATGAATATAGTCATATTGACCACTTTTATCATTTTTGGTCTGCTTTTTCCATGCTGGTTTGTAAAAACATGAGGGCGATGACAGAATTTTCATCCCTTTAACAAACACTGAATTTTTCATTTGCTTGACTGAAATGTTTTGGTGTTGCTTTTTTGGAAAGTGTTCCACACCCTTTAATTTCTTTATGAAAGAGCAACCAAGCTTCACAAACAGGACAGTTAGAGCATTATAAACCACAAGATGAGCAACTGGGCCAGAACTAAGTGGTATAAAAATGGAACAAAGATGTCAATGTCCAATAAATAATTTCATGTATTATAGTAACATTTAACAGACCAACCTTAGGTGTTTCAAAAATGATGTGGCACTCAAATTCTGTATCCGTATTATGAGTAAAAACTCATAAATGCAGTTCATCCAATCAGATTTTAGAGATATTATAATGCAGTTCAGTCACCAATTCCCATATCTGATCTGATCGTGCATCATAAATTTTGCAGTTATGGCTCACCGAAACTTCTGCGGTGCCCTAATTTACAAACATCAATGTGTCACGTTGTCTGTCTTCCCTCTCACACCCACACTCATGCTCCACTAAAAGCTGAAAATGACACTAACTAGGAGGGGCCGTTTCAATTATTTATGCTATATTTTTAATTCCTCCTCAATTCAAGCAATCCAGGGAGTTCTCAGCACCCACTGTCTCCGCGGGGATTGATCCGGTCGTGGTTTCCTGGCCCCAAATGCAAATTTCTGACCTTCTTTTCGGAGCTGAGGCTGCTAGCTTCTGCATAGATTAGTAATTCTCCTATTCACGAAACCCAGAAAAATAGGATGAAACGGCATACGCAACCACTCGGGTGATGTAGATGAAAAGAAGATGTGTGGAGATGAGTCTTTCTGTCTATTTGCAGGAACGCTGGGGAGAACTAAGTGCTTTGTTTGTTCACATGAAGTATTTATATGTGCCTCTTTATCCTTTTATCAGGTGTGTCAAGTTAAAGTGGACACAAAAACATAGAAAAGCTGCGAACATATGCAATTACCATACTTACTATAAAACCACAATGCAATTAAATCACTAGTTGGTTAAACCTGCTCTATTTGTGCTAAGCATGAACAAACTGTGCAGCTTGGTGGTCGGTCAAACATGGGAGTAACCAGAAAGATGATAAAATAGGTAAATAGCATCCCATAGAAGGACCAAAAATCATGGAAGTGGGTTTTTTATCAGTATATAGCAACCAAAAATATCCTAGCAAAAGTGTAGAAACACACTATATCCTAAACCACATAGCAACACCCTGGCAATCACCCACTTCATCCTAGCAGCACATTTTGCAAACGCAAAAACAGTAAAATGCAGTTTAATATGCTCTCTGTCACTTTGTTTTCCAAAAACAAGGTGAAATATAATACATTTCTACCTCTAAATAAGTTAAGGTTCCTTAAACTTCAAATGCCCAGTAAACATGTACAGTAATTGCAAACAGGTCAAAATGCATAGTGCGTCAAGCTTGAACTACTAAAACAGGAGAAAAATGTAAAAGTTAAATGCAAACTGGAACAATTGGCTGAGAAGGCTCCAGATTTGAAGGCAGTGTTTGTAAACAGGCTCAAATAGAGGAATGGCGATAATAGTGTTTTTTTGAATAAAAGAAAATCTGTCACTGCAACAACACTGTTAACACATGGACAGTCTGATATCATTCTATGTGGGTCAACATGTCACTTTTTGGCCAGGACAAAACAAAAAACTGAGAAAGGCCCCTAAAGGCATGGATCTCACACAAGAGATGCTGTGTCTTTGTTGTCCATAATTCAGTGCATTGTGTTGCGCTTGTTGCAGTCGATGCTGCTCTGGGAGGGGGGCGTTACAGAAGTACCTACGAGAGCGCTGCATGTGTACGGTTTCAGGCTGTGGTCCAAATGGGTTTTTCAACACCCAACCTTTAAATAATGGCATAATTGTCTGCAACAAGATAGGGGTTTGCAAATCAAAACTGTTTACACAAATTACCCCATGAGTAAATATGAAAACAATTACCAACATGTAATTGCAGGCGTTGCTAATGATCACAGAAAATAAACAACATTGTAAAATGCCATCTCTGTTCAACTGCTGAACTTCAAACAATGCAAGCCCTGTTTTTTTAAAGCTGCTTCAGACTCTAGCCTCTCAAAAGTGGTTATTCTTAATAAGTAGCCTAATATGATTTGCAATGCGACCGTACTCGTAAGCCAGCTGCTCCAATGATGAAAGTTTGCCTATCTGTCAAGAGCAATAATGCAACAATGGCATAAAGCCTAAATCAAGCCACAGTGTCATCTATAAGCAAGTAGGGTTTATTCATTCGCAGCTGCAACTTTCCATTATTCGAAGACCCTTCATCACTAAATAGCTGCTTCATCATTTTTTTTCAACCTGTTGGTCTAAAACTGCAGGTGCTGCTGCACTGTAAATAAATGCATGTTCTTTGAGAGGACCAGGGCATGGAGATTACTGTGCATTGCACAAAGCGCCATTATATCATCACAAGTAACTAACTAAGAGGTTTTGAGAGCCAAACTACCGATTATAAAAATGCTTATTTACTCTTAAAAGGCTAGCTGATAACGTAAAATGAAAAATGAACGATGTATTGTTGACGATATCTGTGAAAACAATCTCCTGTGGAAACTTGGACGACATTGTGTTGTTGCAGCCTTATCACTCCTGCTTATTAAAAAGCGAACCATTGTTTTGTTATTCCGGGAGAAGTGGGCGAAACGCGTCGCAGTTAACACTAATGCAATGTATTATACCTGTTTTGTCCGCGCGCTCTGAAGTCCGCTCGCGCCGTGACTCTGTGAAGATCGACAATGACCGAGTACGAGCACGTTTCGAGACGTGGGCAACGACTGCCGCTAAGAAACGGTGAGGACCAAACACGCATACAAACTCCTCTGGGTCAACTTTTTAAAGGAATCTCTGTCGGTAAATATCATCTGCTGAGGTTCCGCTCCTGTAAACCTTAATGATGTACGCCTTTTCAGGCCGCAGCTATATTGGTGATGAAATGATAGTTTTGCAGTGTTCTCGTCGTCACATTGATTACTATTTAACACTAGCCTACCCTGAACAATACTGACAGTGTAGGCGACTTTTCTGAAACAGAATCAAATCCATATCGTTGTGCATAAACACCACGGCAATATATTTTGATGTAGGCTACCTCGGAATACTGCAAATATGTCTATCATAATCATTAAGTTGCATACTATAAGCTATTATTCTGGAAGGGCTTCACTTAATATGGCTTATATGTGTCTCTTTAAAATGGTTTCGCTCTTTATATAAAGACCCGTTTGCATGATCTGTTCTTTATAGAAAATGTTCTTTATGTTTATTAGATTATATGCATTTATATCTACATAGACATAATAATATCTTAGAGGAACTTAGTTATCCGATTAGGGTTTAAAACCTTTATCGTTGAAATCTGAACTTTTATTGCAAGCTTTTTAGTTACTTTTTATGATTAAATAGCATATGACATGTACTAAACCACGATTTGGTCTGGAAATATGAAGTTGTCCAGATAGCTGAGTGAAAATGTGGAAATCGGAAACTTTATTTCAAGCTTTTTAGTTACTTTTTATGATTACATGTGATATGCATTACCAGTTGGGTCTGGAAATCATAAGTTGTCCAGAGAAGTCAGGATGTCTCTGTTTCATCTTTAAACATGAAACTATATATAAAAAAACAATGTCTCCGCAAAGCACCTAAGGATGTACAACCGCTGGGCTCAAACAAAGTGTTTCCCATTTATTTGTGTGGCTGCCCGTTATTAGATATAAATCTGCTCCTTTTCTCCACTAAATCAAAGCAGAAGCTCTCGTTTTCTCCGCGTGGTTTGCCTGGACAGCAGAAGCACACGTCGCTTCGCTTCGCCAGGAGAGAAATCTGTTTGCCATTTGCGGATAGCCTCACTGGATGGGAATTTAGACACGCAGATACCGTTATGAAAGCTAAAGATAAAAAAAAAGAGAGACAAACTTACTTTCTGTAGCGTCGACCTTCAGAACGAAGCAAAAAATAAATGCAATCCCTTGGTAAGATATCCAGAAATCCATCTTTTCAAAAATGCGCTGCCTTGAAGAAGTGACCTGTATTCAACTAGTGATCTTCTTCAAGGAACAAACGCCGATAATACAGAGCGAGAAAAGAACAGAAAACAAGCCTTTTTGTCTTTTCAGTGCTCAGAATTTCATTCAAATGCAGTTCTGTTGAGCCAATTGCGCACAGCAAATGCAAACTGTGCATAACATGATCTATTGCATACACTCATAAAGTCACGCTTTGTCGTAAAACAACCGGCTTTTCCTCAAATAATACTAGATTAGAGGTCTTCAACTGTATTCCGTTATAAAGCCAACACGGATTTGCGTGCGTTATTGCGCTCCATTGCCTTATTGATCTCCGATGGTTTGATAGAGGTTTCCGAAGGGATCTCTCCCTTAATCGTCCGCTTAAAACAAGCTGCCCTCCTGGTTTAAATGTTCTGATATCTTCCTGCACTCGTAAGTCATTCAGTCATACTCGGGAGGCACCAAGTTTTGTCCAAACTGCCAGACAGGAGTGGAATTGCGTTGCGCACAGAAGCGTGTTGTAGCGCACTGCTGTGCTCGCGCGGAGCTGTGGTAGCGCGTGTGGATGTGCTGGAGAGCGCGAGTGTGTGTGTGAGAGTGTGTGCGAGTCAGTATGTGTGTAATAGCATTTCTGAGCGGCGCAGCTATCGCATTACACTGAGCTTTCTTGGCCCGCCTCTCCTCAGTCACTGATTAGAGAACATCTCTCTCTCTCTCTCTCTCTCTCTCTCTCTCTCTGGCTGAGCGTTGAGAAGCCCGATTCATTTATTCATTTTAGCGAATCGGTTCGTTTAATGAATGGATCCATAGAATCTGCCATCGTTCAAAAGTGACCACCCTCGCACCCGTGCCTTAATTGTTTGTTAAAATAAGCACACGCGGTTATAGCGACTCATTAAAAAGTTTACTTTTGTAGGATAATCCATGCTTTCTCTCGGGGTTTAAAACTTAGAGGCAGATTCATTGTAGCGATTCGGTTCGTTTCAGTCTCCCCGTTCATTGAACCGGTCATTGCTTTAAAAGTTATCAGAGGTTGTATTTAAATAAGTCGTTAATAGATTCGTTTAGAAATGAATGATTGCGAATCATCGCTTTTTCTTTCGCTAAAGAGAGAGTTGGTTCATGCAATTAGCTAGCCTTTAAAGCAGTGTTTTAGTAGCCTAGCAAAATAAATGTAAACAGTAAAAAGTAATTTCTTAAGATGTTAAATCATCCCTCTTTCTCTCAAGTTCTCAGCTCTGATCAGGGGCGTAGCAACAAATTCTGGGCCCTATGCACAAGCAGTGGCCATGGGCCCCGTAAGCTCGAGGTTATTATAACTACCTACGACACCATTAATACATCAATCAACTGATGCATTTACCCAAAATATCAGCGTTTACATTAGTTAACAACATTTATTGTGACTTCAATCACTTTCAATGAAGTAGTTCAAAAATGATTAATCGTTAGGTCATTTCTCAAATGGGGTCTTAGATTAAGTTTGCCGTCATTATGAAAAAACATCTGCTGAATGCAAGCAACTGACCATTCATCAGTTTAACATATGTTTTTGAACAAGACACATTGTATCAATGTTCTCTCTTAGAGTCATGTGGTATTCAAATTTAGCTATAACCGTTTCATAACAATGATTTATTTGTGAATTAAACATCAGCTCTGGCTTTCTCTCTCTCATTCTCACTCACACCCTTGTGTACCTCATCAGTTGCCAGTAACTCAGGCTCACACACACACACACACACACTCAAAGCTACAGTGCATGTTATTTTGGGATTTTGACTGGCCTTCCTTTCTAGCAATAACACAGCCTGAAATGCAATTAACATTCAAGATGTCACAGCACATGATGAAACCAGGAAAAATCGTACAAATTCAAGTTCACCTTTCGAGGTAGGTTGCTTGCACTTAACACAAATGCAAAGTTCATATTCTAGCCCACGTGCATAGCAATGGTCATAGTGATATGAGGCAAGGTGTGTAATGCACAATGACATGAGGTAATGTGTGGCAATGTTTATTTAATATTTTCCCATAGCTCAGAAATCTGAAGTCATTGCGTGATTTGACCTCCAGGGGGACAGACCTGACCACAGGACCTGAACAACATGGGTCGTCAAGGGCAGAGCAGGAGCATAGCCAGAACTGACGACCTTCACAGCAGTTGGACTAGATTAATGTCTGGTGCATAGCCATTCCTTCCTGATGAACTAACATTTCACGGTTTCTTATTTCAAAAAATCTCATCTGTTTAGACTGTTAAAGGATACACTGGGGATTTAGTTTTTCTTTGACATTACTCATAATGCCCATGTTCTCAAGAGCATATAACATACTACTCTTATTATTTTTGCAGGTAATAAGAACATTATCAGAGCATTAACAGAAAAGTTTGGAATTAAGACTTTTTAATGGTTGTTAGCCTTGCTTACCAAAAAAAAAAGAAAAAGAAGAAAAAAATGGGTGCAGTAATGCATTTAAAATGCATGTTAATACAGTCTAAAAGTTACATGCAACATGCAGGTTAAATTCTTCATAAACCCTTATATATAAAATAATATGTTAAATGAGATTTAAATCTCTTTTAATCATAGAAATACTGTTTTAGGCAAATTTCTGGTCATGTAAATAAAATATGTTCATTTTATTGCATGTAAATTACCATTCAAAGATTTTGGTTTGTTATTATTATTGTCTCTTCTTCTCACCAAACCTTTTGTAACATTATAAATGTCTTAAATGTCACTTTCAGTTCATTTAATGAATTCTTGCTGAATAAAATGATTAATTTCTTTAAATAAGAATAATAATCTTTAAAACAACAAAGTTTAATTTGAATTGTAGTGTAGAATGCACTGTACTCAGTGTTACTGAACCAAAATTAATTACAGCAGTGATATTTATGACCGATTATTTGAGCCAGAAGTTGGATTTGAGCTGTATTATATATGCAAGTTAATTTCACAGATGATTACTGAATGATGTTGCATGCAACATGACGAGATCATGGAAGAACAGTGTTGCATAAAATTCGCTAAAGTCTTTAATCATTGAATAATATTTTCTTCATTTGAAGAGAAGCATACAGTGAAGTATTCAGTGCTTTAATGTTCCACACTAAAGCCACAACATACATGTCTTTTGTGCAGACCACACAGTTTAAGCATTTAAGGTGTGTTGCTCTGCCCATTGGCACAGATTAAACGAGAGCTGTAATCTAAGGCTGAAATGTCATATGTTTCTGGACCAGCGGCCACAAAACAGAACCACCCCACCCAAGCCAAGCTGCTCTACAATCAGAAGCTCTAACTAGAGACACAGAGGTTTTTTAATGACACAGCAGAGCTATGCCATGCCGAAAATACTTCACCGAGAACTGCTTTTGGGAAAGCCTTCACACCAGGAATTTACAGTAGGCAAGTGGAAGGACAGTTTTTTATGCAACGCGCAGCAGCATGCTTGACATTCAGTTTTAGTGCTGATGATTCAAAAAGGCCAATTTATTGTTTTGCAAGACTTTGTTTTTTATGCAAATTTTTGTTGACTTTAAGCAGACAAGGTCAGGGTGCTTTTTCTGCCATGGTCTAAAAATCTTAAACAATGACACAAACATGCAATAATCAGTTTAGAAATTCCCATGTGAGGTGTACAGCCAATTCAAAAGATGCCATGTGTATATATATATATATATATATATGCAAGTCTTAAAGGTATATTAGCAATAATTACTCATTTAGAGGGTGGAAATTGTCAAACTAAGGCTGTTTTTAATGCAAGAACCAATGGAAAGGATGAGGCATTTAAATAAGAGGTTTACATTTTCTCATGAGGGAATTTCAATGAAACACTGTATAGAGCGAACTTACAGATATATATATAAATAAAGTCAGTCAAACATACAGTAGTACTTTTAAGAAGCATAAATCAGCACAATGTAAAGATATAAATATTATAGTGTACATAATACTTCAAATGGTTCTTCACAGCGATGCCATAGAAGAACCCTTTTTGTTTAAGGCAAATTAACTAAGTTGTATTTAGTTTCATTAGGATTTGCTTGACATTTTCATGCCAAGCCTGAAGTAACCTATTCAGTGAAACTACTTTCTGCTATGTTTCTTTCACCACAAAATCATTTTTCCAGTGTGTCCGTGAGGAACAGAGAACTATGTGTACAATTGGCCATCAGGTCTGCCTCACTCAACACCCTTCTCTACACAGGAGCAATGGCAGGGCATCAAAGACTATGAGGTCACATCCTGTTTCACTCCAAAAGCCTGCTGTCAGTCGCCTCTGTTTGTTTTATTCACCAAAAATACATCTTTGTTTTAAATGAAGTTTGAGACTTTCATTTTTCTTGTCATACAACACTAAGGGGCTGTTTTTAACTTCACTGAATTTGTAATAGAAAAATCTTGAGAGACAGTCTATCTGGCGCATATGGAGAGAAAAACTGCTTGAAAGTAGCCAAGACAGAAGGTAAGATGCATCCTGTGTGTAATCAGTTCACATGAAAATACGTATGAATCGATGAATGAATTTCCTGGTGGTTGCACGACTGCATAAACACACACATGCACACTCAACGCGTGTTTATTTCTCGTGGCATCGCAGACACTCAGAGGAACGGCAGTATTTACGTAAGCATATGAGTCACTCCGTAACATAGGTCAACATTAAATATCCATTCGTACATCCCTCTGCTACATGATTACACATCACATTTCCTCATCCATGCATGGAATCTGGAAAACATGAGTCAAACAAGCTAAGATGCCTCCATTAAAGAACATAATACTTGTTTGTTGTTTCTGTTTTGAGACCTAATGAAGATTGCATGTGTTTCATTAAACATTACTTCTAAAATGTCATTAACTTTCCTCTAAAATTCATGTGGAAAATTAAAAAAGATATCAAGCGAGACAGATGATGGCATACAGTAAGAGTATGGGCATAATGCAGACTATTTTTAATCATCTGATCTTGGAAAATAAGACTTAAAGTAATTTGTTGACACAGAGCCAATTGCATAGATTGGTTTTGGATGACTATTAGATGAGAAATAAATGAATTTGTATTAAGATAGCTTGTGGTCCAAACTTA
>JAUMHR010000042.1:14744096-14756218 GCA_032361145.1 Enteromius fasciolatus | reverse complement strand
GTACGAAAAAAAGTACCTGGAAGCCGGTACAGGTACTACTTTTACACAGTGGAAAACCAAACAGAGCCGAGTCGAGCTGGTACTGTGTAGTGGAAAAGCGCCATAAGGTACTTCAAAGAATACCATGATTTATAACACAAAAAAACACAAAAAGGTTTATGCTAATGCCTCTTCCTGATGATTAGCAACATCATCAATAATTATTTATTTATTTATTTTTGCATTTTAAATTTATTTTGGACAGATTTGGCACAGACAGAATAGAATATTACTGTTCAAACATTAGATTAGATTTCACAAAATGTCTTATTGTATGAACAAACTAAACTAATTTCAAAACATTTGATGATTACAGAGTTTATATTCTTGGCTGAAAAAAAAAACAAAAAAAAAGCTGCTTTGTTGTTCGAAGACTACTGTTACGTTCTTCGTTTTAGTGGACACATCCATGCAATGCAAGACATTCATCTTGCCATCTCAAATGATCTAAATTATTATCAGAGTGCCGCTTGATACGAATTTGGCTTTAGCTGCCTTTTCATGTGACCCAAAATCAAACAGTGAGCTCCAAGGCCACAGAAGGCCACAGTTAAGTCACGTCATAACTGTGTATGTTCCTGAAGGAGAATGATTGAAGCACTTAAGAACCCGGGATGTGAGCCAGGATAGCATTCCCAGCTTCCTGTCTGGATCCTGGTCCTCTGGGAGCAGATCAGGTGAATATTCCGGGATGAGAAAAGCACTCGGAAGGCAAACACTCAAGATTTAATTAGGGGGCTGAAAGAGGATTAGACTGAGCGTGAGTGTGTGTGTGTGTGTGAAAGAAGGGAAGTCCCCTCCACCTTCCCCAGTCTTGTTTTGTTGACTCTCCGGATCCAACAGTGCCACATATGTCCAGCATATGGTACAAGAACACGTAAGTGAAAACACACGCGAACGCAGGCTTACCTGGGCACAGAGGCGTACGGTCGGTCAGCGTCGTTGTATCTGGGAGCCATTCGTGGATCAGGGCCTCTGATCTGTGGAGCACAGACAAATAAAATGAGGCTGTTATAATCTAGATGTGGTTTCAAAGGTGAAGAAAGTTATTTCAGTACACTTCTAACACCAAATGGACGAAATCATTGATGAAAAAGAAGTGAATTGCAAAAAGCAGACAGGACATTAAAATCATGTTTATGCATTTCCCCGCTAGCATATTTTTTCCAATTGTTCTATATGGTAGCTGCATGTTTTTTAAATGGACGGAGCGTGCCAGGCGTTTTTTCCTCGGCACTAGAAGCTGAACAATGTTCAACTCATCACTGTCACTTTCTAGTCAGCCAACCAATCCCAGCAGAGAAGGGGCGGGACTATTGACAGCGCTACGGCTTAACAACAATGGAGAAGTTAATATTGCTCATCTACAAGTATTTATTTCTTTACTAGATCGAATTGCTGGTCTACTATAATATTGTTATGAAATATATTTGAAGAAACATTTAATTCGCTATGCATCTGCCATTACTGTAGATATTTCTTACATAGAACCGCAGCTTCTTACCAGAAAAAAACAAAACAAAGCTCGCAGCTGAGCATTTTCAGCTGACAAAAGATGCTCTGGCGGACAAGCAGGCTTATTCTACTACTTATTTTTATCATTATCAGTGCTGAATGCAGTTGTGCTGCTTAATTTTTTTTTTTTTTTAAACAGAATAAAAAAATAAAAAATAAATCTCACTTGTCACTTTTAATCAGTGAAATGTGCTACTGCTTAATAAAAATATAAATAAAATTTTAAAATACAAAAATAATTGACCCCAAATTTCTGTGCATGAACACATCTCAAAGAATGAAATCGATAGGATTTTAATTAACATGTTTAGAAAAAATAAATAAATAAAAAAGTCCAAGTTCAAGATGTTTAATCCTTACCTAACTTGGTCAAATTTTAAACCAGTTTGAAATCTGGTTCAGTACTTTTCAGTCGCGTAAGAGCATGCACTGCCGTACAATAAGTTGCTTAAAACTCAGACTTAAAACATCCAGAGGTGAAAAGCATGAGAGCTGTAGTGTGCATCGAAGCTAGAATATGTAATGAAGACCGATAAATTCACATCATATCTGTATGACGACTATAAATCAAGGAGAGCAAGAGAGGGAGAAGAGTGTAAACAAGAGAGACGAATGATGCAGCTCGACTGATTTACTGAAGAAAAGAGGTCACAGAAAGTCTCCAGCATGATCATTTTACTCACTCTCAAGATGGGATATGATCCCCCCCTCCATAAACGTTATACTTCATATATGCAGGATTCATGAATTATATAACTGCTCTATTTAATCTATAATTACCGTCAGTATGAGCTATTAACTTCAAGTTAGCACGACCCTCAAAGCGCAGAACACGAACAGGCAATGACAAACATGTTACTTGATTTTTAATGCATTTTTTGCCTCTGCAAACATGAAGGAAAATTGGATGCATTATTTTCCCATTACGTCTCCTACGGTTTTGTTATGAGTACAATGAATAATTAAAGCTTATGCGACTATTCCAAGACTTTGTGAGCTTGTGTAAGAGAAATAACTTGTGTTAGACACACGTGGCAGGGTTTTAACAGCAGTCTCATATGACCGCAGTGGGATTGTGGGAGTGCTGCGTGTGGCAGCTCCTGACAGATGAAGGTTAGAGGCATTATGTAAAGAAGGGCAGCTCATTTCTGGGGACTATGTGAGGAAAATGGTGGCATTTGTCTCAATGAGGCGTTTATAAGTGCACGTCCTCCCGCGTGTAATGGCGGCCCTGAGCACTACCCTGCATGCTAAGTGTGATCTTTAAACACAAAGGTGTCTCGCAGGGATCGAATGTCACTGAGAGCGTGAGAGAGAGATGACGAGGCGCGCGCGGCGTAAAGGTCACATTTAGAGAAGCGAGAGATGATTGTGGGAATGATAGACCGCTGCACACGCCAAATGATCAAAACGATATACAATTCCTCGCTTTCCTCTGGTCCTTTCATTCTTTATTCCGTCCCTTCTGGATGTACAGGTGATCAGTCATGCCTGTTGTCACAGATGGAAATATTTATTCTATAGCTTCTCTCTAACTTTTCTTCACCGGGAGCAAAGACTCAAGTTTACAAAGTAGAGGTCAACCTATATATAAAATACCTGATTAAAAATATATATTTCTTTTGAATAAACACTTAAAAAAATACTTTAATATAAATAAAAATGATTAACTCTGGTGATTTGCCTGCATTAAAATGTCATTTGCCTTTGTTTTTGTTTGGTTCTGTTTTATTTCGTACTGTTCTCTGGGGTACACTTATCATTTTATCAAGATTTTTTACATATAAAAACATCATCATCAATTTAAAATAAAAAAAATAATGCAACTTTATCTCAATAATGCAATTTCCTCTTGTTCAGAATAATTATCATTTAAAAAAACACCACCACTTTGATCGAACCGATTATCATCATGTACTTCGAAGTCTTCCTGTTGCCCCACTATGCAAAGCATTTGTGGTTATCTTTAATTTTTCTAAGGGAAATATGGCTTGGCAACTATCTGAAATACGGAGGTTTTAGTAAACTAAAATTGAAATAAAATTAAACTCAAATTAGAGAAATATTACATTTAAAATGTTTTATTTTTTATATTTCTACACTAGAAACTAAATCTTTAACTAAAACTTAAACTCAAAAATATAAAAATAAAAATACCATTAATAAATATTACAATAATACACAAATACTAAATTCAAACTAGAATTTTCTGAAAATAAATTGCATTGATAAGAATGTAAAGTAAATAAAAAAGCAACAGTTACTTGAAACTAACTAGAACTAATTGATAATTCATAAATAAAGGTGAAACACATATTCTTAAGCAATAAATTTGCTCTGAATGTTTAAATAGTACCTTGTTGCTTCAATACAGAGCTGGTTACTACAAAACAGCAGAGACTTTTGGATCCTCCACATTACCCACGTGTTTCTCTTCACTACCCACAGATGTTATCTCGGGCACAGGCGATTGATCTTCAGCGGGTAATTAGCATTTTAGCCAGAAAGGACAAGACGTGGGCCTGCTGCCAGACGCTTGACTCCAATTGAGAGAGAGAATTTGAACCTTTGCCGAGGCAGGCTTGGTGGTCCGGGTGAGTTCTACCCAGCGGGGTCAAAAAGGATCAACAAAACCTGCTCAACCCAGCTAAACCTCACCAAAGGGTGACACCAGGGCACCATGGCAACCAGGCTGCCAAAAATCAGTTGAGTCTTTGCGGTGCTGTTATCAGATCAAAACGGCTGTGTGGACGGATGAAGGCTCTGCTGTGAATGCTGAGAAGCTGAGAAACGTGCATGTTACGCTGGCGTATTGGACTGAGACAGCAAACACTCGCCACAACAAACGTGCGAACGTTTACAAATAGGCATACGCCACTCATGCGTACAGATGCAGGGAGATTAGAGGAGTTTGATTAAACACAGAGAAGAGAACGTACAGCATGAAGGACAAGGTCACCCGGAGCTCACCCGGACTTTTTATACGCAAAGAAACAATAAAAAATAAAAGCAAAGATGCTTGGCAATAAACATCTCAGTTACACATAGTAATTAAATAATATACAACTTACAAAATGCCAAAAAACATACATGGTATTATGAGATATAAATACACACCACCTTTAAAAAATAAGATTTTTTTCTTTTTTATAAATGCATTTATATTTTTTTAAATGAAGTCTCTTCTGCTCACCAAGGCTCCATTTATTTGATTAAAAATCCAGTAAATTCAGTAATATAAAGAAAATAGTATTTCAATTTAAAACAACAGTTTTCCATTTCAATATATCCTAAAATATAATTCCTGTGATGCAAAGCTGAATTTTCATCATTACGCCAGTCTTCAGTGTCACATGATTCTTCAGAAATCCTTCTATGTTGATTTGCTGCTCAACAAACATTTCTGGCTTTTTTATTTACAGTTACGTTTGAACAGTTTAATGCATCCCTATTGGATAGACGCACATTCCACTCAAACCTGTTTGAAGCCAATTTGAAGTCTTCAGTAACTTTTGTTCTTTACCGTGACTTTTTGTTAATGAGATTCCATTGATTTGGGCCCAGAGTCAAACTCTATTCCAGAGGGAACAGGCGGTCTGGACTGAAGTTTTGTGGTTGGACTCCAACAGAACTCAAGCTTATCACACTTCTCAACAAACACAAACTGTGCTCAGTGTTCGCCACAAGAAACTCAAGCTGTGAGCAATGTCCCCAAACCTCAGCTGTGCTTCGTCCATTCAGCTTAATGTGTGTGTGTGTGTGTGTGTGTGTGTGTGTGTGTGTGTGGCAGAAACCTCACCAGACACACTTCTTTTTATACACCATGGCTATAAAAGCAAGCAAACCAGCCTGGCACTTCATTAAAAAAAGACATGCAGTCCATTAGAACACATTTTCTCAAATAAAAAACTATAGCTTCTTCCTCCAGCTCGTTTAAGTAGAATTGCAATTTGGAAATAAAGATGAAATGAACTTCAAAGAAACTTGAAATAAGAGAAGTTTTTAAAAAGTTTGAGAAGTATTTTCAGATTTAGTCCTTAAACTTTTAGTTTATTTTCTACAATTGATTTTGAATAATCCTTTTTGTATTTTTATATAGAATTTTTCCTCATTGATTTTTTTAAACGTTACTTTAGTAAATTCTACTGATAATTCCAGATCAATTTCATTTCACGAGTTCACGCTTCCTTATGATGACAATTTAGGCGTATTTAGCGTGATGTCCAGAGGGCAAGCCTGAAGGTCTTAACGCCCGGCTCGAACTCCGCTTGCCCCCGGAAACGCGGAATGAGGTGGAGAAGGGATGGAGGAGGGATGTGTAACTAGATGTGGAAGGGAAGGAAGCAAGCTTATTTAAGGGGAAGGCTTAGGGTTTTGATTGGACGAGATGGAATTAGATTGGTTAGGAAATGTGGTTCCAGTCGCGTGTTCAAAATTTCACCAAGATATATTACTAAAGGTATACATTTCTTTATATTTAATAAATGAACCTTCAGTTTATGTAAGATCACTTCATTTCCCAGAATACCATTACCTACTGAATCTTTCATTTATAATTCCTGCAATTCCACTTCAGTTTTCTGTGTTGGAGTTCTCAAAACATACTGTGAAGCAGCTTGAAGGCTGCAGGTTTTCACGACTCCTGATTTAGTGAGTGTTTATTATTATTTAAACAAATCATCTACTGAACAATATCTTAGTTTAGTTTGGTCTAGGTAAGGCTCATTTAGTTGGCTTTGGTTCACATCCCTATTTAAAGTCACTGCAAGGTAGATGGGTTACTTTTGTTGAAGTTTCCATAAAGTCTCCACCATACTCCACTTCAACGCTAAAACAAACATGTCTTAAACACGCCGTGATGCTATCGCTTGTTGATTCTCTCACTAGAGTCCCCATGGCCACGGCGTGTGTGGGATTTTGATCTTTGATGTGGTGCTGTCACGGCCCAGTGCCCTCTAACGTGCCCTGAGAAGCCATAGCCACGCCGCCCAGACGGCCCAGGCTTGTTAGCAGCAGATGGTGGAACCATTTTGAGAGGGTAATTTAGACACAAGGCTGTAGGAGGCTGGTCATGACCTCCTCATGTATCGCGCTCAACCCACTGAAAGAGAGCTGAGCTGCTTTTGCCATCTAGCAATGAAGTGATGCTTGACCCACTGTATGTATGTATGTTTGACTAGATATGATATTTCTATGATATAGATATGATATAAAGATATTTCATCAATGTCAACAAATATATTTTTAGAGCACTTCACATTCTATAGAATAATAACGCCACACAAAGCCACACAGTAGTGGTGCTTCAGAATGAATCGGGTGAGTGATTCAATGACTCAGTCAAAAAGACTCAGTATGTGGCTGTTTAGTTATTCTGTGTGATCTCTAGGGTGTTGTAGATGGTTGTTAGGAAGTGTGGTAGTTGGGGTAATTTACATAAGCATTACTAGGTGGTTGCTAATTGGTGGCATCTCGCAACTCCAAGTTTGCCATGCTAAACTGCAAACTGTCAACAAACACCTCATCCCGTTACACACAGCGTAACTGACTATGGTAACTGGTTTAGCCCAAAAATGGCCGTTTTTACTATGTTTCTGGATCTGCGATCATTTCAGTTGTATTGCGGTCTATGAAGGGTTGGATGGCTCTCTGATATCATCAAAAATATCTTAATTTGATTTCTGAAGATGAACAAATGTCTTACGGGTTTAGAACGAGGGTGAGTAATTAATGACAGAGTTTTCATTTTTGGGTGAACTAACCCTTTAGTTACAAGTGTAACAATGTAAAATCCCACCACTACTACACACAGTGACACGGAAACGTCTAACTATATAAAAAGAAAAAAGTAGAAAATGTTAGGGAGGTCAAAACTGTATTAAAAGCTTTGTATGAATCATATTTACTGCTTACGCCTAAGTTGCCATAACCCGGCCTCCGCCAAAGTGCAAAACATTTTTAAGTCCCAATAAAGAATCAGGGACATGGTTATTATTCAGTCCATGCTCATTTCTCCCCTGAGGTCTCACGATGGCTCTCTCCCACTGTTCTTTCTTTTTTGTTTCAGTGGCTTCATTCAGATTCCCGACCACCGTTTCCTGCTCTCAAACAAAGTCTAAGGCTCTGCGCTATGAGTTGGCCTTCCTGCCTAGCTCGTGTTTGACCTCCCGGTGAAGGTGTGACCTGCTTGCTAGAGCAAAGATGAGTCAAGGCCTGTTGTTCCTTGTCCATCCCTGCCTTTCTACCTTTCATTCTTAATCTGTCTCGGCGAGCTCATGTTGAAATGTTTTGACATGCCAGGCTCCTGGTTTAAGGATTTGGGATTATTTGTTTGTTCTGTGGAGAGCCACCGAGTCGCTGTCACTCAATCTTTTTACACTTGGCCGTCACGGCTGCCCGTCAAGCATTTGCAGATGCAGATGCTAGCTTAATTAGACCTGACAGGGCCAGGATGCTCGTCTCAAGCTGTTCTGTTGCGAGGAAAAGAGGATAACAATCAGAGTGACAACCGTCTTAATTTTCCATCTTCTCGCTCTCTCTCCTTCTGTCTCTTTTCTTGCGTTCTCTGCATCTGTCCTGTTTCCTCTCTGTCACAGCAAGCTGCTTTTCGCATTTTGCTCTGGATCCGTTGGGTCTCACGTCAGTTTAAAAGTTGTTCAGGGGTTTGTTCAAATCACCAAGCCTTATATGTGATGTGAGCAATAGTAGCAGTGATGCTCGGATTAATAATGAATGAATAATTATTCCCAGCACTGGTCAAAAAAATCTCTACTGGTTCAGCCCTTTTGTGCAAGTATGAGATCATAGATGAGTTCACACACACACACACACACACACAGCAGACAGACTCAAAGTCTGTAAAAACCAGTCTGTAATCCATTTAAATTCTTCTGTTGTTAATGAATCATACCCCACAGTCCCTGCTGTGTTTGCGTGTGTGTGACTTTGTGTGTGTGCGCCTACGCCACATGCTAGTCCTTATGTTGGCCTGAACGTCCTTCTCCATTTCTTCTGTTATTGTGACAGCAACCATTCGTCTTTCTTCTATTCATTTCACAAATTCATTCATCTATTCCGGAGTAAACTGCCACTTCTCAATGAAGAAATGACTTCATGTATTACGCAAACATTTTTAAACCCTTATGCTATGGCTGCTCTTCTACAGTCACCATTAAAAGTGGCTGCAAGATAAATCAAGACATTACAATTGCAAAAAAAGAATGAGCAAATCAACAGAGATAAAGGTACTGGACTGGGTACTTCATTTCAAATCAACAAAGCATTGCAAATGACAATGAAATACAATGGCTCAATAGAAAACTATCGACTATTATGTGTATACACACATACACACACACTTCAATTCATAAGTTAGAGTTTGGTAGGACTTAATGTTTTCAAAAGTATCATATATGGACCAAGGCTGCATTTATTTGATAAAAAATACAGTAAAAATTATAATATTTGAAATATATAATTACAATTTGTATTGTCACTTTTAATAAAGTCATTCACTTCTTCAAAAAAATAACCTTATAACGTTTAATCGAAACACCAAAATGTCAAAATCTAAAACATGTAAAGCATTTTAAAAGCGTATGAAGACTAATTTTGAGTATGACATCTGCAATGCTTTTTGGAAGTTGTTTATTTTCTATGGAAGATGTCGAATTGTAGTCTACTTTTTGACCATTCAGCAACATAAATAGGACAAAGTCTGATTTGACCATAAGTGTAGTTTAGATGAGTATGAATTAGAGTATATTTACTAATATTAATCATACCGCTTTGTAATGACAAGTTATTTAAATAAAAGTTAATAACTGGGTCTCTAAAGGAATATAAAACTATTAAAATTATTAATCACAACAACTGTGATGTCACTTTGCTTCAAAGCATTAAAAAAGCATCAAAATCAACTCTATAGGCCCGTTCACACCAAGCACGATAACTACAGAGATAACGATAAAGGATTAATATTAATCCTTAATATTATAATATTAGTCCTCAACTCAGTAACAACGATAAAGGCACAAAGAACAATATCGTTGGAATCATTTTCAGATTTTTTCCAGCTGATACAAGCATCGACAGCCAATGAGAATCTTTATAGTTATTGTGCTTGATGCGCAGGGGCTTTGACCTATAACCATTTAACAAAAACTAAACGCTGCATACATCCCTTTCCTTCCAGCACCAGAGCTTCTATTTTTCACTCAGTCGTTCCTGGAAAGTCTCAATGAAGTTGGCGTTTCTAGCAGATGTGTGTAATCACATAAACTATAATTCTAAACTTTGCTGAGCCCTGGACACAACCTTCAATCTCTGGAAAATGAAGTGCTGGACATCTGGGTGGATGGGAGCAAGGCTCCGGGCGATGTAATGACAGAGTTCAGGGATCCTATAAGTGCTTCTGAAAAAAGCCTTGCTTCCAATTTAGAATGAGTTTTTGTTTTAAAGTGGCCCAGAAAAGAACGACTGACTGTCACCCATGCCATTTTCAAACCTTGTGATTTCTAGGAGGGATTTGTGCATTACTGTACAATTTTCTCATTTCGGTGGTTCTGTCTTGTTTTTTTTTTCCTACTGTTTCAGCAGGTTTTTATTCATACTTTCTTGTCTTTCATGCATAATAAATCTCATGTCTAGCACGGTACCATTTTCATAACATCATGTTGGATGCCCCATTTGTCTTTTATTATATTTTCATGCAGGGTGCCACGAGAGTGCAAAAACTGTTTAAAGGTAGCAAGTAGAGCAAGTACTCTCAATACTACTTTAACACAAAAAGTATATTCACCCAAAAAATGAACATTTTGTCATAATTTAGAGTCATGTATAAGCTTAAAGTTTAAGGTAAGGTGAAATAAAAACTACATATAGGTTTTTGTTTACATAAAATATGTGTGTACTGTGTGTGTATATATATATATACACACACACAGCTCAAAAAAATAAAGTGAACACTAAAATAACACATCCTAGATCTGAATGAATTAAAATTCTTATTAAATGCTTTGTTCTTTACGTAGCTGAATGTGCTGACAACAAAATCACACAAACATGATCAATGGAAAACAAATGTATTAACCCATGGAGGTCTGGATTTGGAGTCACAGTGGAAAAACACACTACAGGCTGATCCAACTCTGATGTAATGTCCTTAAAACAAGTCGAAATGAGGCTTGGTAGTGTGTGTGGCCTCCACGTTCCTGTATGACCTCCCTACAATGGTTATTGGAGGTGTTTTGCTAATTTCCTATAATTTCCACCTGTTGTCTATTCCATTTACACAACAGCAAGTGAAACTGATTGTCAATCCGTGTTGCTTCCTAAGTGGGTAGTTTGATTTCACAGAAGTGTGATTGACTTGTGTTGTTTAAGTGTTCCCTTTATTGTTTTGAGCAATGTATATATATATATATATATACTTTTTTGCACTTATCAATTTAACACATTCTTGTTAAAATAAAAGTTTTAATTTTTTTAAATAAAAAATAAATAAATTAAAATAATTCACTGATCCCAAACTTTTGAACTGTAGTGTATAAAAAAAATTCTATTTTAAATAAATGCTTTTCTTTCTAACTTTTGATAATGAGTAATGATGCTGAAAATTCAGCTTCGTATGACAGAAATAAATTACATTTTAATGTATATTAAAATAGAAAATGTTGTTTTACATCCTAATAATATTTCACCATCTTAAGTTTTTTTCTGAAAAGCATAAGAGCCTCCATTTAAATCCTGATCCAAAACAGTAGTGTATATTCTTTTGAAAAAACTGCAGAAAGGGTGCAAATGATGTCACTTCCTGGAAATTTTATAAGATGTTCCATTTTCTAATATAACAAAAGCATGTGGTAGCTCACAAAATATGGCATTAGGTTTGTAGTATTAAAGACAAAATACAAAATACATAATTATAATGATCACATTATAATAATTATTCCGGTGAGCAGGAGAACAGTGCTGTGCAGTGAGCAGATCCCAGCTGAGTCTAAGCAGATGAACAGATTAGTCAGAGTACTTTAGATCTGGCCTGAAACACAGCGCGAGATGAACCCCGATAATCTGAGCTTTGAATCAGTGCCTGAGAAAGCAGCCAGACCTCAGCCTGTCACTTCCTGTCTGACAGCAGAGAAAGAAGGAAAGAGAGCGAGACAGCACTTACTCGTGAAGGGTCGTACTCCGGTCGTCTTCGGGCGCTCATGTCGTCGTAGGATGGAGCCGGTCTCACCTGCTGAAGCTGGTTCCTGATTTGCTGCAATCGCTCTTCGTTACTGAAACACACAGACGGACAAACACGACAGATAAGAGACTCTGTCCATTCAAACATCCTCACCGGTGACCGGACACTAAAGGTCCTTGCACAGTCTGAATTGTTTTTTGTAATCCTTTCCTAACAAAATGCTTGCTATGTATGTGAAAACACAGACTATCAAACCTGATCCATAAATCAATCAAAATAAATAAATAATGAAAAAATAAACTTACTCTACGCTACATTTAGCAACATTTCTTATTTTCATTATACTTATGTAATACAGATATATGAATAAAATATA
>JAUMHR010000042.1:14731109-14743464 GCA_032361145.1 Enteromius fasciolatus | reverse complement strand
AACTGATGCTGAACGAACTCGTCTTTGAGATGAACGTTTTCTAACGCATTTTTAGTCAATAAAATGTTAATACAATATATAATTTAACCAATAATTTAACCAATAATTTTGTGACATTATAGGGGAAGCTGAGCTTCCCTTGCAGTCTTAAAGAAATCACCACTGATATATTATATATATACACATTACACATACGTAAACAAAAAAATATTTTGAATGTAATAAAACGTTTGACAGCACTAATTAAAAGCTATAATAGAATCTCAATTATTATATACTACTATATTTGAACATGAAAATGAATCAAATATGAAGTCACTAGATAAGAATATACAAATGCAATCCCTATCAAAATCAAAGTCCATCAGATATAATTATAACCTCAAATAAAACCTGCTGTATATAACCTCAGCAAAAGCAGTAATCATTTATACTACAGTAAATCTGTCTCATCTTAAAAAAAAATAGTTTGAAAAGAGATTAATATGCAACTCAGTTTGTCAGATTTCTAAATCAAATGCTGCTAAAATAAACTGCACTTGATGTAAAATTCAGTGCATTAAATTATCCATCTGTAAGCTCCATAAACACACATGTAACCTAAGGGCATGTATTGATTCAGAGCAGAACTAGCAGTCTAAAATCAACATTTAAACAGCTTCAGCTTTTACTTTAACTGAATAGTACAGCACCACTTAACCACACACACAGAGGGGGGGGGGCATTATACAGATCTTACATAAGTTACAAGTGTCTAACTATCTAGAAACTTCTTCCCAACTTCAGAATAATTGAAAATACTAGAGGCAGCGATCTATGGCTCTCCAGCAGCTGGCGGAGGACAAGCGGCGCAGGAACAGCATCCATTATCTAATCCCACAGAACGCAATTAGAGCTGCCATTTTGATTGAGAGTCCACATGACCCTCTGAATGAGAAACACTATCAATGTTTAATTAGTTCCCGTCGAGCATGTATGCATCATATTCATATTAGTTACAGGACTGGAGCTGACCTGAAGTGCTTCAGAGGGAAAACAGAATACAGTCCACAAATGCTGCAAAAAATGCCATACATTTACAATGATGGTTAAACACACACACACACACACACACACACACGAGAGAGAGCGGCTGAAGAGCAGCTGTCATCGCCAGTTCATTTAGTGTATTATGACAGGGAGTAAAGCCGGAGATATTACCTTTCCCTCTCTGAGACAGAGAATTAGACAAACAGAGCAATCTGAGATCATCATCACAGACCGGGGCTGTTTCCTGCTGAGATTAACCCGTTTATGTTACATCTGAGTAAAGCTAATTAGTGCTTGTGTTGAGCAACAGAATGCAGAGCTAACTGAGCGTGTGTGAGCTCTACTCATGAATGTGAGTGAGTTTTTCCATGCTATTTTCTAAATCACTCGCCAGATTTGTTTACCCTCTTTACACCAAATTTGGTAAGAAATTTTATTTTTTTTTATCCTCTTCACACCAAATTTAGCAAAAAAACCGATTGTATTTTTTCCATTTTATTTTATTTTATTTTACCCTGTTCACACCAAATTTGGTAAGAAAATCTATTTTATTTTTAAAATTAATTTATTTTACCCTGTTCACACTAAATTGGGTAAGAAAATTTATTTTATTTTATTTTACTTTATATTTTTAAATGTATACTTTAAATTAAATTACATTTAATTTAATTTAATTTCTACATATGTGAGTGTCAGGATATGAATGTTATTGAAATTTATTATATTTTAAATGTATGTATGTTAAATATAATATAAAATATCTATTTTTTTAATTATACATTTCAATTGATATATTAAATATTATTCTGCAGCCAATAAATATTGTTCAGATACCAAACAATTCATTTAAACATTTCCGGAAAGAACAGAAAAATAAAAATGATGTTAGAAGATTTTGGTGGAGCAAACTGTTTGCAAATATTAAAATAATAATTAATTAAATATATTTAATGGCATTTACAATTACATTACAATTACATATGCAATTAATTCAATTCATTTATTTTGCATATTTCGTTATATATATATATATATAACTAGTATTATATTAATTATATATTCAGCTATAATTATACGTGCAATTACATGAATAATTAAATACATTTAATCACAGTTTTTACAATTAAATGCAAAATTAAGTACATTTTATTCATTACAATAAATGAACTCTAAATACTGTACACTTCCCTTTTTAAAGTATTTGTCAAAATGGACTGTATAATAAAGATTATAATAAGACATTCTTGATTGGGTCTTTGTACAATAGACAATAAAATGTTGGATGCTGCGTCAGTAGTTTTGGTGTTTGCGAATAACCTATACTTTATACCTACAGTAATTCATATATATTTGTAAAGTGTTTTTTTTTTTTAACATAATAAAACAAATATTTCTCATTCAGATTCTGATTGCATGTTTCTTTAATATTAAACTGTCACATTAATCAAATTTTGTATTAACATGAATTGTTAATTTGCCAAATTGCTTGCCAATTGTAAACACCTTTTACATCTTTTATGCATGTTTTATGAAAAAACAAAAACATTCACAAACATATATATTTCTAGTGTCTCTGATAAGGAATGTTGGTCTTGAATCAGTTAACTAATAAATATGATAATGCAGATGGGGAAATGAATCCACAATCTGACGGTGAAGCTGTCCAAATAATCCATGAATGAATAGATATTGACACACAGGTAATGCTAGAAACTGTGACGCACTCGTCTCCGCTTCATCTCTACGTGTCTATATCTTATTTGTGCAGGACGTGCTGTATAATGAGATCTGACAACAGGCTGCCATCTTTTCCAGCTGGACGCCACCACACTGGCCTGTAATCAGAAATGACACCCTTTTCTAAGCACACCTGCCATCGAGGTCTTAATGAATATGTCCGCTGTTCAATTACGCAGTCTTGCTCTGTCTTGATAGGGCTGTCAGAGATGTGTGTGGCCACAAGATCACCATAAGAAATGCTTGTGGAAATGAGATACAAAGAGCTTTTCATTCAGTCCTTTGATTGATTGGAAACACATCTTGAAAATACAGTAGAAGAGGCAGGATTATGGCTAAAATATTTTCACACTTATTGTCCTGGCCTTAGACCAAAATACCAATATCATTGTTACTACTACTCATTTTTTTTTCCATTCATAATTTTTAACATTACTAATATTTCCACTACTACAGCTATTATGGTGCTGGGCATGATTAAATAAAAGTTTTTGTTAATGTAATATATGTGTATTTACTGTGTATATTTATCATGTATATATAGACACACGCACATACAGTTTATATTTTGAAAATACTTACATGTATTTATTTTACACAGATACATATATATATATATATATATATATATATATTATAATAACAATACATAATATATAGTGCTGTCAAATAATTTTTTTAAAGAGTTTTTATTATATTTTGATTATAATATGTATTTATAAATGTTTAAAATATTTTATGTGTTTATTTATAATACAATTATATGGATATAAACATAGACGTGTAAATATTTCCAAATTATGTACTGTATGTGTGTGTATTTATATTTACATAATAATTATACACACAACACATATTCTGCAAACAAAAACTTTTATTCTGGATGCAATTAATCGCAATTAGCTTTAACAATAATAATAACAGTAGTAGTAGTTGTGCTAAATAATAATATTTACCACAACTACATTTTTCAAGTTTATTCTCATCAGATATTTATGAACTGACTAATAAAATAAAAATAAAATACAATTGCATGTGTGTATTTTTTTTTTCTTTTTTAATTGTAAAAATATCACATCAGAGAAATCTAAAATATATAGAATAGGTAACGATTTTTTAATAATCTGCTACTTATTAATAGTTAGGTAGCTGTTGAGTTTAGGTATTGGGTAGAATTATGGATGTAGAATAAGTTCACGTAGAATATGGCATTAACATATGGTTTATTAGCACTAATAAATGGCTAATATTCTAGTAATATGCATGCTAACTAATAGGTGCAACCATAAAATAAAGTGTTACCCAAATAAATGCTAAAATATTCCTGTAATAATTGATAATTTTCCATGTAGGAACTACGATACTGCAATGAAAACATGGTAGAAGAAATGCTAAAGTTGGACAGTATTCTAACCTTTTGTTTGTGAGGGTTACGCCTTACTTCCTGACCAGTGATTTCCCAGGAAGATGTAGATACACAAGCAAAATGGCTACAGATCCATCTTAAGAGCGTTTACTGCTCCAGCGTGATGGAGAACAACGCAGAAGTGGAGGAAAGGTGTTAAGAAACAGCAGTTTCTTCAAAGAATTAGAGTTGGCCACAGCACACGGCTGGTGGGCCATTAGTTCGATTAAGCCCATTCCTTATCGCTGGATGCTGTCCAAATATCTGGAGCCGGGTCCAGCTTTGTTGGCCGCCACTGACTCTGTGTCAGCATTTCTGCTGAAAAATGGTCGTGCGGCGCTCAAACTCTCCTAAATAAGGAAAGCGAGGCTCTATTTTCCATGTTTGATCAGCACTAACATTTATTAGTCACATCTATTATGCACAAAATGCCGGCAAGAACAAAGGGCTGTTAGGAGCAGTCAGGCGACACGCGCGAGAGAGGATGGTAATTAAGTACCCAGCTAAAGTAGATGAGACATCAGCACTTGGAGAAAGCGAGACAGTGAGATGAGGAGGGGGCTTTGCGTATCTGTCTGGCTGTTACTTTGTGGTTAATTGACCGTCTCTTTCCCGCTATCTTTCTCTCTTATTTGCTCTCTGACATGGAAATGAAGACTAGTGCGCACACACACACACTCGACTCATGTTTTCTATTCATAGGTCCACTTCAGACGAGACATTTCTCAAACTTTCTTTTTTGATAGCACCCAGCCTAACTTGCTGTAACATACTGTCATGTTAGTATACTTGAGTGAGTTCTTCATGTTAGATGCTCGAAGACATTTTAATAGCAGTCATTTTAAGAGCATCCCAATCAGAAAGTAACACACTCATAACTAATATGAAATAAAACACAGATAGTAGAACTGTGGTATATTTTAATTACGAAAATAAATTACTTTATTATTATTATTATTAATAACAATAATAACAAAAACATTATTATTATTATTATATTATAGTTCAAGTTATTATAAATTAAATATATAATAAAAAATATGACGAAAATAAGAAAAAAAAATATTACCACTACTACTGTTATTATTATTAATTTTCTGTGTTTTTTTTCTGAAACCTACGCTCTAATAATAATAATAAATAATAATCATAAACCATATTATGATGGTTCCAACAGAAAGCAATACACCAATAAATAAAATAAAAATAATAATACATAATAATAATAATAATAAAAAAACAGATAGTAGAATTGTCATACATTTGAAATTATGAAAAAAAAATAATATGCATTATTATTATTATTATTATTATTATTAATATTATTACTACTACTACTGCAATTTTTGGGTAAATTTTTGTCCCTGAAAGCTATGCTCTAATAAAATTAAATAAACAAATATCCAAATAAATAATACATTAAATAATTGGCTATAATATTCTATGACTGAGATTATAAACAACATTTCTGGAAACTATGATTTTGAGGTGGAAACTTTGGTAATTAAAGAAGAAAAGAAAACAATAAAAGCGTATAATAAAAGTAGTTTTAGTCACTAGTTTCATCAAGAAATAAACAGATTTTAGACTGAATCATTTATAATGGTTTTTACGGTAGTACTACTGTAGTAGCTACAGTATTTTGTCTGAAACTTTGGTTCTCACTGTGTATTTTTGTACAGAACATAGAGGAAATGGAGAAGGTGTCCGGACCCACCTCTCAGAAAGTGTGTGTTTGTGTGTGATGGGATTACAGCTCTTCTGAGCTCGATGGACAGCACAGCACACCGAAGATAATCTTGTGCGAATCGATGGTAGGAAGAGAGCAAGAATGAACACGGTCCCCACGGACACTGCAACACTCACGCATAATTACCGCCAGACAACAAATCAATGCTCTCGGTCGTTGGGACCACTCAACCCGGACTAAAAACTCACCAGTGAGACGTACATTCCCTCTGTATATACAGACTGGACAGCTACACAGTAAATCACAAATGACTTCACAGACCCGTCTGTCAATACTTCAGCTTGATTCCACTAAAAGGCCAAAACGTTCGTTACAGACGTGTCTGGATTTTTGGTATGTTGCATGTAGAGTGCCAAAGCAAAATGTTTTCTGCTTTTGATATCAGCTTCAACAAATACTAGAACTTCAACTGATTTACTTCTACAGAATGACTATCACAAGGAGATTGTGAGTTATGGAGTGCACTATAATTATTATTATTTTATTTATTTATTTTTTACTGTTGTAGTCTAACAACTGTCCAAATATTTTTGTTTGGAAATAAAAAAAAATAAATAAAAAACGTTTCTGCTACTGGTTAATGGAGACCTATTCAGTATTGATCGACAAAAAATGTTTGTAAATAGATAAGATTTGACCAATAATGATGGTATTAATAAAAAACTAAATGAAATAAAAAATATGTAACAAAAGGTAAAACATATAATTTATGTTGTAAAAACTGAATAATAATGTTATTATAACAAATTAAACAGTAAATCAGCAACAATAATAATCATCATCATTATTGTTGTTTTACTGTTTATTATGTGTGTTTACTGTTGTATGGTTTTATTATTATTTATTTGAATGAATGTGTCAAAAAACAGGGATAAACTGTAATGGTCAAAACAGAAAAAAAATGGGGGCGGGGGGAACAAACAAAAAACAAAACCAAAACAATATTTGGCAGTTCCTGCAAGGTAATCATAAAAAGGTTGGACTGGTTGTCACCTGTCAATCTTTGGAGGGGCGGTTCTTTGCTTGTTCACTTTTGCATAAAGCCCCTCTAGCGCGTCCTCATTGGGCGGCTCTCTGTTGGGGGCGGGGACTGCAGGCAGAGAGTAGTTATGGGTGGGAGTTCCAGGTGGATAGGGGGAGTGACTGGAGGCGGGAGGTTCTCTGAAATTGTTGATTCGAGCATAGTTGGGATCCAGGTCATCGTCTTCGACATCCGGGAAGATGGCGCGGTCAGGAGCAGGACTGTTCCTTTCACTTCTGTGGAAATAAAAACATGTTCTTCAGGATATCTTGGATAGATAGGCGCATAAGCTTGAAATGGGTTTGTTGGACCCTGTGTAAGATCATGTGTACAAACAGCTGGGTCATTATAGACTGAAAATAAATTTGGTGTTACTCGCGCAAACCTTTGCTATTTTTCACTACATGCTTGCAATACACCATTCCCACTAAAATGTATGAATTTACTCTAAAGTAGGTTTCCTTAACAGGATCTTAGAGACACATTTTCCAACTCTTCCTAATCAAATACACCAGATTTAACTTGTTAGCTTGTTAGTAAAGACTCCAAGAACTAAAATGAATGCATCACATTCCGTATGTGCACTGTTGGAAAACACTGCTCTAATATAATATAAACATCATATACACAGAATAAGCCAGAAATATCTTAT
Organism: Enteromius fasciolatus; assembly: GCA_032361145.1. Taxonomy (NCBI): domain Eukaryota; kingdom Metazoa; phylum Chordata; class Actinopteri; order Cypriniformes; family Cyprinidae; genus Enteromius; species Enteromius fasciolatus. Next base: position 14,735,870 of record JAUMHR010000042.1, on the reverse strand, counting down.
GTACAGAAGTCCCAACTTTCATTATTAAATAAGAAGTCAAGTAAGTATTTTAATATATTTATTTTATTACATTATGAGATAAAAAGTCCTAATTATTAGATTAAACATTATAATTGACATAATAAATTATAATAATGATAAACTGTTTCCACCTTGCATCTCATATTTCCTACTGTGTGACATTTTTAATGACTTTTATGACTATTCCTTGGTGAGTTATTATTAGTTCATGTTTTTTTATTATTATTATTATTTATTTATTAATTTTTTGTGGAAGGGTAATCACCCCAAAAACAAATGATGCAAAGATTGAGCTTTAATTAGTGCTGTCAAATTATTAATTGTAATTAATCACATCCAAAACAAGAGTTTTTGTTTACATAAGATACGAGCGTGTACTGTGTATATTTATAGTGTGTATACACACACACACACACGTATATATATTTAAGAAATATATTCTATGTTGATATATTCAATATATTTATTTAGAATATAACAATATGAATGTATCTTTTAAATACAGTATATACATGTTTGTGTGTTTATATATACATAATAAATAAACAGCACACCTACACATATTATGTAAACAAAAACATTTATTTTAGGAGCAATTAATCATTTAACAGCACTAGTTTTAATGTGTTTTTAAGACAACAACCAATTAAACAATGGGCAATTATCCAGAGTTTAGAGCTTGTTTGATCATTTCCAGAGATTTAAATTGATAAATTTGTTTTTTTAAATTTTATAATTGAACTTTGTGGATTAAATAAAACATGTTACATGAGTGGTAAACGTACTTGGACAGAAACATCTCAGGTTCACTCTTGTCCACCTCTTCTTCGCTCAAAGCACCCAGTTCTTTAGCCTTGGATTTGTTTTTTCTCCCAAACCTAAATGAGAGTTTGATGATAATAGCAGAAAAGAAGAAAGAAAGAAAAAGCACGGACAAAGAGACAAAAGGATGTGTTATGTTTTCATAATTAGTGACTCAACAGTCTCCCTGCACTTCCAAGTACCAAAGCAGAATTTGCTGCAACACTCTAATGATTGGTTCCCCATGTACCAGCCTGCAAACACACACACACACACACACGCCTGCAAAACCAAGCAGTATCAGTGTCCAACGCCCTGCAGTGATTTTACTAGCCCATCTCCACGCCAAACCTTCAGAAACTCACATATTCTTCTGCACTGATCTGAGGTCAGACGGGGTCTCCATGCTGACAGGCAGACAAAGACAGAAGAGGAAAAGGTTATATCAAGAATAAAGCTAATAATGAGAGAGTGAGTGAGATGATCACATGGTCTCTGGACAGTGAGGCCGCAATGAAACATCAGTGTCAGATGTAAAAAGAAACAGCTTCTGGTTCACCACATGGTTTATGATTATGAAATCCAAATAAACAAATGATACATAAACCAACAAGATAACTTCATTACCAAGCACTCACTGGTAGATGTAAAGAGAGAAACTCACAAAGAAATCGCATTTCTTAAAAAAATTAAAATAAAATAATAATAATATTATATATATATATATATTTTTTTTTAAATATATATATATATATATATATATATTTATGTGTGTGTTTTATTTTAGGAACATATACAGTATATTTTTTTTCATATTTGTTTATTTTTGCATTGTGATATTAATTTCATGATATTTAAGCCTAATAACCCCCTCAAAATGAAACAAAACAAAAGTGCAACGTACTGAATATTTTCTGAAAATTCTAGATTTTATTGAATAAATTAAATTCAGTTCAACAAACAATACAATGATGCAAACTCACAACAGTACATTACCAATACTTTATAAATATAATTATTTAAAATATAATTAATATATAAAAATAATAATATAATATAGTTACAAAATAAATATGAAAGTATTTGTGTTAATATTTAATATTGTGCAATGCAAATATAAATGTATATATATATTATAAATATTATAACTGTAAGCATTATTATTTAGCATTCAAAGGTGACTACAATAATTCGGGAAGGAGTAGAATTTGTTGATTGTCATGTCACAACGCAAAAATTCTTAACGGTCTTAAAGACTTAATATCAATAAATACTTTGTTTTCATGTGAACAATTTTTTACCTGAACACTTTTTTCACGATATTCCCCCGATAAACATCTGAATAACAATGTCGACAGCACAACATCTATTAACAATAGAGAATTCAATTACATTTCCACAAACACGCACTCCAGTCAGGAATCATCGCAAACCTCAGCTCCCAAGATTTCGAAATTTCTTTTTAATTTGACACAGATATCGCCCGAGGCTCCAGTTTACTGACATAATGTCCTTGCACGTTTGCTCAAGATAAGCCGTGACTACATGATTCAAACACTGGCCCACGAGCGATTGAAGGGTCCGGCTTGATCAGGCATCCTCTCACTGCGTCTCCTGTGCGTTATGCCTCAATAGTACTCCATTTCCCAGCCCCACACACGCACTAATGACTGTATTTATCTCATTAGGCTGGAGCGATCTAATACCGGCAGCTGGCATGCTAGCTTTGCCTTGCCCTTAAGCACTCTCATTAAAACCAGAGGGAGTCGTGGCCTGAATATCAATGTGCCGCAGTTCTGCTCAGTCCATGTGAGCATAGCGCCGGTCATCACTAAACACAGAGCTCACACAACTCTACTTGATAACTGGCCAATCTACATCACAATACAGTACCGAGGGACAGGATCCTTCTGAAAACCGGCCATGCTAACTACAGTATCCGCAGGTAACATTGTAAAAGCATAATAAATAACATGCAATCTCCTCAAAACAGCATAAGGAATTCATAATTCTTTGTGAACCATTTAGTTTATTTTCTTTATTTTATAAAAGCAGTAGATAATACCAAGCTAAAATACAGCAATATTGTAATGCTTACTGTAGTAGTGATTTCTATAATGGAAAGTGCAGGCTACTAATGCCACTTTGCACCTAGTAGGGTCTGATTTGAATCATAAAGCCCATTTCTACCGCATGTCCATGTCATAGATAGGAGATAAGAAGTCAAAATCACTACTAAATCAAGCTTATTGAAATTTAAGTCAAAGTCAGTGAACTGGGTCACTCCTGTTATCCACAGTCATTTTCCACCCTGTTAGGATGTACTTCCTCACCTACAATAGACTACAATTCCATTGAGATCATTTTCAACAAGTGATATTGTTTATTTTCTTCCTGCTGGAATTTAACTGCACAAATGGAGGTAAATGTCACCTCTCCCTGCTAACTTTTATTAAGTTTTTGAAATGTTCTCCTGCTTGTTCCACCCTGTTAGGCTATATTATGGAAAATGTCTGTCTGATCAGAAAAAACAAAACATATCTGACATAGTTATAAATGTTTTGTTCATCTGTAGAAGGTTAGAGAGGTAAATGTTGATCACTGAAAAAACTGCAGCTAATTTAGCTCAACATTTTCCACCCTGTTAGCTTTTATAGACTGTGGAATGTGAACACTTAACATGATGAACACTTAACATGATATTATTAACTTTATAAACTGAATAAGAGCTTGCTCTTTTGACAGTGGCAAGTCTTTATTATAAATAAAACTGGACAGAAGTTTGGTTTCCTCCGGTCGCTGTTAAGGTAACGTACATTAAGCCACATTAAGCTGTTTCCTTATAATGGACTTCTATGGGGGAGAAAATGCTTAACGTGATGTTATTCACTTTATCTGTCAAACATGGGCTCGTTGTTTTGACAGTAGTTAGTGATTATCACAGGTTTGACAGAAATGTGGGCTTCCCTCGTCAGTTTTTAGGTGCGTTAAGCCACATTTTTAACATTAAGCGTTTTACAATGCCCCGTCTCCACCGCTTGCTAAAACAGTGCTATTGCATACCTTGCAAATCAAGTTTGTCTCATTCATATCACTTGTCCTATACCCAAACCAATGCGCGCTGAATCAAATCAAAAGCTTGCGTGTGCGCAGCACTACCAGAGACTCGCTGAGGTTTGTCCAAGAAGTCGCTAGATTTGTCTCTAGTCGCTTTTGTGGAAAAATGTCACCAAGGGGGTCTGAAAAGTAGCTAAACCTAGCGACAAAGTCAATAAGTTGGCAACACTGCTTCTTCCATTATCAAAGTTAATGTGTATTGCGTGGTTACGTAACATGCAACGCGATTAAGATGATAGACCAAAGTCTCTATCGGCTGACAAATTTCTACCGGTTAATCGTGTCTACCGGTATATCGCCCACACCTAGATGGAAAGTAAAAATTTGTACGTAGATATTAAATCCTAATTACAATGATATATAGTCACAATTCACAAAAAAAACTCATGAGTTAAAAATTCAATTATGAAATGATCCTAAGAAATCCAAATTATGAAATAGCACGTCGAAATTATAAATCAAAATGATGAGATTTTGGAGCAGTTTCCCAAACAGGGTTTAAAACTAGTCCTAGATTAAAACAAATGTCAAGAGCTGTCTAAACTGGAAAAGGCTTGCACTGAGATATCTTAAAATACATCACTGCCATTGTTTGGTCTTAAAATGCTCACACTGTCAGATTGGCTGGATGTTGAACGCTTGCAAATAGTGTGGGTGTTAGTCAATGTATTGTGCCTAATTCTTTCAGTTTATCTGCTAGCTCTGTTAGTTTTGAGCTAATTTTGCTTAATTATGCTTAAACCTTAAAATGCTGCAATGAATATATATATATATATATATATATATATATATATATATGTGATGTGTACATGTAGTATTAAA
>JAUMHR010000042.1:14707825-14726807 GCA_032361145.1 Enteromius fasciolatus | reverse complement strand
AATTAATGCTTAACTAATGCATTATTTTGGACCCCTATTCTGAAGTGTTACCATGTTGCCATATATATATATATATATATATATATATATATATATATATATATATATACACAAACACGTGTATATAATGGAGACTGCTGTCAAACAAGATATTTAAAGTGAAAATAAAACTGTGAATAACTATCTAAAATATAGTCTGTCACTGACAGCTATTGTATGAGTTCAGAAGATTTGCAATACAGTCATACAGACAAATTTTAGGGTGCTTTTATCATGTTTTCCTGCCCTTTTTGGAGCTTGACAGCACCGGGCGCCCATCTTAGCAGCATGAATACAAACAGAAAGTTTGTTAGCATTTTACAAAAGATTTCTTTACATAAAGTGACTAGGTTTCAGCTTAAACTGCCACCTTGAGTTGTTAAAATACACACATGCATATCGTTAAACGTCTAAGGTTTAATTCCTCTCGTAGACAACTTAGCTTAAGCATTTCATTACGTTTAAAAAAGTTTGAGAGACGTGCACCGTGTCGAGACTTGTGAAGTTTGAAGACACAGATGAACTTACAAATGAACCCTCACAAACAAACACGCAAAGGAGGGCCTGCCACGAGCGATTAAATATGCAAAAGCTCATTAATATTCATAAGTGTCTGTGCCTTCTCTGCTAATATGAATATGTGTTTTTAGTCCACAACGCCTGACTGACAGAACACATCGGCATGAATAAATGAGGAAATCACTGCAGAATGGGGTTCAATTTTAGAAACAGATTTCAGTAATTAGCCTCTCGCGGGCTGCACTGAGCGATTGTGTTAACAGCTTCATATGTTCCCACTCAGACGGGAAATAAAACGTGATGTGTCCATCCTGCACCCTGTTGAAGCATGTGTGCCATGCTAAATATAAGCTAGAACTCAAGATGTCAATAAAGAGATATGGAATCCATTATAAACGTCATTGTGTGATTATATGTGCTCCAAATGTCATAAACATGCACTTTGTGTGAAAGACATTTAACTACTTACAACACACATCTTTTGTCTGTAAATCAGCTCTTAAAGGTGAAGTTTGACATTTTTTTTAAGTCAAATTGTTCAATGACTACTGTAAATACACTAATGATGTGTTTTTCTCCGCCAAAAGTTTTTTTGAGGCACAATAAATACATTGAGAGTGATCCGCTCAGAACTGTCAATCATTCCAGCTCAACCAATAGCAAGGGGTTTGGGGCGTGGCTACTGTAGCAGGCTGACACACATATTATATACACATATATGTGTGTGTGTGTGCGTTTATACAGTATTTAACATAAAATATAATAATATAAATATATAAATGCATAAAATAATAATATATAAAATATAATATAAATGAATGTAAACAAAACTTTTATTTTGGATGCAATTAATTGTTTGATAGCACTAGTAAAAACACTTAGTAAAAAGCTTTTTCCACATGTTTATTTACTTTAAAGCTTTGTTCAGACTGTCGGTCAAAATCAGATTTTTGTGCATATTTAGCAAGTCTAAAAAAGTTCTACATTCATACTGTAATAATTTAATTCTAGAAATTTCAATTTGACTGATTTTCTTTGTAGATTTTTCACATTCTCAAGCCTGCATCAAAGCTGTGCATTCAAGCTTCCTAACTAGCCATGTTCATACTAGTTTTCTTAATTGGAGCTCCAAATATGACAAAAGTCTTTATTTTTTCATTTTTGGCTGAACTAACCCTTTAATATTAGAATTGGGTATACATGATGTAACTGTATGATTATGTAAAAAAACGGTGAAGTGGTTATGTAAACCAGTTTATAAAAACTAACAGTCTGAAAGAACCAGTTTGCGAACAAGGATTTAGACGCCTCATAACTACTCATAACCAGCAGCACAAAGATTGCATACTTTACCTTTAAAATCAAATGAACCAATTTTTATATTTCTGTCAGAGTAACAGTTTCAATTACTACTTGTGTCAACAAATATTCAATGACTTAAAGTTTTTACATGGCTGACAATAAAATTAAATACAAATCTCAAAAGACATAGTAACTGCCTAAGTCAGTGGTTCCCGAACTTTTTCTGCCGGGCCCCCCTTTTGCAGAATTACAAAAATTCAAGCACCCTGATTTGCAAATAAACAAACACAACTTCTGAAGGATTTATTTGAAATGTAATTATTAAAATTCAGTGTGTGCCAACTTACTAAATAAACAAGGAACCAGTCACTTTCAGAGTAAAACATTAAAAAACTATGTATATGTTAAACAATATAGTCATTTTGTAAGACTTTTAATTTAGCTCTAACTATAACATAACTATTTAATAATTATAATGATACTGAAAAAAAATCTCAAGCCAATAAAATAACCACGTTTATTGAAAGTAACAATAAAATTGGACAGAAAATATATGAATAATAAATCTCAATATATTATTTTTATTCAGTTCGATGAAACCGAATCAGATATAATTTGACTAATTATCAAAATAATGTGTAGTCCTACAAAGCTCTTGTTATCGGAGCATACCGTCACGAGAAGGTAGCATCGTTGTCCAGCACAGCAGCACTACAGCATGTTACAGCACAGTATGTGGCGCTATTGAAAACAGGAACAAGTATACATAGACATTTGTCCCCCGGTTTGGGAACCAATGGCCTAATCAAACCCAGAAAATATTTTCAGGCCAAATCTTACCTCATCACGGTGGGTTGTACACTGGCAAACACCACTAAAACTTCCTTCAGGAAACGTAAAATCTAATGAATTTGCTGAAATATGAAAACATTTCTGTATTAGATAGCCAGTCGCTAATGCTTGTTTTCACAAGGTGGTAAGTAGCCGTTTTATAGGCCGTGTAACTCTAAGTCACTGTAATTGAAGCCACCGTTGAATGTTTCTCTATGGAGTCGTAAAAGACTGTGCACAGCACATGCTACTCGCCGTGGCTGCTGTTACTGTACAGAACCACAAATCCAAATGATCTTTGAAACTAAATATAATTTAAATAATGCATAACTTTTGCAAAAAAGCTACAACTTCAGTAACGCAAAACTGTAGGAGGAAGAACATTCACAATATGTCGAGAGCGCTGACTTTCTTCAAAATCATCCAGGGATTAAACGGAGCCAAATGCTAAATTTAAGTAAATTAAAGAATCATCTCCATTTCAGATTACTGTCAAAGCCATCTGCTCACTCATAAACAAACACTATGAGCGTGTTTATAGCGACACTAGTATGTGTCTAACTGCTGTTGGCTTAGGAATGCAAGATGAGGGTTGGTGTGTAATCTCGATGTGCAACACGACTCTCGTATGATGCATTCTGGGTAGTGGAAGTACAGGCGTGCTAATTGGCTTGATGCAGCTTTGGATTTGTTGGTACAGATTTGAAACGTTACACAGAATCGAGGTGGACGGATCGGAAAGCAGCAGACGTGTGTTTTATATCAGAGCCGAGTGTGGGATAGCGTGACACACCAGAGAATGGTGTCGAAATGTGGGTTCAGTGTCAAAATAACCACATGTGAGGGGTTTATTTATTTGAGGATTGTGTGAGGCTGAATTTGCATGCTTAAAAGGATGAATTCTGTAGTGCATGATTTTATGACTTTCATCTAAGATATGTACAATAGTAAAAAAAAAAAACTCACTAAACACATCCAATATCATTATATATATATTTATAAAAAAAAAATGTATGTTGTTTTTATTGTGCTAGTTATGTTTTTCTTGTTCAGTGTGAATCAGATTAATTAAAATACATAATGAAAAAAACGATATATGATATAAAATGATATATGTATGTGCACTGTGCATATTTATTGTGTGTGTGTATATATATATATATATATATACATACATATATAAATACTCACACATACTTTAAAAAATTGACATTTACATTTATATAGTTATATTAAATATAAACATTTTAATATATAACATAACATTTTTCATAAATAAATGTGTTTATATTCATATATGCATGCATAAATATACACAGTATACACACATATCTGATAGATATTTTATACATTATATATTTGTATATACTTCACATAAATAAAATGTATAATCCTATTTACCATACTTAAAATATTGCATTAATAAAAATACAATTTTAATGAAAATAAACTTGTGAGATGTTACTATTGTCAATGTAAGTTAATGGACATTCAGATTGTTCTGTGTTAAGATATATTCAGATATTATGCAAAATACATCCATCCAGCCAAAACCTCCATTATTATACACTTATCCCTAACAGAAACTTAAATAATAAAGAAAGCTTTAATCATTGTTTCACTGACGCCTTGCTTATGCAGTAAAATGCCTCTAATTGTGAAAACACTGAAAGACAAGTGAATGGAAAGATATCACGGCAGGCAGCCAAAACACGAAGCTCCAAAAAATCTGACGCTCTATTGTTGTCATGTTGAAAGCAGCTCACAAATCCATCTGTAAGTGCGGCCCATACAAACCGCACATCTGTCTTGAAAACCACTCGATAAACAACATTTTCACCCCCCAAAAGAAAAGAAATGAAAATCACCCGTTTGTTCTGCTGCGAAGTTGAAAAACGAATCATGAATCACGCTCTCACATGTTTATAATTTGCCTTTTTCTTTTTTATAAGATGATGAAAAGCACCCGTGAAGACTTTACAATTAGATTAAATTGCACCATAACACAATGGCTAATTAAGTCATTTTTCAAATTCAATAAGGAAGCAGATTGGAAAGCAGAGAAGTGATACGAGTTGTCTGGCAAAAGCCCTCAATGAATACGTCCAAGCTGTTCGGCTGACTGCTATTTGGCCACGAGTTTGAATTTCTGGGAATTTCATCAGTGTTACAGAGCGGGGAACAGTAAAACCCTTTCACATGTCTCGTGATTTCAGCGCGTCTCTCAACACAACTGTCGCGCCACTTTGACCGCCGCTTGAAACACGTTACAGTCACGGAAGGACAACTTTACAACGACGATAAATAGCATGAAAAACAAATCAAATATTTCATCTAAAAACTAAATAATGTCCTTGATTGCATCCATTCACGTGTTTTTTGTCCATTTTACACGATTCAAATGATCACCAGTGGATAAGATCAAGTCACAAACATGCCATTATAGAAGTCAAATGGTTCGTGCGTAGAATTTCTCATTGACTTTGTAAGACAGCTGTGATGAAATGCAGACATTTTCCAAAGCTGGCAAAGATAAAACCGATCAATTGATAGTCGAAGCTGGAAACACAGAGGTCGGTCCTCACAGAGGAGACACAGAAGCTCTATTTTATAGTTCAGAGACACATACGCTGTCATTCAACCATCTTTCATCTCATATGAAAAGAGTTCTCATGTCCGCCAAGAGGAAAAAGAGAGATTATGCATGAAGCCCAAATATAAAACGGTCAAACACAAGCCTGTCCATCTCAATTAAAGACGTGGTTATCACTGTATGTCTGTCATCTTATCTGTCTCTGCCTATATTTATAAAATCACACAAAGACAGCATATAGTTAGTTCACTTTTCTTGTCCTCAATTATCACGGTGCTGTAATTATAGGAAGGCCTCCGTGTGCAGCTGCGTCAGGAGGCCCTTATGCGGTTCCATCAATCAAACCCTGGAAAACTCTTCTATATATCTATATATCAACGGATCAGAACTACTTTAGTTCTACATGACTATTTCAAAACACCCTGAATAGTCCTTTGTTTCACTTAGTTCTTTAATAGCCACAAAATATCTTCCAAACATTTTATGGGAATTCATTCTGTCAAAGATTTCTTTGTGATGTGTGTGTGAGAGAATTTCTGGTGTTTAGACTCGTACCTCAACAATCCAAATCCTTTTTTCTTTGTCTTCTTCTCAGAGTCGTCAGGCTCGTCCTTCTTTTTGCTCTTTTTCTCTTTCTTCTTTTTGGTTTTCTTTTTCTTGACCTTCTTCTCATCATCCAGATCCTGTCGAGAGGAGCTGCTGGCGGGCGTGTCTCTTCCGGAGTCTTCCTCAGAGTCATCTGTTGGTGAAGAACAAAGTCCCAGACGTGAGCAAACACCTAATGAGATCTAATCATAAGAAATCAAAACAACAACCCACAAAACAGACTCTCAATCATCAGTAAATGAAGAAATTCTTTCTTTACTGAATTTTTTTTTTTTTTTTTTACCTGTAAAGCAAATCAAGATGGGAATTTAGCAAAAGTCATAAAATGATATGATATTTTATTAAAAAAAAAAAAAAGATGATTTCATTGAAATTATTTATCTCACTCATTACATTATATTATTTTTAAAGTCTGTACTAAAAGAAATGAGTGTTAAAAGGAACATAATGTAATATTTCACCACAAAATAAATAAATAAATAAATTAAACTGGGGGAAAAAAATAAATTACAACCTTTAAGTTTTAAAATATTTACTAATATAAATTTTGAGACAAATTAGCATTTTGCATAAAATAAAGTGCATTTCTTTTCCAATCAAAAACGTGCAATATGTGATTAAAACGCATCAACATTTTTTGTTTAGGTAGGTTTTTGTTTGCATAATATATGTGTATACTGTTTATATATACTATGAATATATAAATACAAACACATGCATGTATATATTTAATGAATAAATAATAAATAAATAATTAATAACATAAATGTTATGTTTATATATTAAATACATGTATGTATTTTATAAAAACAATGATATGAATAATATATAAACATGTAAATAATTTTAAAATATATACTGAATGTGTGTATTTATATACACAGTACACACATATCTAATGTAAACAAAAACTTTAATTTTGGATGCAATTAATCGTTTGACAGTACTATTTAATTATTTGAAGATTATAATTATCTTATTAACAATCTGTCATTTTTTATGTTAAGTATATAAACATTGTGGCAATATTTATAGATTTTATTTGCATCCTTAATGCACCAGCAAATATGCTTTCTTTACATAAAACATTTTCTTTTGTTTAGTTTATTTATTTTATCATTTGATTTGTCTTTTCTTTAGGTGTGACATGGCCTGGACATGTTCTGGTGTTATTCACCCCCCTGTAGCATCGGGTGGGTTGTTACTAAGCTGATATCTATAGACTTCCATTCATCCACCACCTCTGCTAGGGGTGCAGAAAGCTTGACATTAATTCATGACACCTTATAGGCTCTAATAGAAGGCATCTCTGGCTAGTGCCGAAGGTCTGTCTCCATTTCTCATTTAGAAGAGGTCTTCAGTGTCAGTGAGAAAGAGCAGGGGTGATACGTGCCCTTGAATGTGCTTGAATGTGTGTATTTGCTGATTCACTCCTTACTGGCTCACGAAGCTCAGTGAGTGCCAGAGAGTCAAATTCATCTCTCAAATGAGCTACTAATAGTGAAGGAGCTTCACTGGCACCCAACTGTTCTGAGAGATCGCTCTGAACTTTAAAAGAGATTTAAAGTCAACATGAAACCGCATTTGCAACCCATTTTACTTCCATAATGTGACATTTCTAAAACTCAACAGTTCAACTTCAATATTCTTTTTATTAATGCATTTGGAATTCAGTTCAATGATACATTGTTCACAATCATAAGAGTGCGAGAGTGAATTACTTTAACTTTTACTTTTAACTTTTTCTATGGGGTGTTTGAGGAGAGTGATGAATGTGAAAGGCCCATATGCACTATTGGCGAAGCGAGAAGCAGTGGTATGCAATTGTAACCGTTAGCACATGTTTGGCAAACTCATGACAATCTCGCTACTGTGCTCAGCAACATGCATTTACCGCAATGCACCACACACACACTTCTCATTAATGTACTTTGTCTGTGGTGACTGGTGAGCAATAACTGCAGAAAACCACTGAAGGACTTCTGTTTAAATTACAACACATTTATTATATTATATGTTATGCAACATTAGACATAAAAACTGATATATTGGTGCACTGATAAAAATATTTCACATATTTATTGTTGGTTGTCATGATCAGTTAATAAACAAACTAATTAAAAGTAATAACTGAATAAATGTATATATGTATTAAAATTGTATTATAACTAAAATAATACATGCACACAATACATATTAAATAAAATATTAAGCAGTATTAATCAATTACTACATTATTTAAAAATACATTTCAATTTTGGAATAATTAGAAAAAAGTTTCACAAGGTAAAACGTAAATACATATTGATAGATCATAATTATTTGTTATTTAAAAAAATATATTTATTTTTAATTTTAAAAATAAAAAATATTTTTTTTTAATTAATTTTTTTTTAATTATTTATTTTAATTGGTTCAGTGTTGTTCTTGTCAACTAAAACTAAAAAACAAAAAACAATAATAATAATAATAATAATAATACATTTTGCTCACCAAAATAAATCAATAATATAAATCAAATGAAATGAAATTAGACTAAACAATTGTCTTGGCAACAATATATATATATATATAATTTCTAATAATTTTTAAGCGTATTTATTGTTCTATTTACATACAGTATACTTTATTTTAGTTATATAAGACTTGGTTTTTACGGTTTCCTCTGAACTCACCATCCTCAGGTTCAGAAGGCCCTTCGTAGGACTTGTCGATGGCGTATCGGAAGCTGAGGTTGCACGCTCGGCCTCTCACCATGTGCGTTCGTGGACGGTGGAAGGGCACCTGGTCCTTACCAACCTCCTCCATCGCTGTCTGGAGACTCTCTAGTGAACTGGACTTCTGCAGACCCAGCCTGGGTCCCAGCGCCGTCCCGTTAGAGGAGACGGGTTCTGAGACGGGGACATGGAGGGATGTCAGTGATGGGAGGATGGAGGATGCTAATGAAAGGTGAAGCTTTGAAAATCAGGGCAAGATTAGAAACAGTCCTGCTGAAAAGACCAACGCCGTCAAATACTATGAGATACTCCAACACTGGTTTGAGCTGATCTTTTCAACAGGGTTTGTGAATTGAAAAAGCAACAGTTGTTTGATGAGCTGAGCTGAAAGTCTAATGTATTTGGACGCATTCAAAGAACAGACGGAGATGAAATATGTAAAGATGGCTGTAGGATGGAGGGTGGATGATGAAACCTCAAGGTGAGGGTGAAAGAGTGTCACGGAATAAATGAGGCATTGCAAACACGGACCAGACGCGCAGGAATACTAAACAGAAAAGTAGTAGTAGTACAAGTAGTCCAGGGTTAAAGAGCATTAAATGAAGAAGTGAGAGATGAAGAGCAACTGTGATGCTGTAAGCAATGCAAACCACTGAAAACAACGACACCAGGAGCAGGAGGAGGAGGTGAGGGACTAAGACAAGCACAAACAACAGAAAAAAATGGAGGAATAGCACAAATCCAAGGGCTCCAAACACTGAAAGAGCAAAAGAAAGGCGGGGAGAAGAAGAAAAAAAAAAGAAGTGCTTGGTGCTTGAGAGGTAAAAAGTGGCATGCAGGAAAGAGCACATGATTTAAAAGCCAAAACTAAAACTCTGTCATCGTTTACTCACTTTCATGTCGCTCCAATGAACACGAATGGAGAGGTTTTAAAATTTCCCCTTTTATGTTTCTCAGACGATGAATAAATTGGATTTGGAAAGACACAAGGTTGAGTAAACAATAACAGAGTTTTCATGCGTGGCTCAAGAATCCCATAAAGAAATACTTTTCTGAATCCCACACCAGCAGTGAAAATGTGTATACAACACAATAAATCAGTAATCGGCTGAAGGACATGTCAGTTTACTATGTTTGTAGACAAAAAACAAGTTGAACTGTGGTAAAATCACTGTAAACATTTACAATTTTACTTTGACGAGCCCTCAGCAACAGCAAAATGATAAAAGACATCAACGTTTTTAGAAATAGTGGAAATTTCACCAAACTGAGACAGATGTAATCTTTGAAAAATATTTGCACTATATTTTTTATATTTGCACTATTTCTTCTTTAATATTTTCTAAATATTAAAATGTAATAAAATGTATAATCTAAACCTTTTTTTAATTTAGTGTATGCTTATTGTCAATCTAAATTTATATAAAAATAATAATATGCAAACTTGCAAAGTAGTAAAAATTAAGGATGATGACGGCATAATGTTACAAGTCAGTAGTAATGTGGCTCTAAAAATACAAAAGGAAAGTTCAAAACTTAACTTGAAAAATAAAAAAAACATATGCATCCATATGAATGCCTACATAATACATTTTAAAATTGAAGGGTCTGCAAGATTTTTTTTAAATGTTTTTCTGTTCAGGCTGCACTTTTTTAAACAAAAATAAAGTAAAAATAGCTGTGTTGTGAAATATTAAACTAAATAAAATAACTGTATGAATGTATTTTAAAATGCAATTTATTCCTTTGATGCAAAGCTACATTTTCAGTATCATTATTACGCTACTGTCACTCGATCCCTCAGAAATCCTTCTACAGTTCTGCTGCATAATACTTTTGTGGAAACACTGATTTTTATTTTTTTTTTTTTTTTTCAGAATTCTCTGAATAATTTAAAAAGAACATACATTGAAATAGACATCATTTGTAAAATGATGAATGTCTTTACTTTCACCAATTGAATTGATCTTTTTTGAAAATTATCATTATTATATATTTTTTCATTCATAATGACCACCAAATATCGAACAATAGTGCATATACAATTTAATCTCAAAACTGCTCGCAGCAAATTCTGCCTGTGTTCAGTCATATAAATTTAATTACCCACTAAATGTGTTGAAAAACAAAACAAACCGGGACCCATGACCGGTCCCTGTTCTGGGAACTATACATCGATTTCATTTCTATTAAACGCAGCTGAAATCGGTTCATTTCCACAGCGCCTTACGCATGCATGCCGACACGCATAAACACACGACACAGATGGTCCTTTCTGGGATGCTCACATAAATCAATCTAAACCAGCACAACATGGCTGCTCTCAACCTGAATCAACAGCAAACTACAGACGAGCGAGAAACGACAGCGAGACGGGAAAGTCATTTGAATGACTTCTTAGGAAATAAAACAGTAATTGGCGAAGTCTTTCTGGCAGACAGATACCTGTACGCTGCCATTATCACGAAAAGGGAAAATAATGAGACGAAGAGCAAAACAAACAAATCAGCAGAAGCAGCGCTGCAGGGCCGAACGCTAACTGGGCGACTGCCATACAGCTCCTGGAAGAAGAGGAAGAGAGATGAATTGGAGGATGTTGAACTGTGAACTAAAGCGCCACAGAGCCCGTGAGCAATGCAGCCGCTATGAGTGGTCTTCATTTGGACGAGAGGGGCCACAGGAAAATGTAGGTGTGTTGGAAGAAAGCCAGTGAGAGAGAGAGCCCTGCCTCCAGCATCTTTCATCTATCCTCTTAATGGACATGTTCTCCTCTCCTGTGGACCCAGACTTGGCTCTTCATTGTACCAACTACACACACAACCATACACATACCTCACTTTGTTTGCAAGAAGGAGAGTTATACGTCACTAATTTGTGCACAAAAACAATGAAAGGAGTGGAAATGAAATCAAAATTGACCTGGTTTAGTTTTTTATGTCTGTTTCGACTGCGACTTTAGAAACTGCTACATAAAGTATGGCTTAAAGTAGTTTAAGAACAACTATTTAACCTTTATGCAAAAGTCAGTTCAGAGGTGATTGTTGAGCTTCTTCTAATAACATTTACCACAGCTGAAAATATTCAACCTGCAAAGCAGCATAGAAAATGAAAATAGGACAGGCACCTTTTTTAGGTTATTGTGACATACCCTTGTGAGTTCATATTTGGTATATATATATATATATATATTATATAAAAAAGCACACACACACACACATATACATATAGTTCCTGCCTGCAATAAAAATAAATAAATAAATAAATAAAATAAAATGACACACAGTAAAATTTACACTGTATGTAAAAAGTAATTTAACTGTGAGATCTTGAGAATCTGAGAAATTCCCGTACTGCATACAGAGAAAACTGTAACCTGACATTTCCTGTAATTTTACAGTAAAATGTTGTTAATTGTACAGTTTTTAAAATTAAATAAATGTATCATTTACAGTCAAAAACTGTAAAGTAATTCCCCCATAATTCTCCACATTTGAAAGTATTTTCTTTAAATAATAAATCCAATGTTTAGAATGGTGGTTGTCATCATGTTAAAGGTACAAAACCGATTTTAATAGTAGTGAAAGTTTTAAATTTAGAGGTTTTGTTCATAAACGTGTTTACAGCTTTTCTGTATTTTTAAAAATATTTATAAAAAATTATTCTGGCATCCACAGCTGCCACAATTTTTATTTATTTAATTATTTAATAATAACAACAGTAAATATCTGTACTTAAGCTTTTTTAAAACATTCTATAAAAGATAATCATTCTGTTTTAAAGGTGTATTACTGCATTCTGTGTTATGTTAAAAGTAAACACACACACACAAACTAATTATGGAACAAGACATTTTTCTGCTAAAAGTATATTTATTTTAAAAATAATGCAAGCTTAGCTAGTTAGTGAAAAAAAAAAAAAAAATTTATGTGTATGTACCTTTTTGGGACTGCTTGAGTGCACATCTTGTAGGGATATAAGGAATGGACATTAGTTAAAACATTAGAAAATGTTGCTGCTTTTAAACAAAATGAAACTAAACTATATTCAATTAAACAATGCAGGAAACAGTTCCTTGGAAATAAAATAAAATAAATATTTTCTAATGTATTTTCTATAGTGCTGTCAAATGAACAATCACGATTAACTGCATTCAAAATATATATGTATGGAAATGCATGGAAAAAAATATATGTTATATATATATATATATATACACACACACACACACACACACACACTGCATTTGTATGTACCAAAAATATACACAATACACACATATTACGCAAAAAAAAAAAAAAAAAATTAGTTTTGGATGTGATTAATCACGATTAATTGATTGACAGCACTGTCTAGTTTACCTGCCATTAGTAAAGAAATCTAAACTTTTCGGACCTTATATGTAAGTGTTTCCTCACATTTAAACACACACAAACCCAAACCACACTATGCTTCACTGTGTGACCATTCACAGAGAGTGTGCTTGACTTGGTCTCCCAGAACACCTAAAACAACCTCTTTCTCCTGAGCTCCTTATAGAAATAACAATTTTCACTGGCAGTCATATGATTTGTGACTTAGCATAAAGAGAGCATCACATGAGTGCAAATGTTTCTGAGGTTGCTTAAGGTTAGGCTGATAGATAACCTGCCTAATAAATCATAACTGCCAAGAATTTTTTATAAGGAAAAAATAACTAGAAAATGACCTCAAGCAATTAATTTTTACTAAAACATTTAGTAGAATGCAAAAATCTAATAATAATAAGACCTGCATAATGCTGGACTAGACTGTGAATTTACAGGAAAAAGAAATAAAAAATATACAACATTTCCTGCAAAGCAGACGCAAGAAAAAAAAAGCGAGGTCTTGGAGTACTGCAGTGCTTGGCTTGGCTGGCCCTAGCTGGGGGTTTTTAGTCAGATTAAACTCAGAGCGTCCACGTCTTCAAGACCATCCTAATAATGAAATATGTCAGAGCATATAAAGGAGTCTGGCGTAGGTAGAGCGTGCCAGAGGCAAGAGAGAAAAATGAGTGCGTCAGCAGAACGGCCCGCAGCCTGTCAATATCTATCGGATCCCACATCTGTAAAACTACACTCCAATCAGCCTTCCATGTATTTACCATTGTCCCCGACCTCTGAGAAGTATACAAAAGCGTCATGCGTAAGCTAGGCATGCAAATCGGTCTGTGTTCTTTATGCATGCGCATGCTGCGAGTGCTGCTCAATTTCAGTCTTGATCGTGCACATGTGGTTTTGATTATGATGTAATTTATGATCCAGTGCCATGGGTTTGAGTCTATGCGTACAGTAAATCTGCGGTCAGGTTTTGAACTGTATATAAATCTATAATATAATAATATAACAAAATGTATATGTATAAATAAATATACATATACACAAACACACACATATATACATATATATAATAAAATATATAACTATAAAATATAAAGTATAAAATATAAAAGTGCAAAAAATGTGTTTTATTAGCTGAAATCTCAAATAATTATTTAATTTATTTTATACAAATAAATATATTTTTATGTTACATATTATGTATTAATTATGTTTTTGTATATAATTTATACTTATAACTTTAAAATTAAAAATATAAAATAAAAAGTCACTTTCAAGACAATACTATATACACAGTATATATATATATATATATATATATACATACACTACCGTTCAAAAGTTTTAGGTCAGTAAGATATCAAGGCTGCATTTATTAGATTAAAAATCCATAAAAACTATAATATTGTGAAATATTATTTCAATTTAAAATAACTGTTAATATATTTTAAAATGTAATTTGAATAATAATTTGAAATAATATTACAGTTTTTTCTGGATTTTTTATCTAATAAATGCAGCCTTGATGAGCAGAAGAAACATCTTTAAAAACCATTACATATCTTACTGTTCTAAAACTTTTGAACGGTAGAGTATATACACATATACAGTATTGTCTATTTTACCTGGAAACTAGATTTTTGGTGGTCTTGTAGCGTGTGGTCAGTGCTTTCACTGTGTCTGTCTGTTTCCTCCACTAACTCAATCACTCCTTGCAGCAACTCACTCTCTCACCTCAACTGACAGGCTACAAATGGCCAGCAGTCGGCCTCCGTTTATCTTCATTTGACTTGGCCGAGACACAGTCACTGATCTGGAGTCAGATTACTGGCCTGTAAGTCAACTAACACAGCGCTTTACAGATCGCATGCTTGATCTTGGGCCAGCCTTGCAGCGCTTGACCATAAACGAGATGATGGCTATTAAAGCAGTATGTTGGAACTGACGTTGCAAGGCTAAAAAACTAAACAACTTGGCACAGCGATTGTTTATGAATAAAATTAATCATGTATAGAACATTGCAGTCTTTTATCATATTTCTGTTGCTGCTGTTCATTAAAATAAAGCACTACGGTTTAACTCCTTAACTGTAGTAAGTCTCATTCTAATATAGTGTGTGTCTCTGATATGTGCTGTGTGTGTACAGTATGTTCGTATTCTTACCAGGTCTCTGTCCTTGAATGGAGGCCATGTTACTTTCATCTGCCACTGAAACACACAAACAAAACATCCATCAGCTCCTCCAACACTCACTTGTGTCACCTAGTAGACGTTCCAGACCGGCTATAACAGGCTCACGTTAACAAGTATAATGTTTAAGTGTTGCCGTAATGCTTTGGAAACACTTGCATGCATTTACGCTTCTATTGTAAGTTGATTTTGTTAAGTTGACGTTGGCAATCCAGATATCCACTACCACGCAGAGAAAAGCTGCTTACATTAGTCTAAGCTGATCTTATCCTGGGACCAGTTGCATAAACCTAGCCTTCATGTTAAGAGTGTCTTAAGAGCTTTTCTGACCAACTAGCAGTTAGCCAAGAGTAATCAGCTTTATTTTTTGTATTTATCTTAGACTGAATTAAAAAAAAAAACTGTGACCAGTCTTCAAGAAAAATGTAACTTTTAAGACTAATCTTCCAAATTAGTCAAGCTGGTTTAGATGATCTCCTAGTCTGACCAGTTAACCACCTAAGACCATCTTATACTGGTTTAGGCTTCTTTTACTCAGTAGGGGATAAGCCACAAAACCTATTTATTTTAAAGAAATAAATAAAATCATAATTTACTCACTATCAAGTTGTTCTGAATCCATCTAATCTTCTACTGAACACAAAAGAAGACACTTTAAAGAATGATGGTAACCAAACAGCTGACGGTACCCATTGACTTTCATTATGGGGAAAAAATACCGCTCGGTTACCAACATTCTTTTTGTTGAAAATAAAGAATTTCATACAGGTTAAGAACAACATGAGGGTAAGTAAACGATGACAAAATATGAATTTTTCGGTTGACACTTCCTTTCGGTTTTGATTTTATAGGATTTAAAACACATTTAGGATCATACTCAATCTGCAGTAAATAAGCCATTGCTATGTAAGGATTTGAGCATGACTTATAACGTCTTTTAAACTGAACCTTTATAAGAAACAGAACTGAACTGACAAAATAATACACTGGATTTGTAGAGATCTCCTTAATTCTAGCTTTTCCCACATGTCCTGATGTATGGATCTAGCTCAATCTCTCTCTCTTCCTGCAAGTAGCCACACTTGGTTTTAATTAGGAAAGACTGTGCAGGGCCAGTTACGCTTCTGTACAGCTGAGAACATCTGTGCTTTGCCTAAGCATACACAAACACAACCCTCAAACGGCTCGACTTGCATTGTGCACACATAGCAAAATCCATAACGAAGAAAGGGAGAGAAAAAAAGATATATATGTGACCCTGGACCACAAAACCAGTCATAAGGTAAAATTTTACAAAACTGAGATGAATACATCATATGAAAGCTCAATAAATAAGCTTTCTATTGATACATGGTTTGTTAGGATAGGACAATATTTGGCTGAGATACATCTATTTGCAAATCTGGAATCGGAGGGTGCAAAAAAATCTAAATACTGTGCAAATCACCTTAAAGTTCTCCAAATGAAGATCTTATCAATGCATTTTACTAATCAAAAATGACATTTTGATATGTTTACAGTAGGAATTTTACAAAAAATCTTCATGGAACAAGATCTTTACTTAATGATTTTTGGCATAAAAAAAAAAATCAATAATTTTGACCCCTGCAATGTATTTTTGGATATTGCTACAAAAAACCCCAGCGACTTAAGACTGGTTTTGTGGTCCAGGGTCACATATTATATGTGAGTTTACTTGCAAAAACATATTTTTTCAAATCATGTTTATCACGTTATCAAGTTTTTTTTTAATTATTGTGTTTTTAATTATTGTTCATTTTTATAAGGTATTTTTTTTTACCAAATTAAAATAACCCAACTGCAGTTTTATTGAGATTAATTGGAATGCACATTTAAAAACATTTTTGTTTTTTGTTAAAAAATTTATTTTTTTTTTTAAACTGAGCTCCGTTTTTGCAAATGGACTCTTCACATTTTTTTATCCAAATACAGCAACAACTTAATACAGTATAAGTTTTTTTCTATTTGAATATAATTTAAATGTCATTTATTCCTGTGATAATAGTTTATATATATGTGCATATATATAATGATGAAAAATATATTTGTGTGTATAATATATAAGGTGTGACTTTCTTTCAGGATTCTTTTATGAACAGAAAGCTCAAAATAACAGGAACAAAAAAAAAAAAAAACAGGAAAATAAATATAAAAACAACAGATTTGTGCAATGCATATAAGTGACTGCATCCATGAAAACCATAACGACACATCTAAGACATTTACAGTAGCAACCCGTGGAGGAAAACAAGGAATTATTAGTGTGTGTGGGCCTGAGTGTGAGTGGCGAAAACGAGATGGTGTGTGTCTGCATGTGAGGGAGAGAGAGACTAATCCGCACAAACAGGATTGAGCAGTGAAGAGCAGCTGCTGCCACAGGCATTGCACCATGGGATACAATAATGGGGTTTCATTACACTGCAATTTCTCTTAAATCAGCCTTTTCATCTTTTATGAGCTGAATTTCCCCAGCAGAGAAATAACACTGGAGGAGAGGCTTGTGTGAGTTCACACGTGTGTGTGTGTGTGTACATATGGACATGTATGTGGGAGAACACAGACTGGGCTGATGGGAGGAAAAATAGGTACAGAGGAATAAAAAAACAAGGAGGGAAAAATATTATTTTGGCACTGAATGCTTGACAGCGTCTACAAATTTGGATTATCCACACTCAACAAAACACAGACACAATGTCACACTCATGCATGCAGAAACACACACACAAATATCACCCACACACACACACAAAGGACTGCACAAACATCCTTCACAAGCACATTATACCCAGATTCTCATATTAATGCCATTCACGGTGTTTGCTAAGTCAAGCAGCACTATAATCACTGCTCAGACTCATGATAACACACTCAAGCAAACCACACAGAACAACCTGGCAACCAGCAACAACACCCTAGCAACAACGAACACCCTAGAAACCAGTCAGTAAACTCAGCAACTGTTTAGCCATTTTTTTCCTAGTAAACGGTTAAGGAGAAAAGTAAAATTCTAGTTCTACACATTCTGATAAAACCCACATTTGGCCGGTGTGCTGCACTTCTGCATAAAAGCAAAGGTAAATGGCCTGAAAGCAATCAGCAAATGAGAAATTAAGCGCAATTTCACATGAACTCCTGCCCAGAAAAACACATACAGCTGCTAATGATGCGACCGGCAGAATAAAGCTCTTTCAGAGAGACTCGAGCAGAGCCAAAACTCTGAACTCCAGAACTCCAGCCAAACCTCTCATAGGGAGCACGCTTGACTGAGAAAAACCTTTGTCTTTCAACGTTTCGCAATATCAGAGGAGAACGTTAGCCAGACTGAAATGATGTGCCTTGAGGATAAGGCAAGTGGACCCTTGGGTGATGGATAGATTACTTTAAAGGTCCGTAGAATGTTTGTAAATTAAGATTAATAAATACGTTGGCTATTTCTGTATTTGGATATTAATGACCTGTATTGCACTAACAGCCGTTAACGCTAGAGTAAATATCTAAAATTCAATCACATTAGTCATGACCCTGACTGAAAATCCATTACCCAAAACCCTCCAAAAACAATTACATTGATGGAAATCATTGCTAAAACATGCATACATTACACATACATGCATACATTACATTACATTACATGTTAAGCCTCAAAATAGAAAAGGACAATATAAGCAAGCAATTATAAGCATCATATGTTAAAGAATATTACTCTTTTCATTTATATATACTGTACACACACACACACACACACACACACATATATACACATATACACACACATATATATATACACACACACACACACACATATA
>JAUMHR010000042.1:14675385-14688452 GCA_032361145.1 Enteromius fasciolatus | reverse complement strand
CGCTGTAGCGGTAGACCAATCATACAGGACTGCGCCATCTGACCAATCACAGTGAGGGCTCACGGGAGGGAGGGGTTTAGAGAAACTGAGTCTTCGATCTGCTTCACACGAGTCGTTTACCAATCATTTAGAAATGTGGTAAAATAAAATCTATTTTTAGAGAAAACTAAAGTGTTTTTTGACCTTGCATACACTTTAAATATAAGTGTACCTTACCACAAAAATCACTATATATAGACATTATATTATTATATTAAAGAGATTTGTGCTGTGCACGCTGGGAAATTCTAAAAGCATGTCTAGTGGGCACAAAAAAACTAAATCTTACATTACAATTTAATTTGATGTTTGGCTGATTTATTGCTACTGGCTATCAGGTATAATTAATATGTTGCTGCAGACATTAATTCCACCCACTGCATTCATTTACCCTCACAGTACATGACAAATTGATGCCAAAACCAGTCGGCCTAGCTTTAACGCAGTGGCGATATTTAGACATTTACAGTTTGCCAAAGCCATCTCATTAATATACATTTACACGACAAGCCCACAAATACTTGCGTTTGCCTGATCACTGAAAACTCATTTCTACACAATAATTCAAAACCTGTTCAAAAATATAAATATATATAGTCTAATGTTTATTTTATTTATTTATTGTTGATTAAGTAGTAATGATACTAATAACATTTTTTCTAATAACATTAATGACATTTTCACTTTTTATAAATAAAATAATTGTCGGTTAATACTAACTGCTACCAATACTAAAATCAATAATAATAATAATAATGGTTAATATGATCTAGTACTGTACTTCTTAATATGAATTAACAGATACAGTAATACAGTGATATTAGCATTAATTACATTTAGTAATATTAATATTATATTTTAATATTGATAGCTATCAATACAAATATTCATTACTATTTACATAGAAATATAGATGTATAATAATCATACAAAGTAATGACTTAGTGATCATTAGTTTACAATTACATCTATATTTCAATAATTTTTTTATTATCTCTTTGTTTGCCTTATTGGTTAATAATCTACTTATTAATCAAAAATAATAATAATAATTTTTGCTTAATAATAATAATAATAATACAGTTTTTTGGCATGTGCAATGTTATTCTTTCAAGTACCATCCTGTGCTAGTTTTAAACCAGCTAAACAGTGTAAGATGGTTTTAGCTGGATTTTCCAGCAGAGTCAGACGACACCAGCTCTCAGACATCCAGGATGTCCAGTCACTGTGGCCAGATCCCAAAGGGCTTCAGTCTGAAAAACAAGACTTTAACTCTGTCAATGATCTCTAAACACGAATCACGCAGACCAATCCATCACTTAACGGACACCTAGCTAACCGGATGGACATTTATGGTGCAAGCTTTCCTGTCCAAAGATCTGCTGGATACTAGCAGGCTCTTACAAAAGATGCTTTATTTTTGCTAATGGCTGATCATTAGCCAAATCTGCCTTTGGCAATTAAGATGGTATATTTTATGCTGACAGTGGGTGGTAAAAGAAAGTACTGTAAGAAGGTGAGTGTTTATGGAGGGTATTTCGGGTTTGGAGGCATTCATTGGCTAAAACGAAATATAAACACACACACACACACACTTAGTCATATCCTCTAAAAAGGCAGATGGTGAAATCTACTCAACACTGTCATTATATCTTTTCATACTCTTCCATTCTCTGAAAAAATATTTCTCCCTAGTGTGTCATTTTTCCTTTTGCCTGCCGTCGCATTTCTGCCGTAATTTACCCTGGCTAAGCAGTGGCAAAGCTAACCCACTTTGAATTTGAATAGGGTGGAAAAATTGAGGAGGTTTTTTTTCTGTGAATAGATACTGCAGTGCAGCTCTTTATGACGTTTTTTGTGCCTAACGAGAATTAATGGTCCAATAATAGTCAGTGTCAATGACATACAGCTGCTCTTCTTGAACGGATCTGGGACAGCAAAGATTTAACAAACTACAAAGAAGCTAAATCCATAAATAAACCCTAAATTTAGCCATGTATGAGTTTTAATTTTGCATTTCATGTAATAAAAATAAACACAAATATACATTTCTATAATATAAAAACTATATATAATACTACCTGTATTTCTTTTTCAAATTCAATCTATTATTATAAAACAATATAACAATATATATATATTTATTTATTTATATTACACACACAAAGTACATAAATGTATATGTACATATATATATATATATATATATATGGCTTTAGAGAATTTGATTGAAAGAAGTTCTGGCTTGATATGTACAATCTTAGACATCAAAACCCTCATTGAGGAAGTGCACGGGAGAAATGACTATTTGTAACAATGATTATGAATTGCTTGGCAGTCTTCATATAACACAGGCTTGCACATTTGTGTGTATGTGACCCGTCTAAACCCAAAGCCTTTGATGAGCAGACACTACAGTGCAAATGAACTGAGGATAGACAGAGACACAATGAATGGATGTGGTCTTTCTTCCTGTGATGAGGGATCCAGGGGCGCCACCAGTGCTGTTTTACTCATTGTTTGGTTTCTAACAGGGGTCTGCTGTTGGACCAGCGTTGGCCCGAGGCTTCCTGTTAAACTGCTTTGTCGTGTGCACAACTTCCTGCTGCAAGCTGATTCGACACTTTCGATGTAAAGGAGGGGTTTTGTAAGGTTGTCTGGATAATACAGTAATAAAAGTGCTAGAATGCATGTCCATGAGACTTTTGGGCCAATTTTATCACTATCCGCTGGGTAAAAAAATTCTAAATGACTGGTAATTTGAGGTACTATTAATTATTAAAACATTATTATGCAACACATTACAAATCATTATGAATAAATTAATAATATTTAGCTGCATAATACTTGATGCATGCATTTAAGATTAAAATTATTTTATTCAATTGTGCATATATATATATAGTGTGCGTGTGTGTGTGTGTGTGTGTGCACTAATTATTTTAAAGCAACTTTAAAGATTTTGATTTAAAATTGTATTATACACACACTCACATATGTAATTAATTAATTTATTTATAATTTTTTTATATATATATATATATATATATATTCATGTATATTGTTTGCAATAATTTTGAAAACTAAACTAAATAAAATCTAATTTTATTTTGCATTCAGATATCAATTTATACATTATTATTGTTGTTGCTAATCATTTTATGTTATATTGCAATATATAAAATAGTATATAAAGGTTCTGTTCATTTCTGTTACAATAGTCTTACCAGTTCTCTGGGCAAAAACTCCTCTTGTCTTCCGACTACCAGAGACACGGTTTCTCCCAGTTTGGTGCTCCGGAGCATAGCCACCAGCTCCTCTTGTGTGCGTCCTGTGATGTCCACTCCATTTACCTAGAGAAAGAGAGAAAGCTATTTCCTGTAACCGTCAAAACGGAGAGCAAAATTTCCATTTACACTGAGACGAGATGGAAAACATGCCAGAGTTAATTCCATCTCACGGCCAGGTGCAATACAAGACAGACAATTGGCCTAATTATGTCAAGGATGCATTAAGCCTTCTGAAACAATATCTTTAAATTGCATTTAACACAATACCTTTTAATTGCATGACAGGCAGGAGAGGAATAGCATCATTTAATGTCCTATAAATAAGCTGTGATTTTGCATTTTCTCTCATGACTGCATTGACGCAAGGTGCATGTAATACCTCCAGGATACGGTCTCCGGACTTGAGCCGTCCGTCTTTAACAGCAGCTCCGCGGGGAAGGATGCTCTTGATCATAATGGGTCCTGGACCATGAAGGGACGAGTCTCTGGTTACCACGGTGAATCCGAGGCCCTCCGTACCTGCAGACAGAGGAAGGCCAGAAACATTAAGCATGTATTTAATGACCCAGTGAAGCAGAAAACCAGACAAATGGTCTTCTTGCCAATTTCACCAGTGTGCTGTATACTCAGCAGTGCGGAAAACAAAAGCTACACAGAATTTCAGCCTGCTATTAGATGTAAAATAACATTCTGGTCAGGTTCTGGTCACCAAAAAAGTGTGTTTGCATTGCAGTTGCACTCACCATAGTGCCATAAGAGGCATTAAAGACATGTTGAAAAAGTACATAATTGTTCTACTAAAATCCCTTCCAGGATTTTCACCTCAATGCTATTCATATAAAGTGCATCGTTTTCACCAGGCAAGTAAATTCTCCCAATAAAGGTGTGTATGACAATTAGGGTTGCAAAAAGGTGGAAAATTTCCAGTAAATTTTGGAAATATTCCTGAAATTTTGGAAACTTTACAGGAATTTTTGGAATAATCCAGGGATTTTTGGAAAAATTCCAGAAATTTACCGGGAATTTTCCACTCCTTTGCAACCCTGATGACAATGGATAAGTCGAATCTGCAATGTCATCAATTACATCATTTAAAAATGTTGTTTTGTTTCGTAAAAAATAACATTGTCAATTTTCAATCTAAAGGCAACCAAACAATCAAAATAAAAAATAAAATAAAACAAAATAAAAGTCTATTGTAAAAGATTGTCACATTAAAAAAATAAAATAAAATAATTTGTAATAAAAGGTTTGACGCTTTGCATTTTTTATTGTTATTATTTTTGTTTTCAATTTATGTAAAAAATAAATGTAAAAAAATAAATGTAAAAAAAAAAATTCTAATATTTTAATTTAATTTTGCAAACTTGAGAACAATTAGACTTTGCATATTTCACATCGGCTTTAAAAAGTAACATTTCTGAAGCCTTGTTCTCAGAACTGTAACTTACAGTACTTAAAATAATCCTCAGTGAACTTTTTTTTTATTACTGATTATAACTAGTTAATTTCATAAAAGCCATGTTAGTAAAGTGTCACTATTATGACTGAAATATGATTTAGAAATGACTGACTATGAATATGAGTTTCCTAAAATCAGATATTATTTTCTAGTGGTGGAAACGATGGCTAGAAAATATATATTAAATTTAATGATAGCATACAGCAGGAGCAGTTCCCCGTTATGACCCTCATAGATCTTTACAGACTGTTTCAAGCTCATCTGAGCCAAGATCAGGTCAAAAGGTCAGCGGTACGCTGATGATAGCTTTCAAGCACTCTGGACTGATAACTGGTGTTTAAGCTGTCGGTTTCTCTGCAGAGGTTTGAACACCTCCGTCTCCACCCCTGAACGTTGATAAATGTTTCCTTACGGGGATTAGACAGCTCTGCACTTTAATTTCACACGTGAACACATCTACAGGAGACTAGAGATGCAGAGAGCAGGATACAGGATGAGGAGAGAGAGAGAGATGGTGTGGAAGGAGAGTGATAGAAACAATGACAAAGGGTGTGGTCTGAGAAAAAGTGATTAGAGGAAGTGGAATAACTGGATGAGGGGAAGCTGAAAAGAGATGGAAGAGTGGATATCACAGAAACATGTCAGGGTCACATTTCACCCAAATATACAGTATATACATATATATTATTATTTATTTTTTTTTGTAATGCAGGAACAGTTTATATTTATTACATATAAAGAGTTTATTGTGTATATACTTCATGTTTTAACGTTTCTAGTCAAAATAACCTGATAGAGATTGATAGAGATTAATTGGAATGCACAATGAAAAAAAACATGATTTTTGAGAATTGTTATCAGTTTTTGTAAATTAATTCATTTTACATTTATTTTGTATATTTATTGCATATATATTTATATGTATTTTAATATTTACTGCTTAAATATCCCTTTTTTTTTTAACTGCAGCAATATATATAAAGAATCTTTAGATTTTATGTCCTTATTTTATTACCATAATACAGTACCATTTATTTATTTTTGTAGAATGAGCGTAAATAAAAGTTAGCTTACTACCAAACAGATATATAAATACGCACTTTACGACAATTACTATTATTTTATTGTACTAATACTAGCATTGGACAGTATTGGGAAGTAAAGCAAATTATATTTGATACTTAACATTAATGATAATTTGGGGGAAATATACATATTTGTCATGAAAGGATGACCTTCGAATGAGAAAAACTGTATTTACATTTCTATACCCAAAATCAAAGTAAAAAAAATCTATAATAATAATAATAATAATAATAAATATGTATATAAATACATACATATACATACACACACACATATATATATATATACATATACATACAATTTGATTTGGTTTTGGCCTGAAATATGACATGAACTTATTATTGACAGGTTTCATAAGATTCCCCACAGAAGCACAATAAGAGATGAAATAAAAAAAAAAAAAGAGTCATGCTAAGAAAGCGATCCCCTCGAGTCTCTCATCCACCGGGACACGTGTGATTACTGAAGCCGAGAATTGCTCTGTCTCTCTCTCACACACTTGAGGGAGAGATGTCAGAGGATAGCGGCCTATCCAGCATACTAAAGATGGCAAATGATGAAATCTCTAGTCCCTGAAGAGCACCTGACATTAAAGCTTTAAACAATAGCAGCTGTCAATCAGTTGAGAGGAGCGATAAGGACAGAGAGGTGAGGAAAAAAGGGAGTAGAACAAGTACAGACTTGCTATGCAGCAGATTTGACATGGGTTAAAAGCTCAGGGCTCATGACGGTACCTTCCGGTCAACTGAACAGTTTCTACCATTCAAACTTGAAATCATCATAAAAGGACTTTCGCAACCCATTTTATGGGCATAACGTGATATATTTTGAGCTAAAAACTGAATTCAGTGGGAATTGATCCGATTTCACATCCAGCTTACCTTTCTTCAAATCAATCTTCATTTTCTTCCCAGGCTTTTTGCTGATCATATTAACCACCGTGACGATTTTGGGGGCGGGGCTCTCGCTGCCATCTTTCAGGGTGGGTGATGCACTGACAGGAGGAGAAGGCGTGGCTCTGTGATGATCCGTTTGGACAGGGGTGTGTCTTGACTGATGAAGCTCCTCCTCTTTATGGGGCGGGGTCTGTGACGTGGGAGGAGTCTGTGGTGCAGGAGGCTCTGGAGACGGCGTCGATGTGTTGCTCGGAGTGAGTTTATGAACCAAGAAAGGACTCTTGACTTTAGGGACAACAGGGATGGGTTCGGCGTTATCGAAAAGCTGTCCGATGAGGCTCTTTTCATAGCGGAGCTTGTTGGCAACAGGAAGCACCTCCAAACATACGGTGGGCAAGGACATGGCTAGGCGAAAGACTTCTTGAGACCTGAAACATCAAGGGCAAAAACACGTTTTATGGTTTTGTAATGTATATTTGGTCACACTTTATATTAGGTGGCCTTAACTGCTATCTACTTACAGCAGAAACGAAGTACAATGCACTTATTGTGTTCAAATTGTATTGCAAAACACAGGTGGGATACGGTTAAGGTTAGGGACAGGTTTAGTGGTGTGGGTAGGTTAAAGGGTGGGTTAAGGTGTAAGGGATGTGTCAACAGTGTAATCTTACTAAGATCAGCCTGGAATTTAACAGAGCAGTGTGATTGTGTTAAAATATCTAAGACAGGAAAGGTGGTGCAGATTTTGCAGTTCACAATAACATCATTAAAATGCATTTATAAAGTAGATAATAAAATATATAAATATGAAAATAAATATAAATTCAATAGGGTGAATTTCCATTTCATGTTGACTTCAACATGAGTAAAATATTGCTGTAATAAGTACTGTAACTAGTCAAACTAATTTTGACACTTTATTCAAAGTTTAGTAAACTAAATTCAGCTTAATTTAATGCTGAAAATGTATATAGTAAAACAAACTCTCTTTTTTGCCTTTTATATGCTGTTATGATTGTTATATATGCAAAATACTGTCATTTTAATTTCAAATTGGAATGATTTTTAGTAAGGACAGATGCCAAATTTCAAACACAATTGAAAATGAAAGACTTTCTGATTAGTTGCCCCTTACGGTCCAATTTTCATTTGCATAAAATTAAATATGGCACCATGCTAATGACATTCAATTGATATGCGGCCACATTTACATAAATCATATTTTACAATGGCTTCAGGTGGCTTATCCAATCAGACTTTTTACTTTATAAAAACCAATAAAATGGATTACTAACAACAGATGTCATTAGACACAATTCAAGCCGTGTAAAATGTGTCAAACTACATTCTGCATTGCGTTACAGATTTTACCACAGTTGAGTGTCTTGTTCTTAATGGTCTAAAACATGGAAAAAACCTACTGGAACTATAAGAAAACTCAGTAACACTTTACAATAAGGTGTCACTTGTTAACATTAGTAAATGTATTAACATGAACAAATAAAAAACAATACATTTACTACAGTATTTCTTGATCTTCGTTAGCATTAGTTCATGAAAACACAATCATTTATTGTTAGTTCATAGTGCATTAACTAATGTTAACAAACACAGCTTGTGATTTTAATAATGCATTAAGAAATGCTGAAATTAGCATTAACTAAGTTCATTCTTAGTTCATGTTAACTAATGATGTAAACTAACCAACCTAAAAACTTTGTATTTAAAATAGAGAGATAGAGACAGAGATAAAATAGAGATTCAGTTCTAGTGTTTTTACTATAAAAACAATCACTAGAACTGAATCTCTCTATTTTAACTCGTTTTAAAATCAGTAACGTTAAATCTGATGCTTTATAATTAATTACTTGTTAACTATAACAACAATCATATTGATGTTACAAAAGCCAAAAACGTTATGCTTTAAATAAAGAAAAGGCTTTGATTCTGAAACATACGCTGGATAACATTTTAACAAGTTAACAAGTACAAAAACACACAGCCAATTAATGGCCAATAATACTAAAATCAAAAGTCAAAGGAAAAAATGGATCTTTCACACATGCATGTGTGTTCATAAATGTGTTAAGCAAACTTCTCAGAGTTCATTTCAGGACGCCGCGGGAGATGTAAAACTGAAGTCTCTTTTCTTTTCTACTTCAAAACCTCTTAACTCTCATAGCCATTTCTCTAACTCTTCCTCTAATAGTGGCACTTCGTTTAATCTGACACTCTTTTGAAGGCTGTCCGATACCGCCGATGCCACTTAATAGGGCAATTCCACACTCGTGGCAACTGTTCTCTTTTGTTGTGTTAAAGTTATAGCACTGCAACTCTGTAAGAAGGTGAGGATGGATAGAGCGATAGATAACGAGGAGGACAAAAGGTTTGGGACGCTGCGAGCGACTAGGACAGAGAGCAGTTGCATGAAAGCAAAAACAACACAAAAGACGGATAATGGAAGAAGAGATTGAAGTGAGCGGGCGGACGATTAGTAATCCACATGACAACAATGAAAGTGTGACGGATGAAAGAGTCAGACACTCACTGAGCGAAGGACTTGTCTATTAACTCTGTGTCATTGATCTGCACGATGCACTCGTCCTCTTCAAAGATCCCCTCTCGTTCAGAGCGGCTGTGCCTCTCGATGGCTCGGATATTTAGACCCAGAGTCCTGATGACACAGACAACAAACAGCTTTCAGACACGGAAGGTAATTCAGAAAATAACTGAGGATAATTGTACATGAGATGATGAATTTCAACCGGAAATTACTTGTATAAAATGTAGTTTTGTTAGTACACAAAATAAAATTGTGGTGGAACTGTGGCCTAGCAGTTTGCTTGTTCGCCAGATGCAGTGGGTGGTTATGTAAATTTGGTTAAAATAATATAAATTGAAAAAAAGCTAAATAAAAAAAGCAAAGCAAAACAAAAAACATAACAAAACAAAACAAATAAACACACAAAAATGCTTGGATGATCTGTCAAGATCCGTGTCTGGAGAAATGTCATTTATTTTAACCAAGGTGCAGTGAAAACATTTTTAAAATGGAAATATGCATGAAGATACAGTACTGTATGTCCAGAATTCATTATATAAAGCAGGATAAAATAAAATAAAATAAAATGAAATTAAATGTGTAGGGAAAATAAATTATGAAATAAAAAAAAATTATTGGAGAATTCAAAAGTGGAGATATGCATAGAGATACAGTGCTGTGTGTTCAGAATGTATTATATGTAGCAGGATAAATAATAATAATAATTAATTAAAATAAAGATTAAATTAAACTAAATTAAATGTTTGGATTAAAATAAGGATATGTCCAACATTTATTATAAGCAATGTGTAGGGGAAAAAATAAAGTATATGATAAAATTATGTGTAGTATCTTAAATAACGATAAGTTCGTTTATAATAATTTCATAATATCAGGCATCTTTTTGAAACTTTTTTTTTTCTCTTAATGAAACTGGAGAAATTTGCCTCTTTTCAAAAAAACATTTCAATTATGCTTTTTACTGGGAAAGTGAACTAAATACAGGATTTCATTTGCTGTGATTTCCTTGAAGACTTTAGGGTTTCCTTTGCGACTTACACACCCTCAAGAGCAGTTCACCCGGCCACCAGACAGGTTTGCCCACCTACAGAGAGAGGGTCTGTTTCCATCCGGAGCTCAACAGGGCGCACAGGCCCAGCAACAGGAAGCATGTCAGCGTCCACCCAAGAAGGACTTCCTGTCACACAGCACGTGTGTGTCCTTGCCCTGAGCACTTAACCTTTGGCCTGCTCACGCAGCCTGAAAGAGCCATTCTCTTAGCTACTTCCTGCAAATGTGTGAGTGTGTGTTTATAGGTGAATATGAATGGAATACTGTTGACTAATCACTTCGATATTATGAAAGTAAAACTAAGTCATGCACACATGACCTAGATAGTGTTTATAACTGTGACATAAGGTGATGCTACTTCTTTACAGAGTATAAAACATAAAACTGAACTAAACTAAAATAATGTAATCCTCAAAGTGGGTAAACATTAAAAAAGCTAGTTTAGTTATAGTACATGGGACAACCTGATCAGCTGACAGTTTTATATAATATATAATACAGTTACATAATATTTATTGTATAAAATGACAAATGGACAAAGTTATTATAATTTTTTTTTCATTACATTTTATTTAATTTAAATTGAGGTAAAATAGACATACTGATCAACTGGTTACACAACGGTGGATGCAAACATAAAATAATAATTGAATTTCTTTTTTTTTTGGTCTCAGAAGTTTGCAACCAATTTTACTTCCGTATTGTGACAAAGAATACAGAATGAGGAAAATAGAGGGTGTGGCTTGTTTTATATACTGCAAACTGATTGGATGTAGTAAAGTAGGAGGGGCATGGTTAACAATGTCATGTTAATCTTCAAACTGATCTCATCACAAAAGGCCCGTCATTATAGAGGGGAGGGACATTTTCAGATATAGAATAAAGATTATGAAGGCAAACATTTTTTGTGGATTGACTTGCACAGTTGAATTGTTCATCAACAAAAAAGCAATGTTCGCCTACACAATAAAAAAAGCTAATTTTGCTATCATGTAGACTTAAACTCCAACTGCTAGTCTGTCAGATGTATAGAAGCTATAGAAGTCTACAAAAGTCAATACTTGAGAATAAAACAGCAGAATTTGAAAAAGTGCATCTTATGGTCCATTATCATGCAAGTGTGTAAAGATGCCATGAATCTGTGTGTGTGTGTGTGCTTTACCTTCCACTCAGTGAGGAGCAGTATGATATGACTTTGATGCCCAGAGGCCCGAGGTCTCCAGAAATCTCCACCGTCCGTGTGAGGCAGCTGCAGTAAAAAAAACAAAGGAAAAAAAAAACACAACAGTCACGGTGGTTAGTTGCATTTTTCTTGCCAGAACAAAAAAACGACTTTCACAAACTGAAAAATAAATTTTAGAAGTGGAAACTTTTAGCGGAAGGCAATTACATTAGCAGAACAACAGTCACATGTCAAAATGACAAGCCAAAAAACCATTACGGTGGGAACTGTCTTGGATATCAATGGAGTGCTCCTCCTGTCACCTGCATCATTTCCTCAGGTCTAGAGCTCTCGAAGTGTGTGTACCGCTACAGTGTTCAATCACACCCTCCGACCTTACGCTTAAAGTAAATGTGAGTGCTGTTTGCCCATGCAAATCTATGCCCACAACACTATTACGAAGTTTTAGTGTTTGCTATGTGATTATGTGCTATGTGGTTGCAAGGGTGTTGTGGGTGGATACTAGACTAATGCTAATGGGGTTGTGGAGGAATGAGTAACATTTGTTTTAGCTTAGGTTTTACAGTTGAAGTATACAGATTTTCACCCATGTTGCCTGGCAGTCCAAAAATTCTATTAAAAGAATGCATACATACATATACAATATATACATATATATACACAGTACACAGAAACACACACGAGTACTTGACACTGCGGAAACACACAGGTAAACATGGAAATGAGAAATAAATTTAAAACAAATAAATAAAATGTTTGGATTGGTAAAACACTAAAAATGTACAATTTAATACTAAAATAAATACTTCAAGTGAGTAAATATATAATTAAAACAAACGCACACAAGTACACAAAGTAAAACTTATTAAATAAATATGAAATGCACTAAACTAAACCAAAACAGTTTAACATCACAATGAGCATTTACCACCATACAGTACTTGGCACTACCACGGTAACACAATAATGCATGCATGTACTGTATATGAAAGGCATGTTTGCGATGCATTGAACCAGTATTCGCATCCGTGTACTTGCACAGAGTATGTTTCTGGCCTGCAGCAGTCAGTGCATTTAAATCACAAACCCACACACAAAAGCTCAAGTATTCACCAGCTACTTTGTACTCTTGTCAACACACACTGCAAATCCATTTGCTGTTTATGTCCTGCGGTACGACATTAATGACCAAACAAATGAGCCGAAAGCCAGCAGAGTCACTGCCATTCAGTGTGTGTCTGAGATGAGAGCCGAAGGCAAAGGTGCCTACCTGCATCTCTCATCACAATACAGACAGAACGGAGGAGAAGATGAGAGGAGGAGAGAGAGAGAATGATGTGAGCTCTTCAATCTTTGTCAGAAATAAGAGGCTTTTCTGGAAGATTCAGACAAGCTAGACAAATCAGTTACTTACGAACTCAAACTTTATTATTTTTGCTTATTTTAAGACAGATGGATGGAACGAATGAACATTAGAACGAACGAGTGATAGATGGAT
>JAUMHR010000042.1:14617578-14635887 GCA_032361145.1 Enteromius fasciolatus | reverse complement strand
GTGAACAACAACGTTACTCCAGCCCACAAAGAATCGGAATTGAGAATCGAAAAGAACCGAAATCGAAAGGAAGAATCAGAATCAGAATCAGAATCGTTCAAATCAAAACGATGCCCAACCCTAGTTAAAATAGTCCATGTGACATCAGTAGTTTAACTGTAATTTTCTGAAGCTACGAGAAAACTTTTTGCTTGCAAAGATAAAAAAATATTCCATATCAGTCTTCGACACACAGTTGAACCACTGATGTTTCATGGACTATTTTAACAATATCATCATTACCTTTCTGGGCCTAGAACATGGTAGTTGCATTGCTGTCTATGTAGACTCAGAAAGCTCTCGGATTTCATTAAAAATATCTTAATTTGTGTTGCAGTTACAGTTTGGAACAACATGAGGGTGAGTAATGACAGCATTTTAAGTTTTGGGTGAACTAATTGCTTACCTTTATTACCGAAATATACATTTTAAAGTTAACAATAATCCATAAAACCTAAAATGTTACATTATTTTTACAATAAGGTTAAGGCAACCAAAGCTAGCAGCATCTTTTAACATTTTTGCTTTCAGTGCACTTTCATGCCAATTTTCTTCCACTTTCTTTTTAGTTTAGAGTAGGGCTGCACGATGTGGGGAAAATGTCACATTGCGATTATTAAGGTCAAAATTGCGATTTGCAAATGCGATACGATATACAAGTGGTTTGACTCAACTTGCTTGTTATTAAAGAAAATGCACAGATTACTAATAATGCTGAAATCTGTATTTCTCAACTGAGATACAGTATACAGTGCAATCTAGCAACAACAAAAAATTAACAATGTTTTGAAATGAAAATAAATTAGACGCTGAAGGATGTCTCATTGTGTCTTTGCATTGACTTAACATGTAAATCGCTCGCGCTTAACGCTTCATTCGCGTCTGGTGTGAACGCAAGAATGAATGTCTTGTTACGTCCACAAATGCATTTGTTTATTTAATATAATCGCAACATTTGCTGTAATGTGATCTCATAGGCTGACATCATGATTGCGATGCAGCACTAGTTTAGAGATTATGTTAACTTATTTTGTATTCCACTGGAAGAAAGTCGTACACACTCAGATTCGTTCTGACATGAAGGCAAGTCAAAAATGCTGATCGTTATTGGAAGAACTCTCTCTTTCCGACAACTGCCCACACACCCAAAGATCATCGTAATCAACTCATAACACCACCACAAAAACAGAATATGAACCAGAGTGATTAAGTGTTTAACTGACTAAAGGAAACAGTGTGGCAAGTCCTCCCAGCATGACCTCTCCGTCTCCCAGAGTCCACCGGGGCCCCGTCTACAGCAACTCCACGCATTAACGTCATTCATCATCCCACACTGAATATTCATGGGCAGGGCCCTGGGGTCAAGCCAAGCACCATCACTTCCTGCTGGGGGTTAATGGGCATCAGAGCAGGGGTGGGGCTTTAATCTGATTCCATCGCCATGGCAACTTCACCCTAATCAACCTCCGTGGGAGGTGCAGAACGGTCTAATGAAGATGCTGTGACTCCCTCGTGCTGGCTTTGTATTAAAGTTGATTAGCATGCGCTACTAACAGTGAGACCTCGTCTTGGTGGAATGTTTCCAAAGGATGATAAAGATTATTATAACAGAGACGAAAGCCGCTTGACTGCATAATGGGCAATAATGGGCCCGGTCAGAGTGAAAAATGGGTTCGCAAGAATGTTTTTTCCGTCTAAATGGAAGGAAAACACTTTCAGGAAGAAAAGGAAAAATGCAATATCGTGCAGGAATCAATAGCGGCGAGTTAAAGAGTAAAAACTTTTCCTCGTTTCCTATTCAGTCCAAATTTCATGCCAGAAAGTTTGCCAATAAGCTGTTTTATTGGAGTCGAAACGGCTCTGTTCCAAAACTAAGTGGGCTGCTTATCTAGCTGCGCATCAAAATGCTCTCGATGCGAAGAGTGATGCAAACAAGATGAAAGAAAAATACGCTCACGCTTTATTTTAATGTGTCCTTGCAAGTGTAATTGCATTTAAGTACTGAGTAATACTAATTAACTACATGCACTTACCACATGGTTAGGGTTAGGCTTACTTTCATGTAATTACGTATAAATAATTGTTAATGTGTAAAAAGGACACCTTGAAATAAAGCGTTCCCAAAATGAATAATGCAAGCATCACTTTTGCTGTAGCTCAAACTCAGTGTTAAGGGTTTGTTTAAATTAACCCCAAGTCGTAAACTTCAGCACGTACAGTAACTAGTCCAGCTTGTGCTACAGCCATGAAGGACTCTTCAAATCAGGGAATTATTATTACTTTTCATAAGTGAACCAACTTATTTTCACCTGGTAGACAATAAAAGCCCCCGGCACTAGCAACTTTACTGTATTTTCATAAATATTAAATGACCAGAATTTCTCCTCTAACACACAAACATGCTCAATTATCATGCATCTTCATTTGTCAACATCTGCAAATCTATATTTATATCCATATCGCAACAAAAGCACACAGACCGCATGAATAAAACAAATAAATATCATATTTTTCCATGTCTCTGATAGAGAGATTAATTCTGCCACCAACATCTTCATCAGAATAACAATCTTTTAAAATCTCAGAAATGTGATAAACTCGAATGAAAGAAGTGGCTTAATGATCATAAGCTGCTTTGAAAATGAAATTAATATTTTATTAGTAATTATTCAACCCCTGCTGAGAAAGATTTCATAATTTGTAATGTATGCATCTAGACTTCTTACCATGCTTATTATTCTAACTTAAGAGATTTTATGAGTCATTCATGGCACAAAACGCTTAAATATTAATATTAACATTCATCAAAAACATTAATATTAAGTATGGCGGATATAGTAGTTATTCAACAAGTTATTCAGCCAGGGCTTACAGTTTGTTACACAAAAAGGGCACATTAAAAATAAATACAGAAATGCTGCCAAACTGGTTCCAAACTAAAGCCAAAGCTCCTGAAATAGTGATGATGTCACTGGTGTGTACACGAATCTGCTCAAGGCAGGGAGGGCAGGCTAAACATGTCTCATGTCCCAACTAAACGTCTGAAGTAACTAGCTTTGCTAGTTCCCACTTCTTCTAGACGTAGGACTGCGTTTATGAATGTCCGGGCAGAATGTAAATATACTGCAGTGGCTTGGACATGTCATGTGACAGAAGGTACTGCTGTGATTGGCTGACTACCCTAAATCACAGCTTGTCCGCAAACCAGCATAAATGAGCCAAACTGGGAAAAAACTGATGAAATGGTTATAAGCTAAAGAGCTCACCTGCTCAGATAGTAGTCCAAAATAAGTTTTTGTTTTTGTTATATTTGTATATTTACTGTGTGTATTTAAAATATCATTAAATGTAATAATCTTAAACACACACAATTATTAATTATTACTAATTATTTGTAATTTTACTTTTTTTTTTTTTTGGTCGTCACTATCCTAGGTTTAACCCATTTGTTTTAATTCATTTAAAAACAATAACATGCAATATGCTTCCTAATTATTCAAAATATTTTAATATGCAAGTTAGAATAAGCATGTTTAATTTTTCTTTTTATTAATCTTTTGTTACACTGCATGACAATGTGACATTATTTCAAAAAATTGACATTTTATTCTTAAAACACACATTTGAAACCTTAAAAGTAGACACTTTACTTACATTTAAAGTGCTTTCTATACACAAAAAAAATCTATTTTGTGAATTTCTTTAGATGCGGACATCTTAACATCCTACATACATGTGTTTCTATTTATTTATATAATAACTATACACACTTCTACATATTAAGTAAACAAAATCTTTTATTTTTGATGCGATTAATCACAATTAATCGTTTGACGGCATCAGACAGCATCACATTTAACCACATATCAATCCACGCTAACTTTAAACGCCACAAACGTTTAAAGGTGAGGTGTACCATCATGATACCTGCACTGTTTACTGACAAATGGCTCAAAAAGAAAGAAATTATTATTAATAACAACAGCCAAACCACTAAAGACTGAACTTGTAAACATCAAATTCAAATGGAAACTGAATTTACTCTGAACTAAACAGCCCAAACTCAAAAAGGGAAGTTCTCAGCACAGGCCACTGCGATAAACAATCACACTGCATTCAAACATACCGAGTGACAAACATGCCAGATAATATTCACAGTAACGCAGAAATAACCTCTCGACCCGGTTCTAGTGTTTGTGTACAAGTACCATGGTTTCTTACCTTGTCTTTGTCCTCCACCAGGTCTGTTAGCATGTCATCTGGGTCCAGGATCCCCCCGTCCACATACTCCACATGGAGCGTCCGCACTAGGAATTCCCCATCCTGTCGAAAACAATAGGTCCATTAGATGTGCCCCGTTCAACAACAATACGAGTCTAATCAGAAGTTGGGAGGTTTTAGAGAAACAACATGCTGTTTCGTTCTCAGAATTAGCAGAAATAAAATTTACTTAAAGTTCCCCTATTAAGGATTTTTTGACAATGACCTTTCACGTAGTACGTAACACAGGCTCTAAGTGAATGAAAACAACGTTTTAAATCTGAAAGTGCACTGTGTATAAAGTTATTGTCTCTGAATCAATGAAGTCTTTTTTAAATCGAGTCCCAAGCGGTTTCATGTGTCATGAAATATTAGCATATCGCCTGCCCACCTGTTGGTTTTTTCATGTTGGTCTGAATGAAAACGTAAATTCATTGGAGCGTTAAAAGCTCACAAACACTGCTTTAAAATCAAATCCACCATTAACTGGAGGGGTTTGGAAAAATCAATCGTTTTATGAATCATTTGGGAGTTGTTGAACAAATAAAGGTAAAAATAAATGCATAATATAACGATTTCTGATCTTGCACGCACATCAACCTGTTGTTTGAAACTCCCAAAACTAACATATCAAAACATAACCCATAATAGGGGCACTTTAAGCAAAAGATTAATAAATATATTGGCAGATAGAGACATTATATTTATCATTATTAAATAACTCTACAGAATAATTGTTATTATATTTACTAATCTGACTTGAATTGAACATCATGTTACTGCCGTCACTTCAAATCACTGTAACACACCGTTTGATCTCACTTTCTTTGAGAACTACTTTGTTATAAATAGATAAGCATGCAAAACGCAACAGCATGTGTTTGAACTCGTTTGACATGCTAGAGGCAGCTCTCATTTGTTTTGGCCTTTAGTCATGATTGGGAAACAATAGCAGCTTTAATGCTATTTCTCCCATGGCCATGATTGTATGGAAACTAAGGAAGCGATGACAATTAAAGGTGTGAGTTTCCTGTCCGGGACCGTCACAGCCTAGACAGACATGTTAATATTCACATAATCAGAGAATAAGCTGATTAAGTGTGTTTTTCTTTTATTCACTGTACACTAGGGCTGCATGATTTGGGAAAAATTACACATTGCAATTATTAAGGTCAAAATTGCGATACGATATACAAGTGGTTTGACTCAACTTGCTTGTTAAGAAGGAAAATGCACACACAGATTACTAATAATGCTGAAATCTGTATTTCTCAACTGAGATACAGTATACGGTGCAATCTAGCAACAACTAATTAAAACTAAATTGTACAAAATTAAATAACAGTGACATCTTTACATTACTGAATTTAATTAACATTAAAATACAATTAACAAGTCAAAAGTACAGATAAATAAAACAAATACCCATTTTTATATTTTTACATGTTATCCCAAAACATTTTAGCAGGATGTAACACATACTTAGTACATTTCTTTTGGTTTCTCTTGTCCAGTGTGCCAATCATTTTCTCAATCATTTTTCTTTGCTAAAAGTGCATTCACACCTGAGGGGACTTGGGCGAATATATATCGCTATTCGCGTGTAGTTGGATGCTTGAACATGTTGAGTTTACGCCGGTTTCCTGAGCAGCACGTATTTTTTCCCGTGCTCATGTTAACGCAAGAGAGCACATGGGCGGCGCAGAAGCGGGTGCAGAGGAATGACATAAATCAAAGCACATGGCACACAGTGTTCGGAGAAGAACGCTGGAAAATATGACAGAAAGATGCTTGACTATAGCCTGCTGCAGTACAAGCTGCCAGTATGAAAGCACAATTGGCGCGCTGATCATGCTCTACGTACGCGCTGCTTATTCGTGCCGTAAAACCGGCGTGTTTAACGCGCCACTTAATGTCTAATTGCGTCTTTGCATTGACTTAACATGTAAATCACTCGCGCTTAACGCTTCATTTGCGTCTGGTGTGAACGCAAGAATGAACGTCTTGTTACGTCCAAAAATGCATTTGTTTATTTAATATAAAATCGCAACATTTGCTGTAATGTGATCCCATAGGCTGAATTTGTGATTGTGATATGATTAATCGTGCAGCACTACTGTACACTATGGCCTTATTGCTTATATACGGCCAGCTATATAAAAGCAAAAAACCTTGTAAAATACTATGATAATAATAATAAAAACTGTTGTGCATCAGATCAGCATATTAGAATGATTTCTGAAGTCTGGAGTAGAGATGTTAAAAATTCAGCTTTGGAATAAATTACATTTTAAAATATATTATATATATTATATTATATATTAAAATAAATAAATATATTTATTTATTTTTATTATATAAACATAATACATTTTTGTTAAATATTTACATGCAAGTTTGCGTATTTTTATACACATAATAAATATACACAAAGCTTTTATTTTGGATGTGATTAATCACGATTAATCATTTGACAGAAACAGAATTTATGCTTTTGCCCTGACAAGACAACAGGATGAGTTGGGTTACAGGTTAACAGAGAACTTGAAAATTGATGGTGGGAACACATACCTACATAATCAGATAAGATAAGTCAAAGTCGTGAGTTGTCATAGTTTAAGTGCCATCAGCTCATTACCAAACAAACTCGCAGGACGACTTTCCTACATTGGTTCAGGGTGAAAAAAAAAAAAAAAAAAAAAAAAAAAAAAAAAAAGCACTACAATGTCAGAAAGCAT
Organism: Enteromius fasciolatus; assembly: GCA_032361145.1. Classification (NCBI taxonomy): domain Eukaryota; kingdom Metazoa; phylum Chordata; class Actinopteri; order Cypriniformes; family Cyprinidae; genus Enteromius; species Enteromius fasciolatus. Next base: position 14,628,850 of record JAUMHR010000042.1, on the reverse strand, counting down.
ATTTGGCTGATGACACATGACATAACAGATCGAGGTCAACGCCTATCAGTAGAAACCTCAATGAAACGGTTAACACAAAGGACAATAATTCCTACAATCACCTCGTCATGTAGCCATACTGAATGTTAAACCACTGCTGTTCCATACAAACAATGAAAGTCATTTTCAACGTAAATCTTTGTGGAAACAGCATTAAATATTTTATCTTGGTGAATTTCATTATGTGCGCACTTTGAGGATACATTGTATCTGTGTTTGAATATACTGCTGATACAGATTATAAAGTGTCCTGTATAATCAATTAATGCGAGCTGTGCTCATTCCTCCATATTTGCAAAGTTTGAGAATTCAATACAACAAAATGTAAGTAACAACTCTTGTTTTTTGCCTTTGTTGTTGTCAGTGCCAGTATGCACCCTGATCGTGTGCAACTGATGTACACAATAAAATAAATCTTGTGTTCAAAGGACTTTTTTTCAGTGTATACACTAATCTCTTCTTAAGGAGATGCAGAATTCACTTTCATTGTTTGAACTGAAATGTGTCTTTGCCGTGTGTGTACACAACCACCACTAAGTGTTTTGGTGTTGAATGTAATAATAAACATAGCAGTCTTCATTTACTGCACACATCTGGTCCGCTGAAGACGCAGTGTATTACGTTTGTTTTTGGAGGGAATGCACCCCATGCATCTACAGTATGTTCGCACAAATCATGACCCAGCTTCACCTACAGAAGTGAGGAGGAGTTTTTATGAATCTTTGCAAATTACCTTTACTAATAATGTGCTAGTTAGCTAGCCTGGTTTCCGCGACTATAAAACTCATAGGAGCTTAGTCTGGCAAAGCCACCTTACTACCCGCCTTCTGGGAGGCGGGCTTAACATGCGTCCATCAGATGCCTCTGTATACTACTGGACGACTCTACAACCAATCAGACCACTCATTCTGATGATGTATGCGTAGTGACGGAACCTAAAGCCATCGTAACCAATTGTAGCTAGCTTCATTAAAGCAGTAGGGAAATGTCTTTACTTCTGCTCCGTTTTCAAAGAAAACCTGTCATGAACATTTTTTGCAACAGCAGAGTCGAACGATTGTTGCTGCTCGGTACCAGCCGATATGGTTTTGGGTTGCAGAACTGCTGCGTCATCGCGTCATGCCGGGGGAGGGAGCTCGTTTCTTATTGGTTCCCACATTTTAACATCATAAAACGGCAGCTTTGCCAGACTAACTGTACTCGCGAAGTGAATGTGGAAACATGGACGTGTGGAGCTACTAATATAGGGTCCATTTTAAAGGAATAGTCCACCCAAAAATAAAAAATTGCTAATAATTGACTGTATGTAGATGGGTTTGTTCCTCACTAGGACAGATTTGGCATTAAAAGCTAGAAAATGTAGCATTAAATCGCTTGCTCACCAATGGAGTGAATGGGTGCCGTCAGAACAATAGACAAACACCTGATCAAAAACATCACAATAATACACAAGTAATCGTCGCGTGGATAACTTATGAATTGTGTGATGTTATTATCAGCTGTTTGGATTCAGATGGCACCCATTCACTGCAGAGGATCCACTGGTGAATAAGTGATTCATTCTTGTGCTTTTCCTACCACAAATCCACCATGAGAAAAACAAAAATACAAGATCTGATTACCTGCGCATTAAACAGCAGGAAGTTCTGAGAAGTAGTTTGGTCTCAAATGTCAAACACAACCAGTAATCAGAGTCTCCATCTATGCAAACTAGAAGTAATTTCAACACGCGCTAATTGTAAAGGATTCCTCACAGCTACAATCTTTAATTAGTATTTTTTTTTTCGCTAGGGCAAGCGCATTATGATTACTATTGTGTATACTGAGGGTTAATGGTCTGAACAAACCCCTAATGCCAAGTACTAAATGTCAGCATATAACTCATCTGGCACGGCTGGTGTTACAAAACCTGAAATCAGTTGAGAACAGGTGCCCAGTGCAGAAATTGTTTGATAAAACAACTTACATTTTGCAATTATGGAATGTACAAAGGCATTTTAACCTCGCAGTCATTAATCAATTATGGCTGAACTGTAAGCAACATTAGCAAACAATTTTACCTTCATAATCTGAAATATTTCCAAAAAAACCTAGGTTATTCAACAAGAAAAAAAAGTGAGTGAATGGAGTATTACAAGAGCAGAGGGGCTGAAGATAAGAGACCGTTTGGGCTTAGTTTTTAGTGGGCCTTTACGTAAACAAAAATTAAAGGCATTTCAGAAGTGGAGCAATTTTGGACAAACTTTATTTATTTATTTTTTAGAAAAACATGCACAACGATACCTGTAAATAATTTAAATAGGGTCCATTTTAAAGGAATAGTTCACCCAAAAATGAAAAATTGCTGATAATTGACTGTATGTAGATGGGTTTGTTCCTCACTAGGACAGATTTGGCATTAAATGCTAGAAAATGTAGCATTAAATCACTTGCTCACCAATGGAGTGAATGGGTGCCGTCAGAACAAGAGACAAACACCTGATCAAAAACATCACAATAATCCACAAGTAATCATCACGTGGATAACTTATGAATTATTGTGATGTTTTTATCAGCTGTTTGGACTCATTCTGATGGCACCCATTCACTGCAGAGGACCCACTGGTGAATAAGTGAAGTACTGTAATGCTCAAGATGAAGACACTAATTCATCTATATCTTGGATGGTCTGAGGTTACGTACATTTTCAGCAAATTTAAATTTTTTGAGTGAGCATATGCACACAGTCCTATAGGGCTTGATATTGCATACCCACTGTGACAGAGCAATTTGTTGTACTGATGGCTTTGTGCTCTTGGAAGTGTGCCATGTGTAGTGATCTCAACAGCACTGCCTGCCAAGTCAGCTCTCCAGCCATCCTCAGAGGTTAGCAACAGCCTGAAAGAGCCCAGCTATGGCAGGATAATAAAGCAGTTTTCCTCTGCTGTCAGGGAGGTAATCTCAACCAGTCCGTAAGATCTTGCTGGACACGTTAACATCATTGAGTGGGACGTATAGTTTTGTTTCACTGTTTTCGTACCTGCTGTGGGGAGCAGACAGACTACTAACTGCATTTCCCGAAACAGTGGTTTAGCAGGTTGAATAATGTGGATTTACTAGTAACGAGATTTATTTTCCAACCGGTAGCAAGCAGTGCAGTAAAACAAAACACACTTACTCTACACACAGACTTTTTTGACATTAACATATCATGTACTTTGTCTTACTATGCAAGTAATACATGTAATCAATTTCTTCACCCCAATTTTTATTTTTCAGCACCTCCCCTCCTAACACCAATAATAGAGACCACTCTTTTATGTTTTATTAAATTCAGAAATGTGATGATTTTCTTCAAAGAATCATATAAACTTATAGTTACTTCAGTGAAGATTTACTGGCCCCCTTAAATAGCTTCAAGTACATTACCAACCAAAGGTATTCTGTCAGTACATAATACTGTTATCTAAGGTAAAAGTCTTTCAGATATATTTTACAAAGATATTAAGCAGCACAGCGGTTTTTAACACTGCTAATAATACAATGATGTTTTTAGAGCAGCAAATAAAGATCTTGATGCTACAAAAGTAGCTTTACATCAAAGAAATAAATTATATTTTATAGTTTTTGTATTTTTAACTGCACTTTTAATTAAACTGGAGTAGATTGCATTGTAATTATACAGCCCTGAAATTTAAACAATCATGCAGCCAAATTCCCAAAATGGTGCCTGGCCTTCATTAATAAAACAATGTAATTGCATTGTTGACATCACTGTAAATTGGCCATACATTAAACTAACAGCTCATATCTCAAAGTAAATGTAAAATTAAACATCAATCCATAGCACAGTCACATTTGCATCAAATTTTAAATCTAACATCATCAACACAAATTGCCCATTTGTTATGTGATATGCACAAGGTCTAATCAAGGAGAACTGCATCATGGATACACGGCTATCATAGATGAAGGGCTCAATACTTCAGTGACGCACGAGACCCGAGAGGTGGGTTGACAGAATAGATAAAGCTCCCACGTCTACCCCAGCACGCCTGGCACCGTCCCATCCCATCCGACTGAGCCAATCTCAGCCGATAACGTCCATCAGTCAGGCATACTAAAACCTCCCATAAAGCCAGCCATCACAGCCCTAGAGTCCAGGCCAAACTAATCAAACACAGCCTGCCACCTGCATTTGGAGATAGGGAGCGATTAATGACACGTCTGTATTTGTCACATAAGCCCCGCTTTATTCCAATTGGCATCTAGTGCCAAAGCTGGACAAAAGGACTATAATAGTTAACGGTAACCAAGCATTGCAGGATTAAAAAGGCCTGGTGCTCACTAAAGACTAATGTAAGTATTGATATCAAAGAGCCCCTCTATAGTGGAATATAGCTAGGACTTAAATGAAAGATTATATGAAGAATTAGAAGATCTAAGCAGTGCATCAACTAGAAGATGTGAAAATTGCGTAACTTATTACTATTAAGAAGCAACATTTCACCCTATATAAGCGTACTTCTGGAGATTATAAAATGTAAAAATTAATGCAATGCATCAACTTTTACATTCTCAATTTGAACAATAATGGCTTTGCTTATAAAAGGAAATGTTACAAAATAACTATAATGCACAAGACATAAATACACAAATAGTTTACTAGAACAAATGTTACAGTTTTGTTGTTTGTTTGTTTTTTAAGTTGTAAATAAAACAAAAATCACTGGCTACATTTTACAAAAATTACTATTTCTGTCTTTCTGCTTTAAAAAGTCATTTTTAATCACATTTTATTTCTGAAAAGTATAGCAATATCTTAGTGAAAATATTTTTTGTTTATTTTTTTGGCACATACTTTTCTTTTTTACTCGTTTACTTTTTGATTTTTTTTTCTGTTGACCACAAACTCAAGAGACCTACTGTAATATTTTATAGTATGTATGTATATATATATATATATATATATGTGTGTGTGTGTGTGTGTGTGTGTGTAACTGCAAAAATCTCACACCAAAGTGATGTGAAAGTGACTGGTAACAGAGGTCAATTCAGAAGCCAATTTCCCAGACATATATTGTGCCGTCTTAAAAGATCATGTTTGCAGGACATACTTTTACCCCAGTAACAGATTGCAAGAATGTCTAGAGATAATGAATATTCAAAACAATAGCCAGAAATCTGAAAAACGTCACAGTTGACAGCTCGAGATCACGTGATCTCAGCATGAGGGCACACCCAGTTCCCAATCGTACTATGGCGAAGGCTTACGTTGAATATTAACGAGCCTCGCAACGTCACCATGGGTTAAGTAATATTAATGAGCTTCGCTTAAAATCCTCAACCAGCGTCAAGTAGGGTGTAATTAATATTCATGAACCAGGCCTACGTCATAGTACGATTCGATACCCGGTAAACAGGTGTAGTTTTGTAAATAATTCCAATCACATATCTCATATACTAGCGATATTTAATCAATCCATAATGAATAATCCAATTACTACATTACTACTTAACGGTTTGTCTTATCAAATTCGAACTTAAAAACTACGTTAACGTACCTGTTCAACTATCTTCTTGTATCTTTGAGTAGCTTGATCGATCAAATCCCGCACCATCCAACCGTCTTTACACGGGACGACAATCCTCGTTTCCCCGAAATTTACCGTCACTTTCATCTTGCCTGCGTCATCAAACGTTCAACTATCTTCGTAGTTTGTTTAAACCCTCAGAGTTTCTCTTGAAGCGAGCGCTGAAGAGACAACAGGTGTCATTGGTCAACTGTTACAGGTGATCTTCTTTCTCTTTAAAGTGCTAGAAAAGTATCTAGTAACCCAATATTAAGCCCACGAACGGAATAATCGTCCAGGACTCATTCCAGACCGTGCTCTGAACAGGATTGAACAGTTTCTGGATGACAGAGAAAAGTCTCGATCGGTTTCTCCCGAGTTCGCGCCCGCTGAGGTCCAGAGTGAAACCGGAAGCGGTTAATAGTAAGTGGATAACTCTGACTGCTTTATGAAGCTAACTATGCAGGTTCAGTCCCCATGGAGAACACCTACATCTCACTTGTTCTACATAATATGGAGCTTTTTCTTAAGTAACGTTAGCTGTAAACTCGACATATTTGCACATATCCAGAAATAGCCATATTATATATGAGTAATTTGACGTTTTTACGCTTTTCGGGAGGGGATCTGCTTCTAATATGTGCAGAAACTAATAATTAAATGTAAAGCTCTGAGAAATATTCATTGCATGGAGTAAAAAAAAAAAAAAAAGACTAGGTTATGCATTTAAATTGCATGTGAAATTCATCTAAATTAAGGAAGTGAATCCTGTATTAACCTATAGTTTCACTTTAATACAATGTTTTAAATGATAAACACCATTTCCAAACGTGTAAGTTAGTCTGTAGACTTCCTGTTTGAAATATTAGTTCACAGTCCGGAGGCTCTGCTTTGCAGCTACATATTTCAAAGACAATGGGCTATTCTCAGCGGACTATATTGTGTGTCCCTTTTGGCAAGTGTTTCATTGACCCAATTATACTGTCAACCTTCTTCTACACCCTTCCAGCCCTCTCATCACCCATATACTGTACATGAAGATAGCGATGCAACAGCTTTATTCTTCCCACAGTCGAAAAAACTCAGAATAGCATTCAATTAGTTTAGATTAATAATGCACAAGTGGGCCTATTCTTAATAACTACCCAGACTATATTTGCCCAGAAGACTTACACTGTTCAGAGGTTTGGTGTCTGTATGATTTTTGTAATGTTTTTGAAGTAAGTCTCACCAATGTTGCATTTATTTAACCTATTTATAATCCTTGATATATTTTAAATGTTAGTCCTATAATGCAAAGCTAAATCTTCAGCATTACTCTGCATCAGAAATCACTCTAAAATTGGTGTTAAGAAACATTTGTTATTATTAGCAATGTTAAAAACTATTTTGCTGCTTAATATATTTGTGGAAACTGATGCATGCAACTTTGATTAATCGAAATTCCCAAAAACTCTGCATTAGGAACAAACTGTTATGTAAAAGTGTCACTTTTGATCGATTTTAATGCATGCTTGCACAGTTAACAGTTAAGAAGTAAACGGTAGTATATACACCGATATTACAACAGTACACTGGATAGTAAGCTGGCACTATCGTTATAACAGGAGATGCCAAACTGTGCCATCTGGAGAGGTGTCAGTGCCAGCCAAAACTCAGACTTGTCAGTTTTGGATATCCGATTTCATGCAATTTTAATGCTAGCATTACCATAACCATTTGGAGAAAGTTATGGTTCACAATCCTGTTCCTCCTCATAAAATATAATGGGGAAAATAAAGCGCAAAGTGTTTTTTGGAACATTCATTCATTTAGGAAGTGTAGATGGTCTCATAGCGCTCAAGTTTATGAGGCACGCATTTAAAGCGAGAATGACAGATGTGTCAAACATCAAAAATACTGCTTAGCCAGCACAGAGGAGTTAATGGAGCTGCTGTAGCTATCCGGTAACCATTATAACTATAAAACAGCGTGCCTCAAATGCTACGAATTGTTTAAGCATGAGAGCATTTAAAAAATCTCTAGGGTATCAAGCAATCGTTTAACATGATGGCTACAATCAGCGGGAAGCGCTAACATAAATCAACTGTGAGTCCTTGCATAAACAAACCTTTCACTGCCAATTAACTTTTCATTGTCTACAGCTATTGCTAACCAGTCAAGTGCTCTTATTTGTGTCATATCATTTATTTGCATAAATTTTTTTGTTTTGTTTTCGTGCCTGCAAGGTGCTCAAGCTGAAGTAAAAGTAACAATAAATACATTAAATAAAAAGTGTAAGTATGTATGTACCTGGTAATGCAGGTGAAAAGTGACCATGTAAAATATAATTGATTTGGTTTGCTTTTTAAATAAATTAATCTAAAAAAAATAAAAGAAGTTTAGGTTTAGAGTAATATAAATACGAGTAAATAAAGGATTTCAATTTTGTGGTGAACTATCCTTTTAAACGTACTTTAGCTTAAACGAACACAAAATGAATGACTCCCAAACCTTATTGCAAGAATTTGATGTTCATGCGAGTCAGAAATGGACAACATATCTGAAACTGATAGTTGTAAGCTGACACTGCATTCTATATCATCAACATCAACCAAAACTCTGCATGGTGGTGATGGCGTCAGAGTGTGGGAATGTGTTTCTGAGCTGGCTTGCTCTGCTCCAGCACGTCCTGGAGAAAAACCTCCCATCATGCATCTGAAACAGAGAGAGTAAATAATTTATAACACGTAAAGGATGAGAATGAAACAAATAGCACACGAAGGCTCGGTCAGAAGCAGTCAAGATGCTGAAACAAGCCGTTCCTGGAACATTCCTGGAGTTCCTGGAAGTTCTGTTCAGGCTAAAATTCCAACAAAGTGATATGAGAAACCGCTATCGGATTTCAGAAGGCTGTCATTGCTGTTGAAGGCGGCACAAGGAATTAAATTTCACACAGCAGACACAGGTGTTCAAAAACATAATTTAATTATTTTTTGTAAAAAGAAGCCTTTTTTCCTCCAGTAAGCTTCCCTTAATGTTATAGAATTTTTTATTAAAATCCAAAAAAGAAATAAGCAGCAAAAGATCAGAACAACAAGGAAGCTAATATTGCGGGGGTATAATGTAATTTCACCACTCTCATTTTGTGTGGCGGCAAAGTATTCATTTCACGCTTATAACCTCGGTCTGTAGTGTTTTAATTGATTGGGCTTGATTAAATGGCTTATTGCGATTGCACTGGCGAGTATGAAAGTAGTAAAGCACTGTTCTGCAGCTGCTAGACATGTAAGCATCATTTCAGTGAGTTCATGGAGAGGGCAACAGAAAGAATGAGACTCCTTTTTGGTCGAAGAAAAGCTGTTTATCTTTCCCCTATTGTGAAATAACGTGCTTAGGAGGGATAGAGGCCTGCACGCAAAAATAGCTTGTTCAAACAAATGATCATTTTATGCTTATGTCTTCAGTGCTTTATATACAGTACATGGTTTGCTTGCAATGGGCTGCATTCAGAATGGAACAGCATAATGCTTATAAAAAAAGTGGAGTTACCTTCTTTAAAATGGTTATTCTGCATTTTTTTTTTTTTTTTTTTCAATTTAGAGTCAAGATAATGTTTATTTTACGTTTTTTTTTTTTTACGTTTAAGTAATGTTTAGCTGCTTATATTTTAGCAATCAAGCTGTAGATATATATATATATATATATAAATATATATAATTTTTTTAATTTAAATTAAATTAATAAATTAAATTAATTTATTTTATTGTTACAAAAAAACTAAGTTGTAATATCTGCAGAGTCAGCTTAAAATAATGATAATTTATTAAAATTAAACAAATTTTTAAATGTTATTCAAAATATGTGTGTGCAAAATAAAGTGGTGGCAAATCATTAGTGAGATGAATTCTCATGAATTCTCCAGAATTGTGAGATTAAAAAAAAAACTGATTTACAAGGTGCAAACTGTGAATTTAAGAAAAATATCTAAATTACAAAATGTTAGAAAACATAAAAAGAGATAAAAAGTTGCAAAAATCAAAAGGTCAGCAACCATTTTTTTATGGTCTTTATTATTTAGCATTTAAAGAAATTGTTAACCAGTTTTTACCAAAAAAAATTACGAACTATTTGCTTTTTTCCAAAAGAAAATAAAAAGAGATTTAGAACCAAATTCAGAATTTATGTTTAGGCCTATATATTGCAATTTGAACAAAGTCAAAATTAAAAGATACAAGCAACCTTTTTTTTTATTCTGTGGCAGAAACAATATTTCATAAACAGCAAGTAGAACATTGAAATGTTGTTTTCTTTTTTGTAAAACGTAGTCCAATCATCCTTATTTACAACTTCACACTATATTGGGCAAAAATATTAAGTATGATATGCTAGTGTACTTCAAACATAAGCAAACAAAATGTATTGTAGTTTTGAAGGGTCATGTATCAAAAGTACCTTTGTTATAGGGAGCACCTTCGTTCACTAGTGCTTCCTGTTGTGGGTGGAACTGTGCGGTTATTCTCCGTGAGCCCATTGAAGCAAAGGGAACAGATCGGTTTTACACACTGCGTGTCTGTTTAAAGAAAATCCAGCTTCCTTCATTTTATCTCATTACAAGGAGGTTTTGACTGGATGTGACTTCCCCCACAATGCAGTTCTGCTCTCCTTATCTAACCAACAAGAGAGATCATGAGACATGTAATGCAAGGCCTGTTTTAAACTTCCCAGGTCAGTGCTACCGAATAATGAGTACAAGATGTATTTTTGTTTATCGTGTAAATTCTTCACGCATGATGGCGCTCCGCATTCCTTGCATTAGTATGCATGCTTTGCACTCGGTGTGGGTGTATTTAATTGCATCTAGCGTGTGTCAAAGAACGTCTGAGCACAAACAAACAAACCTGATTGCATTTTCAGAGGTTACCCAAAGCCTTTTCTCGGAAGATCTTTGCGGACGTTGTCTTGGCTCTTATTCAATCATCCTCATCAGTCTCTCCTCCACATCTGCCCAGAATCCTCCATTTAATCCATCACCGGCCCCTACAGACGCCGAGCACTTTGCCCGAGCAGAAGACAAATTGTTTGAGAGGAATATGCTCATTACGCACAGTTATGGCAGGCCGGGGTTGGATGTGTCAGGATATGACAGACTTGTGCAAACAGACGGGATTATGTCATCTGTTTTCATTGCCTAATCTGGGCTTCGTGGGTACCAAGCGATGTTTTAACAATCTTAAATCAATTTCCACCTCATAACCAAACAACAGACGGGGTTCCCAAATCTATTTGCTTTGAACCAACCATGTCTGGAAAGAAAACAGCTTAGCTTAGGGGTGACAGCAGATATTGGATATAAAGAAGATGTGTTGGACCTTTTTTTTTACTTGCAAGTGAAAAATGTGTGACTACTTCAGTTAAATATTTATTTGACATTTTATTCATAAAAAGCTGACAAAAGCCTATGTTTAGGGATTTATTTATTGATGTTTATACCTAAATTACTTTATATATCGATCAAAAGTTTTTGAAAGATAACATTTTTAGTGTTTTTTAGAAAATTCTCCTCTGCTTATAAAGCCTGCGTTTATTTGATCCAAAATACAGCAAAAGCAGCAATATTGCTAAATAATTTTACTATTTATAATATTTTTTTTATTTCATCATATTATAAAATGTATCATCTATCCTTCAGATATAATACT
>JAUMHR010000042.1:14589156-14604498 GCA_032361145.1 Enteromius fasciolatus | reverse complement strand
GCATGACACGTGACAACATCAATATGGCGGATGTAGTACGTCCGAATTCCAAATATACTACCCCCATTCATACTATATAGAACGTACTTTTTAATGATTAGGTAGTACGTTCAATTTTAAATGTAGTACCTACTTAAGCAGTATGCGATTTTGAACGCAGCATAACTTTGCTCGCGAAGTAAATGTAGCGTCACAGGAAGTATGGGCGGGCCCAGGCTGAGATTTTACCCCTCCAAATACAGAATCTATTGGCCAAGTAGGAATTAACATTTTCATTCAGATCAATGCTGAAAGAATAATGAGCAGAAAATATTCTAATGTTTCATGAAACAGCTTGGGACTCGTTTAAAAACGACTCGTTTCCACTCTTTCTTTTTAAAGACAATACCTTCATACACGGTGCACTTTCAGATTTCAAACTTAGCAGGATGTTTTCATTCACTGCGATCTGTGTTACACACTGCATGAAGTCAAGTTCAAAATCCACTTTAAACCAAATCGACCAGTCACCGAAGGGGTTATGAAAAATGGATCGCTTGGGAGTCGTTGAACAAATAAGGTAAAATATTATGAGAAAACTAGTGTTTTTTAACCTTGCATGCATTTGGGGATTCCCAAAACCAAAATTGGAACCTTTTATATCAAGTATTAGGGGCGCTTTAAATGTAATTTGATATGGATACTAAAATGGTCTGTCTCGTCTTTGACTCTTAAACTATAAACGCATCATGACGGTTAGTTTTGCACAGGTAAACAGTTGATTTTAATTAAAGATCATGCTGATAACATGACCGTTATTATTCTTTTTAGATTAGAAAGTGTTTCCTTGTATTAGATGCACAGTGCAGTAGGTCTCTACAGAAAGATGCATCTGCGCGTGGAATATCCTGTGGAGACGCCATGTGATGCATGTCTTCAATAACAGCACATTTCTAATCTGCTGGAAAGGAACGCTGATGGTTTGTGAATCAAAGCCCCTCTTTTATTACTCCATCTGTTTCCTCTGGATACGGCCAACATTGGGTTTCTTGGTTGTAAAGCCACATTTGATTTCGTCTTGTTTTTCCTTTAGTCACACTCCTCCCTTAATGTCAGGTTTATTTTTTGTCTAACAACACGTCCCATTTGTGATTTTTCTTTCCTATGGGAACTAAACATCTCAGTTGTTTCTCCTAGACGGCAATGAGATTACATGGACAGCAAATGAAGACTGAAGTACTAAAGATTCTTCTCCCAAGAAACCAAGAAGGAAGTAATTTCACATGCGAGCTTGAAAAATGCCTCGAACTGTGTTCAGATTGTTTTAAGATGATTTTCAGCCAAGCAAAAGTTATTCTGTGTGTTTTTGATTTTCATCAAATGTCACTGTCGTTTCTTTCATGATGCTTGGTGACATTATCACGACCTGGCCATGAAATGAAAACATTGATACATCTTCTATTCTGTATCTTGCCATACTGGTATAGCTTTTTTCCACTACACTATAATCTGAAGCTTGCTCTTTTTCCTTCGAGCTAAGTTCAATGATATAAGAATAACATGTTTTCAGTCTAACATCTTTAATTAGTAATATTTTTTTGTTGAAAAAGAAAAGATTTTCTAAAATGTCTGCGCTGTTCCTACGGCTGACCAATGCATTTATTCCAGCTGTTTATAGTGAACGAAAATAATATTTAATTGATTTAAATCATAAATGTTTATAAAATAAATAGCTTTATTCAGATTTTATTAAAAATATATTATTAATAATTGTTAATTAATTTTATGTAATTTATGCGATATGTATATAATAATATATGCATAATTATTTTATACAACATAATAATTATTTGTAAAGCACATTTAAAAACTACTAAAGTTGACCAAAGTGCTTTATAAATAAAGAGTAAAATAAACACTAATGGATAAAACAAGACTATCAAATTTAAAACACAACAACAAACAAAACAGTAATTTATCTAATAAGTGTATTGTAAATTAAAGAGAATAAATATGAATTTAGAGATTACCTAAAAGCAGAAATAGAGAGGTTAATCTAATAATTACATTTTAAATAATCAAATGATTTTTATGCATTCAAATAGTCCTTTTGTCTGATTTAATATCGCAGAAGAGACCATAACTATATAATATAGAAATGTTCATTATGTTTCCAGAGCAAAAATTTGGGAATCCAGAGCTAAAACTCTCAAATCAGGGATTTCAGTATGATAAAATACCTTCATGATTCATTTGCAAATAATCTGAGCTGCTATACTATTATTGTATGTCACTGATTTTCTCGCTTGTGTCTTGTTCTATTTCTAGTTTTCGGAGTAACGTCTGAGATAATCCTGGAAAGAAGCAATTGAGAACTGGATGACGTCTCCTGAGGTACATCTCTGAGCCCAGAGAAGCTCATGTAGAGCAGGTGTCCTCGAGCACCTCGTTCCCGCGGGATGCAGAACGGCGTCCAGAGCCTGTTATCTGAAGGAGAAATCCAGCTGCCGAGCTCAGAGGAGCCCGTGATCATGTGACTCTCCGAGCGCTCGGGCTCTGAAATAACAAAGCACGGGTTAAACAAAGACAAGCGCTAGCAGATGTGTGGGAGCAGCAGGCTCCGGATCAGTCAACAGACACGTAAAGCCACCCGATTCACTTCTCGAGGTAAAACATTTGTCATCCGCATCCACTCAGAGCCAAGCTTCTGGCAAGCTTCTTTATCGTTTCTTACCACGTTGCTGCCGCACAAAGAAACGCACAACTGAAAACATCACGTAGCTCAATAGTGATCAGATGAAGACGTTTGCTTAAAGGGGTCATATTTCAACAACAAAAAACTAAGCAGAAAGTGAATACTGACTGCAAATGAGGGTAATTAAACATGTTTTCCTTTAGGGGTCACAGCAAAAAAGTCAAAGCGTAGATAAATGAAGTCAATGCTGTTAAATGATGCAAAACTGATGCCGTTCGAAATCATTTATGCTGTAAATATAAAGTGCATATGTGACCCAGGACCACAAAACCTGAAAGCTGAATAAATAAGCTTTTAATCGATGTATGGTTTGTTAGGACTATATTTAAAAATCGCCTTTAAAGTTGTGCCTTTAAAAGTTCTTAGCAATGCATATTACTCATATATATATATATATATAAAAGTTTTGATGGAACGTAATCTTTACATAAAATATCCTAATGGTTTTTATCATAAAAGAAAAATCCATAATTTTGACACTGGAGTCACATATTCAGATGTTTTTCAGATTTTTCCAAGAAAAATTATAAACAAACTGAATTGTTATCATGTACTCAACATGATGCATATTTTCAGAAATTTAATTAATTTATTTGTTGCGTTTATTTTTTATTTTTGCATTTTTTTTTCTCTATTTTCCAAAATCCAATTTTTGGAGAAAATTAATTTTGTCTGATTTCATGAGTCAAGAGTAATTATGTTATCAGTAACGGTTTATAATGTTTCCTTTATTTCAGTTCAGGAAGCATAACATATCAGTTCGTCTACAGATTTCCAGGGGGCGCACATTTTGTGGTCGAATGTGGTCGGTCATGCATCTAAAAAAAGATTAATACTGAACTTGAGATTGTATATTAGCTTGCCACTCTTTCTGCCATATTCAGATGTAGCTGAAATAATAATGGTAGTATGCTAGCACGTTATTCTGAATTCGGCCAGCCTGAAAGCCTTTCATATAAAGGGCTCAGCTTCTAAACGACACATAATTACAGCTGGGTCTGCCCTCTAGTGGTGTGAGACTCTCTATATAGGCCTATGACAGGCTCGGAGCTCATTTAGCATGTTTCATAATGAGCAGCTGCTGCCTGTCTGTGTCTGCGGGGAGCAGAGGGGTCACGGATACCTGCTTCCTGCAGTCCCCAGCAGATGGCCCTTGCTTTCTGGCACCGGAGTCACAGACGCCACCGGTCCCATCCAGGTCCCCTGGGCCAAATTAGAGGCCATTAATAGAGTTACTCATAACAGCATAATAGGGTTGATAGGCAGCTCCAACTGATCTGAGACCTGTCCTTTCACAGCTTCGGAGCGTCGGAGCGTTTAGCAAAGCATGTCGTAAAATTCTGTGAAAGACTAACACAGCACGCCACCTGATAAACACGCTCTATGCTCGTGAGGGAATCAGTGGTGTGTTTTGTATGATAAAGTGTGAAGGAATCCATTGCAACCAGTGTGTTTGTGTGGTAGAACTGTGTAGAGTTGTTTTAGTCCTTGCTGTTTTTTACAAGTAAGTGGGTACATTTTGCTTGATTACTTGATTTCATTGCACAGTCAAAATATACAAGCGGTAAAATCCAAATTACTACTACAGGTTACTTACTGTATGAACTTGCCACAGATTGTCTTACAAAAATCCCTTTCCATTTGGAACATTTGCAGTTTTAATGTAGGTATAAATGATTTTGTAAAAACCCTTTTATTAGTTATCAAAGAATAAAGGAAACAATTTTAATAATAATGACAGGTGATAGTGTATTAATAGAATTATTTTAAAAATATATTTTCAATAAATTATCTGAAGAAAGCCCTTGTATTACAGTTCAGATGTTAACATATGTCTTTATTGAATCTCATTTCTTTACGCAACTGTAAAACAACTGTTTTTAATAAAGATGACCAGTAGGCATCAAATCTTAATACATGTTAATATTTAAAAAAATAAATGTAATTTTTAATTTTTTTTTAATAATAATGGCAATATTTACTATTTTTAACTATATATTTGAATATATTTGATCATGTTGTCATATGATCAGAGTTGGCAGCAGTTGAACTGCTGAAGCAGTTGTTGAAACAGTTGAAGGGCTTTTCCAGTCAGTCGGTATTAAAGACAGATAGGAAATGGTTACATCATGGAATGCATTGAGAGACCAACAATAAGAAGTGATTGGGTTGTAGGTATTATTTTTTTATTTTTGTATAGATTATTGTTTCGTGCTGAACCATTGAATCAATGGGAACCATCTTGAATCCCGGAGACCTGCCCCAGCAGTGGTAGGACCTCCATCACAAGAGTTTGTTCAGACTCCAGAAAACCAACTATACATCTGTGCTTCTTCAACCCAGCTCTGGTCAGATGCTTTCTTAATTGCTGCTTTCTCACCACTGTAGTTTTGTTGTATTTATTAAGAGCGCTTAACATATTCATCTAACCTGGGTTGTTAACGCTAACAAAACAATCATGTGTCGTGAGACCAGGTGCACCTTGAGGAAGAGCAGAAGTCTGGATGGCATTGTTTCATTTTTACAAGCTGTGCAGCTTAAGAATGTCACTTTTATCTTTTTTTTTATTATTATTAGATTCCACATTGGAAGATTAAGCTACTGTTGTGTTGATTTTTGTCCATGAACTGCTTTCAATGGAGGATGAGCCTCTACTGCAACTAAGTCTTCTCAGGTGCCATCAAAAGGTGACCATTTTAACATCACAAATATCATAATACAGACACCAAACGTTTAACAAGTAGTGCATGTTAATTATTAAATGCTTTTTCTCAAAGCGTCCCAATTATGGATTTTTGAAAAGAGATTTCATGCATTGTGTAACACAGCTCTACATGTATGAAAGCATCCTGCAAAGTTTTAAATCAGTAAAGTCATTTTTAAAACCAGTCCCAAGACACGTTGATGTTAAAATGAAACATTAGCATATTACCGCCCACTTGTGGATCTTTTTGCATTGGTCTGAATGAAAATGTACGTTTATTCTTTGCTAGGTGCTGCTTTTGGGGTGTATTAAGTGAAATTGAACTTGCATGCATATTTGGGGACATCCAAAACCAAAATATGAATCTTGTATAATTAATAATAGGGGCACTTTAAACGTTTTAGAAAAAGAAATCATTTGTATCTGTATAAATGGTCAGTTTTGGTCAATTTAATGCATCCTTGCTGAACACAAGCATTAATTACTGGAATCTTATAAATGCTGAATCTTCATGGTGATGCATTTTACTTAAAAATAAAGCAAGTCTAAAATGAGGACACACTTTCTGGAACTTATAATATCGAGCTACTGCAAGTTTATTCATGGATTTACTGTACATCTGTAAAAAAAACTCCTTAAGACCACCATAATTGACAAAGTGATGCTGGCCACATTCAGAGTAACCTAAGAGTCCAAATGTGTTTTGGGGCCGCTGCAAATACAAAGATAAAGGTCTCTGTCAAGCAACAACGTGCTTCCTTTCCACTTTCTTCTTTTTCTAGAGTTCTCCATGGAGTTGGTGCTCATGACTGCTTTGGTGGTTGCTGTTGGACTTTTGTATGTCACTATCCTTAAAACGTTGTTTTATCAAAGGTGGCAGAAACAGTTTGTGTTGTCTTGTGATTGACAATAAAACTCATTTTATATTTAAATGGATGTTTTTTTTTCTGTGGTTGCCTGCAGTTAGTTGGTTAAAGCCCATTAGCTCCTTGTTTCTGTTCAGGGGAACCCATTTGTAGTAAATGACCCTTCAACTTTTAAAAGAGCTGAAGCAGCACTGTTTACCGGTTTGGAGCACGGTAACAATTTGCTGCTCATGGTTTTTCAGTGCTTTACTGTAAAAGTGACTCAACTACACTGGCGTATGTGTGTGAAGAGGTGAGATAATTATGATTAATAACTGATTAACTTTCTTTTAAAAAATCTAAAATACCGGCAAGTACAGCAAAATGGTTCTTGAGCTGCAAATCATAATATTCGATTAATTTCTGAAGGATCATGTGAAAAAGATTCCTCTTTGCATCACCAAAATAAATCACATTATTTGAGTAGAAAATGCCTTTTTAAAGTTTAAATAGTTAACAAAAGTGAGATAAAAAAATGTGTGTGTGTGTGAATAAAAGATTGGAGATTGCTTTTAAAATGTATATTTATGTTCCAAGCTTTGTTATTTTTCTTGTTAGAGAACATGGAGCAGTGAGACTAATACACAGCCGCTTGCATACAAATGCAATTTTATACATTTGGTGACTGAGTTTTATGGTCCATGTCTTGCATTTGAAACAGACTGCATCCATACACGGGGCTCATGGGAACAGGAAGACAAATAGACGTAATTAAAATGGCCATAAAAGCAATAGGAAGCTTTATTAATATGAAGTGGGGCATAGAAGTATAATGGTGCGTTTGTAGGCGTGTTATTTTTGTGTGTTTTACAAACACATCCATTGACTCGCAGTGACCCAGTAATGAGTAATAAACCACATGTTTTATGATGCTGCAGTTTGCTGCCCTCCAAACGCCCAGAACGAGATGCTGGCGATGATAAAAGAGGAAGCGCTTATGTGGAAATTATTATAATTACTAAATGTTGTTTCGAATCACAAAATATTTGTGTGCAAAACAAATGTTTCATTTTTAGTAATATATTAAATTGAAGTTGCCGTAAAAGCAATCAAATATATAATTTTCTGTGTTTGTGAAGGTAGATAGATAGAAAAATATACAACAAAAAATGCAACACTGTCTGCAAACAGAGATAAATATAGATATAGATATGTATGCAATTAAAAAAACAAAGAGTAAAAAGTGCCTGCAAACAATGCAAAACAAAAACCTTGGAATAAGAAAAATGTTACTGTAAGTCAAAACCTTCTTGTGATATCAAAATATATTTCTCAAATATATATCTCAAATATATTTTAGAATTTTTTATAGCAAAACTATCTATGATGTATCTATAATATATATATATATTTTTTAAATGCCATTATTTTTCATATTTTTTCTTAAATATGTCTGTTTTTCTTTCATTGGCCATTTTTCATTAGTATAATGTCATTGTAGTTGTTTGTTTGTTTTTCTAACATTATATGATTATATTGTTCATTTAGAAATGTGTTAATGCATAAACATGCACAATTTGTATTATTCATTAATAGTTCTGTATTTCTGGCAATCTATACATGATTTTCATATACACTCTGCAATTTCCTTTTTGCAATGTGTTTATGATAAGTCTAGCTGTCTCCTATTAAAGCGGTTCAGTTATTGTACTCTCTCTGCAAACGACCCTGTTGCTCGAGTGCTTGAATGAGGAAGGTAGACCAACCCAGATAAAGATGACAAAAGGCCTCCTGTCATGAAGCGAGACGAACCCTGTCAGAGCTCATAATTAACCCCCTTAATGAAGACCCCCGTCAACAATGAAATGTTCATAATGGAGGAGGAGATTTAATTACCTTTCTTTTGCAGCCCAAGTTCCAGACACTCAGGAAACAATTAAGTTCCTGTTAGTCTGTGTAATGGCCCAGAGTCTGGGCTTCACTGACCTCCTCTATTAATAACACATACATGTCTTCAGATCACAGACTTCACTTCAGCGTATTCAGGAAATGATGAGCACATTGTCTTGGTAAAATGAAGCAGCTAATTCTAGATTCGGTGGTACATTTCTATTTATTTATACCATTTAACTGTTCGATGTTTGTAGTCTACTACATGGACAAATCTTTATTAGACATTTTACATTCAAACCACCATAAATGATAACTTTTGACCCTTATATTTGACTCTATAAATCTATATGACTTGATATTAAAGCATTCAAACTGATCAATATTTTTTAACCATTTACCTCTAGAATATTTAAGATTTATCTGCTGCCAAGGACAAATGTGTACCTCTACAAGGAACCAGAAATGAGAAACACACACATACACACTGATTTTTCCTGCGCAAAATCTGCTATAATTCCCCACAGCTTTGAAAAACGCTCTGTGTGAGCATTTCTTGTGTTCACAATCCTAGTTTCACATGTCACTCATGTCTTGGATTTGATTTTGCGAAACCACATTTTTACAGCATTGTGATTATTTACATTACATTAAAATATGAACATGTGTGCCTCAACTAGAAACACACGTATACAGTGAAGAAATTAATAAATAGAGCCGCTTTTTTCCATGTGTCAAGTGTGCAGAAGTATGATGTAAGTAAAAAATTTAACCTACCCTCAGCACAATGCTAAACAAAGACACAGCCTGTGTTAGCAAAAGCACACTGCTGTGCTACACTTACTATTACTGCAGTATGTAGTAACACGTACAGTGTATATGTATGCATGGGATATCTTAATGACAATGCAGTGCCACGACTTGACCTTCCACTACCATGATGAAACAACCTAATGGTAATGTCTGCAATTATGTTCAGACAGCCAAATTAAATGCTTTTTTATACTGCTTCCAAAAAACATCCGATGCTAGTGCATATTGTAAGCGGCGGACACTGCACACGTTCAGAAGTAGAAGACGAACATAGCTTGTATAATGATGCCCTCTGCTGGGAAGTGTCCAGTTTGCAGCTTAAATAAAATAGCATCGAGTGCTTGAATGATCAAAATAGCAAAATAGCAAATGCTCTGCTGCTCTGAAAGCCAAATCTCCAAATCGTTTTTTGTTTTACTATAGACATAACGTATAAAAAGGGTATACTCTTTTAAGTCAATTAATCTTAACATTTTTACATACATTGAAAATTGTCTGCAGCCGGACTAAATAAAATTATATTTTCAAACGAACATTTAATAATCAAAACGAGCTGTGATTGGACCATTCTTGACAGCGATGAGAAAAGTAACACTGCCCGTGACGCGCATTGCCGCTGAGAGCGCTAGGACCGTGAGAAGTCTGCAGGTCTCAAAGTGCCGTCCTCTGAGTGACGTCGGTCTGTCCCGGTGTTATTGTGTAAGTCATGGATTGTGGAGTTGAACGGTGTGAGTTTACGGCCGCAAGGACATACAGCAAACGTAGACGTTTAATTGATTTAGCGCACTAACGTTCATCTGAGGGGATAATTATTCAAGGACGCACGCGAAGGATCTCTGACGCTCGATACAGGTTAGTTCATAATCTAATTGGCCTAACACAAGTCTGTATGAGCGTGGTGTCAGATCGTAATGCTATGTTACTTTGATATACATATTAATGATGCAGTAGCGTGGTGATACTATGTTATGCATGCAATGCACCATGGAGGTGTATTAGTGTAAGTTTGTGTTTTATATATGAAGAGTAAGTCTCTAAATGAGCATTTTTATCAGGCTCCTATGTGTGGGTTCAGTAATTTTACTTTAGTGGCTTGAATAGGTTCTTTTCACTGCCATTAAAGTAATATACATAAACATAGGAGTCTAAGAAAAACACATATTTTAGATGAGAAATTCAGATGGCATTGTTCCCCACATTTTCATTACTTTCTTTATCTTTTTTCGTCTACAAAAAATAGGCCCTACATTAAAACTAAACTAAATTCTGAAAATGGGAAATGCTTGTTGCTATATTTTTTAAATACTAAGTAAAAATCTTTCCTTTGTGCTTTTAGTATTAGTAGCATTTTATTTTACAGTCCTGTTACTCATGTACATACCATCTATGCTACTTCTAATTGCAATAACTAATTAAAAACTAGGTACCATGAACCTACCCCTGAAGCTTACTGTATATTATATTACAGTACTTTCTAGGTAGGTACATTATAAATGCACTGTAAGTACATGTAAGTTCACATACTTTAATATGCAGCTATAATATCGCTGGTACTGACACTATTGCTTTTGGGTATTACTTATTTCCTATGCACTATAAAAACTTTTTTTTTGATTGTGGGAAATCACTATATTGTTCTTTCCAGATATTCATCATCATCATCATGGTGGAGATGAAGGGTTACTGTGAAGCGGGGGTCTCCATGCAGCAGGTCTGGGTGGAGGGCGGTCTGACTCTGTGCTTCTACTTCACCCTGGTGCCATCCGTCCTCCTCACCCTCTCCTTCCTCTTCGGCACGTTTCTGTGCATATGCTACAGCCGTTACGGCACGGCCATGGAGCCTAAGTTCATCCCTCGCTCTCGACTCTACCGGCTCCAGGTGGGCCTGTCGGTGCTGCTCGTCCTGCAGGCTCTGGGCTGGATGGTGTTTCGAATCGCTCGCAGCGGAGAGCTGCCTGGGTACGTGGTTGTGTACGGCTGTCTCTCCGTGCTGGGCTGGATTTGGGCCGTGGCCCTGCTGCGTCTGGAGAGGAAGAGGGTTCTGGTGCGGGACAGAACCAGAGGACACAGTACAGTGCTGTTGCTATACTGGGCCGTAGCGTTTGCTGCCGAAAACCTGGCGTTCGTGTCGTGGATGAGCCCTCAGTGGTGGTGGACTCTGGAAACGTCCAATCAACAGGTGATAGTTTATGTTATGCTAATTATATATACTAAATATATAGGATGTTTTTAGAAAGTAATGGCTCACCTCTCTTTATCGGTGTGTGTACCATATAACCTTTGGCATTGATTGTTCTGTCTTAAGTGGAAGTGTTTGAAAGGGGTGAAAGATGTAGGAATCATGCTCACACACCATGACTCAGCATTATGGTAATAGTGTCAAAGCATTATTTACAATAAAGATTCAGGATCCAGCAGAAGAGGCTCAGCAATGACTCAGCGATTCTGTCATCTTTGAAAAACGGTATTGTCGAGTCACTACGTGTCTTTAAATAGTAGACCGAGACATGTGGAAATATTGTCGAGTCATGGTCGGTTCTAGCTGCATTCCTTCCCGACTGCATTAGCCACACCCCAACTGTTCGAGATCGACCAATCAGATAACAGACTGTGTGACACATAGAAGTCTCAGTCTGCTCATTCTAGTCTTGCTGTAAACATTGAATGCTGAATGCATGTTGTAAAAATGGGAATAAGTTGGCCAGATTTTCCTAAAAAGCTTTGCAAAATTTTGCAAATTAAATAGAATTTAAATAATTGAGCTTTATTTTTCTTAACACAGTTAATGTGCACAGCAACTGTGTATACAGCTTATTATTATTATAATTACATTTACCATTGTAATTATCTCAGGGCAATTATATAGCTATATGTATTTATTAGGGCTGTGCAAAGAAATCGCAATTTCTAAACCGCATAAGGCTGCAAGTTTATCTATTAATTTATTTAGATTTTTATTCAGAATTTTTTTATTTAGAAACGGCACAAAGAAATTACAGATGCAATTACATGTGCACATTGTCAGTAAATGTTATTTCATTCATTGTGAAATGTTTTGTTATGCACTTCTTATGCACTGAATACATTTAAAATGCATGTATGAAGCTTGTTTGAAAAAGCAAAAACAGTTGCCAAAATCGCAATTGCAATATTAGTTCACAGTATGATTATTTTGGCTATAGTGCACAGCCCTAATATTTATTACGTAAATGTATTTTTAAAATATAAACTCCAATTTTTAACTCCTAAATAACTCTTTAACAAATTTGTTAAACACATTATACTAATGCTACTTTTGTTTTCATTAAAAACTCTAACTATAAACTAATACAGAAGACTAATTCAGACAGCTGCACTGGATAAATTATAATCAAATCCATGCTACATGACAATAATATTATATTTTGAAAGTCTTTTTTTAAAAGCTTAAACAAACTAAAACAAAAACGTTATGATTATTATGAGACATACATGATTCAAGCAGATGCAAATCATTATCATTCTGTACATAATGTTCATTGTCTGCAGATGGAGTTTGCTTTCTGGCTGGTGCGGTACTTCAGCTCAGGTTTGCTGTTCCTGTTAGGTCTCAAAGCTCCAGGCTTGCCACGCCGCCCGTACATGCTTCTGGTCAATGAAGACGAGCGAGATGTGGAGCACGGAGTAGTAAGACATTACATTCACTCTGAAATCTTGCTCGTGTAATAATAATGTATCTTATTAATGCGTCTCTTGCATGTTTTTAGCCTCTTTTAGGTAATTCTAATGAGAATCAGTCTACATGGAAAGATTTTGGGAAGAAGGTGCGTCTGTTGGTGCCGTACATGTGGCCTAAAGGCAGCGCCCTGCTCCAGCTGCTGGTACTGCTTTGTCTCGGGATGCTGGGAGTGGAGCGCGTCATTAATGTATTTGTGCCCATCTACTACAAGAATATAGGTACAGAATAAGAGTCGTATTTAGTCAAGAATGAATTTATGCTATATATATATATATATATCATGATTAATCACATCCAAAATAAAAAAAAAATGAAAAAAATATTCAAAATAAAAATATTTTTGTGTGTTCCCATGTTTATATTTATATTAATATCATTTATACATACACTACCGTTCAAAAGTTTTAGGTCAGTAAGATATTTAATGGTTTTTAAAGATGTATCTTCTGCTCATCAAGGCTGCGTTTATTAGATTAAAAATCTAGAAAAACTGTAATATTGTGAAATATTATTTCAATTTAAAAGAACTGCTTTCTGTGTGAATATATTTTAAAATGTAATTTATTCCTGTGATACAAAGCATCGTTACTCCAGTCTTTCAGAAATCATTCTAATACACTGATGTTTTATTATCAGTGCTGGAAACAGTTTAATGCTTAATAGTTTTTTTTAGGATTCTTTGATCATTAAAATATTAAAAAGATAATTCTTTATTTAAAATGGATAATAATGTTCAGAACTACTGTTACAGTAGTTTACCGTTTCACTACTGTTCAGAAGTTTGGGATCAGTACATTTTTATTCTTTCTTCTTTAAAAGAAATGAATGCTTTTATTAACAAAGGATCTATTAAATGAACAAAAAGTCGCAGCATAGATTTACATTTTAGAAATGTTTTATATTTGGTAAAAAAAAATATGTTGTGTTTTTTACTTGTTATTCATCAAAGAATCCTGAGGAGAAAAAAAAACCCCACAGGTTCCCAAAAATATATTTGGCTGCATATAATCAGTATATTAAATTACATTTTAACTATATTCACACAGAAAGCAGTTATTTTAAATTGAAATAATATTTCACAATATTACAGTTTTTCTGGATGTTTAATCTAATAAATGCAGCCTTGATGAGCAGAAGAAACATCTTTAAAAACCATTAAATATCTTACTGACCTAAAACGGTAGTGTAAATATTTAAAATGTAAAAACATAACATATTTTTTAAATATATACATGCATGGGTTTGTATTTATATACATAATAAATATACCAGTGCACACACATACAGGTACATCATGTAAAGTGAGGATAGCAAAATAAAAAGTGAACTGAGACTTTATACCCAAATATTCTTCATACAGTGAACTACCTGTGAAATTTCTAGACAATTTTAATCTGACCATGTTATGCTTAAGAGTTTTTTCATTAATTGCTAATGTGCACAAAATTAAACACTGCTTGGTAATTGGTTGATCTAAATTGGTATTATTTAATTGTGTAACAGCTAAATCATTTTTGGTTGACTGTATTCAATGACATACCTTTTTATCAAAGTAAACATTATCATTATCTAGTTTAACTCTTGAGTTCTTGTCATATTTTTATGACCATTTTCTAAACTACTGCCATGTGAGAAAAGTAAATGCTGATTTGACTGTGTGTATTTATATATATTTCTTTAGTTTTTTACATTGTTTTCCTCCTGTCACAGTGAACCAGCTGACAGACGGGAGCTCCTGGAAGACTCTGGCCACTACAGTGTGTCTTTATGGGCTCCTGAAGTTCCTTCAGGGAGGTGGAGCTGGTGAGAGAACATCTCCCGATTCACCCTCTTTGTTGAGTAATGTGGAATATCTTCTAGAATCCGATCTGATCTCTGTTTGCTTCCATCTGCAGGAGCGTCCGGGTTTGTAAGTAACATGCGTTCGTTCCTGTGGATTCGAGTGCAGCAGTACACCAACCGCGTGGTCCAGGTGCGTCTCTTCGCTCATCTGCACTCTCTGTCTCTGCGCTGGCACCTGGGTCGCCGCACAGGGGACGTCCTAAGAAGCATCGACAGAGGAACTTCATCCATCAACAGCCTGCTGAGGTCAGAGCTCAAAAATGTTTTAAAGTTAGCATTACCTTTAGATGAAACTGCGTCTTGACACCACAGACCTTCTTATCTGGAATCCAAGTATAAACAAGCTAGTGCAATATTAATCTTGCATGCATTAGCATTCATGCATATAACACTTAGGTACAGATAGTATGCTTGTGCAGTAAAAAATGATCTCCGTTTGTATTATCTTGAAATGTTTATGTTATTTTTTGTTTAATCCGACAGCTACATCGTGTTCAGCATCTTCCCCACTATTGCTGACATTGTCATCGCCATTGTCTATTTCATATCCAATTTCAATGCCTGGTTTGGTCTCATCGTCTTCGTTTGCATGGCCCTCTATCTCAGTAAGTATCTAACAATGGTCATTTCGAAATACGACACACATTATTGAGGATACTGTAGTTACTTCTTTTCTGTTTTTTTACGTTTGTTTGTGTTTTATGGTTAAGTAAATTATAACTTTAAGCAGTGGAATAACTATAGAGTTATTGTCTTGTTTACACTTAAATGGCCAGTTCAGTTTGAATAGGGTGTA
>JAUMHR010000042.1:14540777-14551475 GCA_032361145.1 Enteromius fasciolatus | reverse complement strand
ATGTATTTATTTATTTTCATATGTCTTGAGCAGATTTCAGTGTTTTTAGTTTAAGTTCAGTAAATGCGTTAAAAATAGTATGACTGTTCACCCCTACGAAACAATAATATACGGGAACATGCTATATAGTGCATAACGTTAGCGTGTTAGCTAATCATAAACATAATTTATAAAGTAAATTAAGATATATATATATATATAAAGTGAATTAGGAATATAAATATATATTCACGTTACATATTTTAAAGTATATGAAAAGCTACAAAATATGTTACATGAAGTATTGATTGCTAATATATAAGGAAATGTATTTTCTTTGCAGTAGGACAAATATGTATTTAATTCTGTTTAATGTTATTTAAGTAAATTATCAAGATCTTGCATCCAACCTGTGACCCTGTCAATGAACAATTATAGTTAACAATTAAACGAATGAATGGGAAGATCAGTTTCATCCAAAGTATACTACAAATAATACTTTTTTGGTGATTTTACGGTATTAACATGAACTGTAGTAAGTACAGAGGTTTCTTTTTTACTTTCTCATTTGTTACAACAGGTTAAACCTTGTCTGAAGCGTCGGAGAATCACCCTGTGCCCGTGTGATGATAACATGAGCATGTATAAGTCAGGTTTGGGCATGCTCAGATGTGCTCTGAGATCCACACCACTGTGGAAATGTGACTCTTTTATTTTGACACCGAAGTCTTTATGCTATAAAAGCAGAAGCTTTGCTGTGCCGTCTCAGCCGGGAAGAAAAAGCACGCAAGGACACACATTAAAACAAGTCCGGTATTACTGTCAGAGTGGAGAAGTTCTTAATGTTCAGATTAAACAAGCCGCTGCATCTCCAGAGACCAGCGAACTCTCAGGTAAAGCAGAAAGGACTGCTTTCTATACACATTTGCAGAGTTGTTCGTGCCCCACGGATGTGCTGGACACATTGAAGCGGTTCCCAGCTTCACAGCACAACATCAGCAGCATCTTCTCGCGCATGTGGGAGAGCTCAAAGAGGATGACGGACGAGCAGCGGCGCTGTGAGCTGCAGCTGATGTTTGAGCACCCGATGTTTGAAGAGGTCTGTGAGCGGGCCATGACTGACGCCTGGCGTATGAGGAGCGAAGATCTGGCCTACAGTCTGCTGGCCATCGTCAACCTGGGAGTTTCACAAAACACACGTGTCGTCCAGACGCTGCTGCGAGTCATACAGGTGAGTGAAGCCAGCCTTGACCTATTCATTAAATTAACACATTAATTCTCAATCACGGATGCTGTAGTTGTAATAGTTAACACGTTTAATTATTGAATTTGATTTGCTGCTTAATTATTATCAAAGTTGAAGACATGATTTTGACAATTAATTGTAGGAATTGTAGGTTCTTTGATGAATAAAAAGTTCAAAAGAACTGGAAATAGAAATCTTTTGAAAAATAATCAACACTTAAAAATAAATTTAATGAGTCTGTGTGGAATAAAATTTTTAAATGAAAATGTTTCCACACAAAAAAAATAAAAATAAATATATATAATTTATTTATTTTTTTTTTTAAATGCAAACATATTCATGTAAGCATTTAAGACTAATTTGTATATTTATATATACATAATAAATCATTTTATTACACGCAAATAAAAACAATAATTGTGGTGTGGTTATTTGACACCACTAATATAAGCTACTCATAGGAGGCTGATAAACATGCTCAGTTTAGAGGCTGATTTTGTGTGCACGCTGTTTCTGTCTTGACTTAAATCATATTTTTTTTCACAATATTTAGTATATTCTAAAGAGTATCCGTTTTCAAGTCATTCTTTTTTTCTCATAGAGGAGCTAATATGTCTACTTTTATGCAATGCATCTTATTATTCAGTATTATGTTCATGTGTTTATGAAGTATTTACTGACCTTGTTTTTTGTTTTCTTTTCTGTCTGCCCCCTCCAGGAGCGGCTGAATAAGTTTGATTTAAGGTCTCTTTCGGTGTTGGCTTCCTGTATTCGGGTGATGGAGAACAGTAGGAACGTTGAGGCCCTGAGAGAGGCTTTAAGGTTTGAAAATGATTACAGCCCAAACATGAAATGACACATCTTTGTGTAAGTTTTCATCAATTTGCGTTCTGATTTTGGAAGGTTGTTGCTAAAGGATCGTATTCCTGAGATCCAGAATGTGGTTGTTCTGCAGAACATGATGCGCGCTGTGGGAAAAAACTCTCCCATACTTCTGAAGAAAGAGCTGGCGGTTAGATTACAATTGTTTTATTATGTATATCACCTAAAGTGCAATGAAAAACAAAGAAATGATTTTTGTATCATTGCAGATTATTTTTTATCATCATTGAGATGACTTATTTTTTTTTAACAACTGTATATAATCTTTTTACAATTTTTTATATAATTTTACATTTTAATTAACTTCATTTATTTATTTATTTTTATATTATTTCATAATATTAGTATTGTAATTCACATAATATTCTCAATATTATTTTGTATTTTAATCTTAATTATTTTATTATTAACATGATGTTTAAATATTTAGTCAAAGTCAAGTTGCTTATATTTTGACACAGTCAGCGTTGAATATATTTATCAAAGGAGAAATAATGATACACCCTTTAGGACTTTATTTCCATTTGTAAAATAAGTCCACATATACATATGTCAGAATGAAGTAGTGTCTCGTCTGTTCTCCCTCAGACCAAAGCTCTGTCATTGGCTGATGAGTTCATTTCACCCAACACCCATTACATGTTCTCCAGCCTGGCTGCCATGGACCTGAACTTCAAACCTCTGCTGGATGTCTGCAGCAAGAAGATATCTGGTGAGAATGAGCGTGATCTTCTCAGATGTTTCCAGAACTACAGTAAACCCTTAGAAAGAGTGAATCAAAGCCTATAACTGTCACGTTACTTCTCATTGTTTCCTGCAGAAAACGTGCACGAATTTCCCTTCAATAAACTTCTTTCTTTACTGAAGTCCTGCCATAAGCTTCACTACAGGAACTACACCCTCTTCAGCTCCATCTCGGAGTACATGGCCAACACATTTGATATGTGGTCCAACAAACAGGTTGATCTAAACCTTTCGTTAAACTGATCCGTGTCAAAATTGCCTGCACATTTAAAGAGGAGTGCGCAGTGTGGTAGTCAGTCAAGCACAGATGTATACTGGTATTACAATAAAATATGTTTCTTTGCCGGGTTATAACAGTACCAAACAGCTGCCCATGCGCACATTACAACATTTACTTTTCTTTGAATAGAATATATTAGATTTGTATAAAGAAACAACAATGCCTGATTTCACTCGGAATATATGATTTCTTTTAATATGTTCAGTAGAAATACTAATTTAAATAGATAAAGCAGCAAAGACGTTAAGATAAATAAATATGCCTGACAAGATTGTTAAACTCAAAGACATTTTAGTGAGTAAATTTAGTAAATCACGGAAAAATCTGATTTATTTTTTTAAACAAAATTGCAATTAATTTAAAGAAAAAACATTTAATTAAACTTAATTTAAAGCAGTATTACACTTATTATCATTAATTTGATTTTGATTGATTGATTTTAATTATGAATTTAATATTTTTATTCAGCAATTACACAGTAGTTTAATGTTACAAAAGATTTTAAAAACACACTTTTCACTGTTTTCAACACTAATAATAAAAAATGTTTCTTGATCATCATATTAGAATAATTTCTTGATCATGATTAATGTGACACTAAAGACTAATACTGAAAATTCAGATCACATAAATTAATGATATTTTTAAAATATATTTATATAGAAAACTGATGAAATGGTAGTAATATTTCACAATTTTCTTCTGTATTTTTGCTTGAATAAATGCAGTCCTGCTGTGCATAAAAAATAAATAAAAAAATCTTACCAGAGTTGGTTATTGGCCATAATAAAAATGATAATGTTCTATAAAAATTTGGTGCTATCGTTGGCCTGAACGTATCGTTGCATTCCTGGCTTTACCATTACTGTGTCAGAACAGAAAGGAGTGTTTATTATTAGTGGTCAATGATGAATTACATAATCCGCTTCAGTGCAGTAAACTGTGAGTCTTTTATTAAAATGTTTTCATGTTTTCCAGGTGATTCTCATTCTTCTATCATATGAGAATCTCTTGTTCAGACCTGTGGTCCTGTTGGATGCATTTGCAGAGAGAATCAGCCAGAAGTCCGAAAGTCTGACCCTGATTGACCTTCTTTCTGTTTTAAAAGTCTTTTCGCTCCTCAATCATGACCTGAAAGACAAAAAAACACAGTAAGCAGTTTTGATTCCTAAGCACTTACAGTCGCCGTTCAAATGTTTGGGCTTGGTTTTCAAATGTTGCACGTAATATTAAAATTAAAATCCACATTCTATTAAATATGTTAACACTTGCTGCTTTTTAACTTAGGTTTCTGGCCAGTGTAACAATGGTCTTGGAGTCCTACCTTTCAAAGATGTCTCCCACAGACCTACTGAAAGCCGTCCACTATTTGGGATTGCTGGAGCAATTCCCCCAAACCCCGCTGGAGAAACTGCTACAGAACGACACACTGGACCAGCTCCTAGAGAAGGGTTAGTATCTCCGCTTTTTCTCTTTCTTTATCCATAAACCTTCACACTTCAGCTGTGATCGGTTCTTTTGTCCTCGCAGGAAAACAGTCTAATAATATTCAGAGGTGGCTGCTCATGTTGGATCTGTGTTTGCGACTGGATAAACCTCAGCTGCCGCCCTCCCTGACCTCTATCCCAGACCTGCACATCTCAGCTTCTGCTCCTGCGGTCACAGCCAACCAGGAAGTGCTCAGTGCAGTCAGAAGCATTGTGGGAAATGATTCCGTTCAGGACAGTGTGCTGGAGCAAAGCATTTATTTCATTGGTACAGGCTTCTGTTTATTATAATATCAAGATTAGTCTTTTATTTCTATTAATTAATTAAATCTCAGTAAGGAAGTTGGAATTTAAACTAAGTAATATTTGTTTTTATTAAGTCAATAATTTTAATCATTAGGTTTATTTATAAAATAACTGCTTTTTATTCGAAAATATTTAAAAATGTAATTTATTTCTGGATGACAAAGCTGAATTTTCAGCAGTCTTCATAGTTTAAAAATATTTAATTGCATTATATTAATCAAGAAGTCTTTATTAATGTAGCAAACCCAATGCAAGTATTTCACATTGAGAAAAAAAAAATCTCAAGCAAACAAGTCAAATTGACTTAGGTTAGGTTAAAAATGAGATTGTATATTTTGAAACAGAAAATATTAAATACAAGAGAGTTTAAGTGCCATTAAGATGTCAAGTACAATGCAAAAAAGCGTAAACAAGCTCTGGACAAAATATTCAAGCAACAAAAAAGAAAATAGTTTATAGTAAAATGTAAATGTTTAATAATAGAATAAAATAAAATAAGAATGATCAACAATTTTTTTTTTTTTTTAAAGAGAATTGGAAAAAAAAACAATTAAAAATAACAAATCAAAGTAATATAAATTATAAATAAATGACAAAATAATATAATAACTAACAAATCATAAATACTACATTTCCCACTGAATAATTTGTTGCACTTAGAAACATGTTTAATATGTTGTGGTATTTCATGTTGTAGACTGTGTGCATATTGTTTGAATTGTTGTCTTGTCTTGTTTTAGACTGTGTTATTACACTGCCTCATCAAACAGAAGAAACCCGTGGCCTCAGTGCAGAGGATTATGGGTCACCTCAATGTGCCCAAAGGTAAAACACAAGACAAAACAGCTGCGATGGTTAAGTAAAGAATCATATGCTGATCTCATACCTATCTCATACCTTGTTTGTGCTTTATTTCAGGATTGCAGTGGTCTGCACCCCACATACTTCATATTGCTACGGTACAACACATCCTCGAGGCAGCTTGGTTATCAAACTTCGCCATCTTGAAAAACTTGGTTATAAACCTGTTTTGGTAAGTTATTTACATTTTTCAGATACACTAAATAATCCAAACAAAACCTGATAGCAGTGACACCGCTTGTTACTCATATATCATAGAAATACTAGAATGTCATGAACAACTAGAGAGATTTAACCCACCATAAAATCTATTGTTTATATATTGCGTTCTCAATAAAATTCATATATTTCATGTGTTTAGGTTCCTGTCTTTGAGCTCACCTCTAAAACAGAGGAAGAGAAGATCAAAATGCTACAAAAGCTTATTTTTCCTGGACAGGAATGCACTGCAACACAGGAAATACCAAACAACAGTCCAACAGAGTGAAATTCACTGTTCCTGAGAGAGCAGTTCTGTGCTATTTTATTTCCCCTCAGGCATGGAGGACATTTTGATCTTATTCAGACATGGATACATGCTATTTATTGATGTATAATAACAATATTGTACAGTTGTGTGATCTTCCTCCAATACAGAGAAATTAAAATCAACGAAAAAATAAATATGAAGTGAATTTTTTAATACTAAAATGCTTTTGGTTTTTGTGTCAGTTTTATTTCTCTGATATCATTTTGATTTCAGAAAAAAAAAAATATATATATATATATAGAGAGAGAGAGAGAGAGAGAGAGAGAAGATGGGTATAATGTATATATATATATATATATATATATATATATATATATTGTGTGTGTGTGTATATATATATATATATATATATATGTGTGTTTATTTTACAAAGCCTAAATTATGGCTATTATTTTGTATTTCCATAAACAAAAAGAAATGTGTACGTGACCATGATAAATTTGTATTGCTCTATATTCCTATGACGGTTGATGGCGATGTGGGTCTTTTGGAATAAAGTCACCTGTGGTTGTGTGTCGTTCACCGTCGAAGAAGAATTTGAGCTTTCTGATTGGCTGAAGGCAGAAACACAGGAAGCGTGTAGCAGTGCTCGTGCAGCGCCAGTGTTATGTTTATACCGTAAGTGACATGAAGCCGTAAACTTAGTTGTTTTTCTACAATGTCCGAACTGAATGATTATTTAGAAGGAAAGATAACTTTCGAGGAGTTTGAAAGGCGAAGAGAGGAAAGAAAAGCAAAAGATAAGGTAATTCTAGCGTCTATATGAGTGTATGTAATACGTGTCTATTATAATATGTCCAGTAAGCAGTTATTTTGGAGTGTGATTCGGACGTTGTTGGGTGCTATGGAGCAGCATGTGACTCCTGTTGTGTTTTAGGAGCAGAAGGGAGACGTGTCAGATGATGATGAAGAAGCTGCTGATCAGGAGGACGCGGTTCCGTCCACTTCCAAACCAAGTCCTAGAGGAACACGGAACCGCCAAACAGGTGGATGTAGCACGTGTATCTCATGTCAGGGGGGGACACTACTTGTGAAAGAGATAGAAAGTAATAATGAGGTATTTTTATGAAACCTCACAGTCTTCACAATGGACCAGATGCAGACTGTCTTGTCTTAAGAACTAGCAACCCTTCTCATATTCTTGCTTGTATGGCAAACGTATCAAGAGCATTTGAATGAGGCAGGTGGGAATCAATATTCAGCGTCACTCAACGTCACATCACAAGCTGTGTTTTGTGTGATCTCTAACAGAGACGGCAGAAGAAGGAGTCAGTCCATCTGTTCAGAAAGCCTTTGCCTCCATGATCGGAGAGGGACTGGAGGAGAGTGTGGAGGAGGATGCAGATAATGAAGAAGGGAAAATGGAGTGGAGAGACATTGGAGAGGAGGTTGGAGATGAGGATGATGATGATGATGATGACGACGGCGATGATGATGAAGAAGAAGAAGAGGAAAATGACGGCAATGAAGTCACACCCGGAGATGTGTTTGCCTTAGAAATGGAGCTGAACCGGGAGAATAAGAAAATGATGAAGGTTAGTAAATTGCCCTGGTATGTCAGCATTAATAATAAATAACAAAATATATACATAAAACATCTAATTATACATTTTGATTTAGTTACATTTATAAAAATGAGTAATTGATTTCTTATTGATTATATTTTGAGTATCAGTAGAATCCTCACTATTTATTTTTATACTTTTATATACATGTCTGTCATAACGCACACTTGATGTTTTAATTATTATTTTTTTAAATGAGTAGTTATGATTTTATTAGATTCATTTATGTTACATGATTAATTTATTGTAGTTTTATTATTATTTAAAATATATAAAAAATGCTGCATAAAGTTAAATAGTTTAAATGTGTATTTTCTTGAAATGAAAATATAATATTCTGCAAAAATTAAATATATGTTACATTTAATTAACAAATAATTAGTCATTATATTTTTCTTAATAAAATGTGGAACTACTCTAAATAAAGAAATATCAGAAGTATTACATTTTAATACGTGCAGGTAACAATAATCACTAATATGGATCATTATAATTTTGTAGCATTGCTGAAATCTTAAAAAAAAAATTTAAGCACACAAGGTTGTTTATTTTTTCTAGGAGAGACGTCACCGCAGTAAGCTACCACGGGCTCTCAGAGGACTGATGGGAGAGGCTAACATCCGCTACGCTAGAGGAGAAAAGGAGGATGCCATCCTAATGTGCATGGAGATCATTCGCCAAGGTCAGTTTTGTTGTTTGTTATTTGGTGCGATAACTAAAGTTGACCATGGTCACTCAAATAAAAAGAGACGCAGTGTTTTAACTGTAGTGGTTTCTGCACATCAACCGGTCATCTCTCTTATCTCTCTCAGCTCCTGTGGCATACGAGCCCTTCTCCACGCTGGCTATGATCTATGAGGATCAGGGGGACATGGAGAAAGCGCTTCAGTTCGGACTGATCGCTGCTCATCTGAACCCCAGTGACTGTGAGGAGTGGGTCAAACTGGCAGACATGTCCCTGGAGCAGGACAACGTCAAACAAGCCATCATCTGCTACACTAAAGGTCTGTATGCAGAGATGTTGAATCTCTTTTGCTCACCAAGGCTGTATTTGTTTGTTTTAAACAGTAATATTGTGAACTATTATTAAAGTAACTGCATTATTACAGTAAAAGTCATTTATTCTTTATTCGTATGACCAAAGCTGAATGTTCAGCGTCTTCAGTGTCACATGATCTTTCAAAAATCAGGCTAATATGATGATTTCTTTTTAGATGAAGTGTATCCCTGCTTTTCTAACATGCCATCACATTTTGTTCGCAGCAATTAAATACGACCCCAGTAACGTTCAGTACCTGTGGGAGCGCTCGAGCCTTTACGAGCAGGTCGGAGAGCACAAGCAGTCCATGGACGGGTATCGGCGCATCCTCAGCCTACTGCCACCCTCCGATGGAGAACAGTTCATGCAGCTCTCACGAGACATGGCTAAGTAAGATGCCTCATCAGTTTTTTACTCCATAATTTAGTTTCATGACATTCCATCTTTACACTGACCCTTAGAAATCAGCTCTTTTTGCTCCTGTACCTTTTAGACTTCACATGTAAGTGTTGTTTATATATTGACATGTTAATGAGCTGACATGACAGCTTGTTTGTATAGTTTGTAACCCCACAACTAATAAAAACATGTTTTTATTTCAGGAGTTACTATGAGAGCAGCGAGTTGTCGTCTGCTATAGGAGTCATGGAGGAAGCTCTGGAGAGACATCCTGAACTCGTCTCGCATGAGTCTGTCAACATGGCTGCCGAACTCTTCATAGCCAATCACCAACATGACAAAGCTCTGGAGGTGAGGTCAGAAAAGGCTAGCAGGCAAATATTGAAAATATAGATGGCAGAACAGGATATGGATAAGATGAATATATGTTTTTAAATCCAGTGTTGAATATTAAAATGAGTCTTAAATGACTCATTATATTTCCTTAAAGTTGGAATAAAGAAACATTAATGGTAGGTGTAGTAATGAATATAGAAATATAGAAATAAAAAAAATAAAAAAATGTAAATGCATTTTATGTCAATTCACACATGCATAATATTTAATTCTGCAATTGTTTGTTATGATTAATATTTTACAATTTCTATAATTTTATGCATGGATTTGATAATAATTATCAATAACTTTTTATTTGTGTTGTATTTTTGCTATTGTTATTAATATCATTGTTTATGATGTAAAAAAGTGAAAATGTCAATTGTAAATAAAATTCAAATGTATTTTCTGCTGTAAAAGATTTATCAGTTATGTAATAAAAAATAAATATTATTTTATTTTGTTTAGTAAAATTGGGAACTACTCTAGTAATAGATCAAGAGGTTCTGAAATCCTTTTTTTTCTGTAGTATCATCTCATGTTGTAATTCACACTTGGTTCTAATTAATGTAAATGCTCAAATGTAGGCACTGGTGAGGTTTTGTGGCATTGTCCTGAAAAGAGAAGAGAAGGAGACAGAGACAAAGACTGAAACGCCTGCACAAGATACAGAAGGAGAGGAGAAGAAAAAAGACTCTGAAGAGGAGAAAGGTAAGACAAAGAAAATGTCCTGTCATAATGTGTAATGCTATACCACAGATGAGGAGGATAATGAGAACAAATAAATGGTTTCCTTCTATTTATTGTGTGTGATTTATTATATGCAGTATAGATTTTGGTTTAAGAGAAAAGCATTATGATCGCATTGATGTTTTTACATGCATAGGTGACGTTTTAGAGGTGGTGATTCCTGATGAGGTTCCCATCGACATCAGAGTGAAGATGATGGTGTGTCTGATCCACCAGAACGTCATCAAACCTCTGGATGTAAGTACATTCATACACA
>JAUMHR010000042.1:14490824-14503457 GCA_032361145.1 Enteromius fasciolatus | reverse complement strand
CATAAACACATATATTATGTAAAGAAAAACTTTTATTTTGGATGCGATTAATCGCGATTAATCATTTGACAGCACTAGTAATAATATGAAATATGAGTACAATTTAAAGTAATATTTTTCTACTTTTGTATATGTGAGTTATTCTTGTGATGCAAAGCTGAATTTCAGCATCATTACTCCAGTCTTCAGTGTCACATGACCCTTCAGAAATCATTCTAATATCCTGATTTCCTGCTCAAAAATATTAATTATAATCAGCGTTAAAAACACTTGTGCTGCTTAATATTTTTTTATAGATAGAGTGATCTGTTTTTGAGGATTCTTCAATAGTTAGAAAGTTAGAAAGTGCATTTATTTGAAATAGAAATATTTGTAAATTTTGATTAATTTAATATGAATTTCTTAACAAAACAAAACAGTAGTGCAATTAAATTCCAATAAATATACTTATTAATCTAAGCAGTATGGTTAAGGCTGTTCATGGTTGTTAAGCAATAAATTAACTTCCGTCTGATGTCTGTGCATGTAGGTTATTTTGCAATGCTTTGAACCGACAAATTCAGTAGATACAGTTTACATTTTCACATCATCTCCGTCTGCGTGTGTTTCTTTGTCTTTCTCTGCCTGTGTGTGTCTGCAAGCTCCATTATCAGGCGCTGGAGTTAGACTGAACTCCACAGAGACGTATCATGTTCACAGGCATGCAGGGAATGCACAGGAAGTAGAGAGCGCTCTTTGATATGCTTAGCGCCGGGCTGCCGACACACCGCCACAGAACTAGTCCGAAGGGCACATTCCAGCCTCTGTGACATGAGCTTGACCCCCTAGAGTTAACGGACAGATTCACTCGCAGAGCATCGCTGAACTGATCTTTGAGCTATTCACACTTCAGATCTGAATTCTGAACTTATATTTTGAAAAAAAGTATTGTTGCTGTTTGCTACTTTTGGTATGCTTGGGATCGATGCAGCGCACGGTGTGAGGAAATACACACCCAAAACAATTGACTTAATGTGATTTCAACGTGCATTGGCTTAACATATGGAAACGATAATGTCTCAGTCTCGCCATCAGTCAGAAGTCGTCATGTTGGGGCTTTGTGGCTGAATGAGAAAATCTGTAATCATAAATCACACACTGCCATGTTAATGAGCAGGAACATTATAACATCAGTGAATTATTCACGAGCATGTTCCTGAACCTCTTTAAAATTTAACACCATTACCAAAATGCAAAACTGAATACATATATGGAAGACATATTTAATACATATGTAAGGATAGTGAACAACTATTAAATAAATGGGCTCTCCTTCAAGATTTATTCATTGAAACGTTTATTGTATTAAAAGAAGCTATTTATTTGATATGATTTTAGGTCTGGCTTGTTTTCTCTGGGCATTATAAACTTTAAAATAATAATAAAATTAAAAATTAAATTTATTTAAATTTATTTAATTTAATTAATAATTAAATAAAAATAATTACATTTAAAAAAACGTGTGTATGTATATATATATGTGTGTGTGTGTATGTTACTTGAAATAAAATACTGATTAATTTATAAGTAGGTATTATACAGTATTATCAAATACAGTATTAACAAAAACTTCCTTTAGGTTTACTAAATGTACTAAAAAAAAAAACCTAAAAAATAATCTGAAATAATAATAAAAAAAGTAGACAAACAAACAAACACAACAAAATTGCTCAAGCTAAAAATAAAATGAAAGCAGAAGCTATACACATATATAAAAGCCCCTATATATTTTAAATATAAGCTGCATATATCATGATGTGTAAATGTGTTTTATGCTGTCCTCTACAGGTCGGGGCAGAAGGGCAGGTGGATGGACAGTCGGTCACCGAACACTGCAGGAAATTGGTCAGCTTTACTCTGTCAGGTAAGTACAGCTGATACTTACTACACCTACTCTCATTTTATTAAAGTGAGACTGTGGATATCCTCATAAAACGGCATGCTTTTTTCCCCCCGTTTTTTTCTGTAAGCTAAAAGCCTTTCGAGAAGCGTTTTCTTTTTTAAATGTAAGCCTAACATAAACCTTCATAACCATGCAAAATTCACGTGCATTACATTAATAAAGGTGATCTTTTTTAAGATACACAAGTCATGTGTTGTCTTGTTAATTAAAACTCCTCCATAGATTGGCCCTCTTGTGGCAAAGAGCTGCTAGTGCAGATAAATAGATGGAATTTATGCTTCTAGCTCACATTGTGTGTGTGTGTGTGTGTTTATTGCAGAAATCAGGGCTCAGGGTCTGAAGAAGGGCATGTTTTTTAATCCAGACCCCTATCTGAAGATGAGCATTCACCCAGGCAAGAGGAACGGCTTCCCTACATTTACTCACCACGGCCAGGAGAGACGAACCTCCATCATATCCAACACTACTAACCCTGTGTGGCACGGAGAGGTAATTGATATTCATATGTGATCCCGGACTGGGCCGGTTAATGAGGTGTGCTGTTTGTGTTCACTTCTTCAGCGCTTAACCTCTGGATGCTGCAGGGTGACCTCCCTGCTGTCAGTCCACTGCAAGGAGCTGAGAACTTAATGGGATGTAACCAAGTAGGGGGTGACTCTAAAACAAGAAGTGTTCAGTAAAAGCATAGTGACTTTGAGCAAAGCCATAACCTTAGATTTCTCCAGAAATTACTGCATTATACATCAGTAATGTCTGATGAATATAAACATTTTTCTTTATTAAAAAAACATGGTGAATGGTCCTAAATGATAACCATATCTATTTACAAGGTGCTTTTTTTAAGGAATTCTACCATAGTGCATTTCCAAAAGGTATATTTAAAGTAAATAAGAGTAAAGTTTTGAATTCTTAAATAAGATTCAATATACTGTAAGATTTATTATTTTATTTTCCCTGCACAAAAGTATAAATGTAAACCTTTTTCATATACTCTTCTTTTCCCCTGGCCCGCAGAAGTACACTTTTGTTGCTCTGATGACGGATGTTTTGGAAATTGAGGTCAAGGACAAATTTGCAAAAAGTCGCCCGATCATCAAACGCTTTTTAGGTCAGCTGACAATGCCAGTGCAGAGACTGCTGGAGAGACACACAGCCGGGTCAGTATTCACTGCTGAAATATAGCTGCGAGGATCTATTATGTATGACCTTTTATTAACAGAGTCATATCCTCCAAGTATCTTACAGTTCATTTTTGTCCACAGATGTTTATGTAAACATAACTTGTGTAATAATTTAAGAGGTAAATATTATTGTAAAAAAGAATTTATAGATATGGCATTTGGGCATATTTTAACAAATAATTATCTCTGTGATTTTGATTTATTCATTTTTTTCTGGAAAAAAGGGATCAGCATGTGAGCTACACGCTTTGTCGTCGTCTGCCCACAGAACATGTGAGTGGACAGCTTCACTTCAGAGTGGAAATCACCTCCAACGGACATGAAGGTACACATTTATACACTCAATATCACTCAGAAGTTGATTTGTATATATGATGGTGTACCAGTATTTTCAAAAGTGGAGGTTTTACTGTTTTCCTCTCTATTTTGGCCCCTCCTGTCCAGACTAAACTCTTTTTCAACAGTTTAACCTTTAACATTTTACAGTTTTTCCATCCTTTGCCTATTTCCACTTCTAAAACATATTTCGGATCTGATTTGATGAGGCATTTGTTAAAATACAAAGGTAAATGTAATTGTAAACTCCAAAACAACACTGAAGTAGTAGCTAATATGACATTATATACAGTATATACATTTAATTTTTTAGTTAAAGGGGGTTTATAGGGTCCTCTTTGTGCGATGCCCCACAAAATCCCCTTTTTTTAAGGTTCTTTGATAAATATAGAAAAGAGCAACTTTTATTTGAAATAGAAATTATGAATGACTTTACTGACACTTTTAAATTAATTGAATATCACCTTGCTGAATGAAAGTATTGTGCTTTTGTAGATGCCATGGGATCTCTGTTGGGAGCCTCTTCTATGAATGGAGATCCCGGGAGCCCATCGGACGATGAGGATGTTTTGCATCCTTCGTCTCGTATGGCCAGGGGCCCCTCGCCCACCGGCTCTGAAGGATCCCTTCACGGTGACACCTTTAGGACTGATGAGTGCATGATGAACCCTGACGAGGATCGGCTCTTGAGAGACCGGGCCCCAGACTTGGTTGAAGGAGCCACGGGCCACACTCATCGTCAGGCCTCGCTTAACGACTATCTGGATGCTATTGAGGCCCCTAAGGGCCCCGGAGACAGACCTCTTGGGGCCGCCTCACCTAAGCTCCGCTCCAGTTTCCCCACCGACACACGGCTCAATGCTATGTTACATATAGACTCTGATGAAGACGAGGAGGGACACGCCTCCCGAGATCCGGCATTGACCAATGGCGCTCCACGGCCTGGTGGACATGCCTCCTCAGAACAGCTCAAAGGGGAGGCTCCCGTCAAAGAGAGGCTTGAGGCGGAGGCGGCGACCAGTGCCACAGAGGCCACGGCATCGGGGTCGAGCAGCGCCACCACGAAGAGCCAAAATGGAGGTGCTGAGGACGCTCTGGAAGGAGCTGCTGCTTCAGGAGACTCCACACAGGGCACCAGCAGCTCTCAGCAGCCAGCTCCCACAACACAGGTCTGTAGGGCCTGGCAGCTTTATTCTATTCTATTCTATTCTACAGTTCTTTCTATCTATCTATCTGTCTATGTACAGTGGGTATGGAAAGTTTCAGAACCCCCTAAATTTTTCACTCTTTGTTATATTATTGCAGCCATTTGCTAAAATCATTTAAGTTAATTTTTCCTCATTAATGTACACACAACACCCCATACTGACAGAAAAACACAGAATTGTTGACATCTTTGCAGATTTATTAAATAAGAAAATCTAAAAACATCACTTGGGTATTCAGACCCAGCTCAGTATTTAGTAGAAGCACCGTTTTGGTCTAATACAGCCATGAGTCTATTTGGGAAAAATGCAACAGGTTTTTCACACCTGGAATCTATTTAAAACTATCTATTTAAAACCCGAAGGATATATTCCATGGGTATATTCTACAAATAAAAGTTTATTTATTATGTACAAATTATTTAGTCATGATTTTAAGTAATAATAACAATCGTCATCATCATCATCATCATCATCATCATCGTTTTCCCAGTTTGTATTGTAATGTTGTTCTATCTTTGCATCATTGTACCTAATCTATTTCTTGCAGGATGAGGAAGGTGCTGCACCCAAGGCTGTCACCGGGGATGAAGGATCATCAGAGGCAGCTACAGTCACAGAGTCCTCAGCATCTGGCAGTAACACAGCTAGTGAAGGGGGCGGAGCCACAGCAGCTAAGCAGCCGGATCAGGGGAACCCAAGCGAGACGGCCAATGAGGAGGAGGAAGAAGCTGGAATTTGGCAGAGGAGGCAGAGTCTGCAGACATCAGGGAACGCATCACAGGCTGAAGGGGTGGAACTAACCAATGAAGTGAGAAGGGCTGCTGACGCAGAGCAGGCTGCCACAGTGACAGATGTAGAGACAGGTAACATCCTGTGTTATTTATATACTAACTCAGCCATAGGAAGGGATGATTTTATGACAGTGGTTA
This sequence comes from Enteromius fasciolatus, assembly GCA_032361145.1. NCBI lineage: Eukaryota > Metazoa > Chordata > Actinopteri > Cypriniformes > Cyprinidae > Enteromius > Enteromius fasciolatus. The sequence continues at coordinate 14,497,861 of JAUMHR010000042.1, read as the reverse complement.
TCAATCCTCCATCAAATTTACCATCAGTTATGACTTTTTGGCACATTAAATAAAAAAGATAACCATATTAGAATAATAAATAATATTATGGTATTAAAGGGATGTAAAAAAAGAAAAAAGTTTTGTTCAAATATTTTATTAAAAATATAATTACTTTAAATAAATATAAACTTAATACATTTCAAGACAGTTTTAATATTTGTTATATTAAATAACATGAATTTGTTGGTAGTTTATTTTAATGCTGATAATAGTAGCAACAATATATGAATATTAATATTAGTATATAAGTATGTATTAAATATATACAAAATTTATTTTACCATAAATAAAAATAAGAATTGTTATTGTTAAAATATTAGTTATTGTTATTTAAATATAAGGGAGTTTTTTAGTTTGTTTATAGTCTAAGAATGTAAAATAGCATATCAACAACAGCACCACCACCACCAAAAATAATAACAGTATGGGTAAAAAAACATATTACAATAAAGAAAAATAAAATAAAAGTTAGTTTGTTATAAAAATAAATATTTTACATCAATATTAATAAATAACAAAATTAATAAATGTAATAATAAAATAGAAAATATTAAAATTAAAATATAAAATTACATTATGTAAAAAAAAATATGTGTGTATATATATATATATATATATATATATATACACACATACATATATATAATTAACTTATTGTCTGGCTTTATATAATAGGAATAACAGGAAACTTTATGAATAATGTATGTACAGTGTGTTTTTATTGATCTTTCACAACACAAATATCCCATCTTGCCCTTCTGAAGGAGCCAGTGCTCAAGTGAACGGTCATCAGCCAATGCGATCTCTTCCTTCGATCCGTCACGACATCAGCCGCTATCAGAGAGTAGACGAGCCTCTTCCACCAAGTGAGAGAATATTTGTGTATTTATTTGAGATTCACCCAGCCTCTAATAAAGGGGACACACTCATTAAAAATTTGATTTACTTTTGGCTCTTTTTAAATGCTGCTCATGATATTATTATGATTATAACATTATAAGTGGACTTTAAATGTGTATGTTGTAGACTGGGAAGCTCGTATAGACAGTCACGGCAGGATTTTCTATGTGGATCATGTGAACAGAACCACCACCTGGCAGCGGCCCACTGCTCCACCTGCACCTCAGGTCCTACAGAGATCCAACTCCATTCAGCAGATGGAGCAGCTCAACCGAAGGTCAGTGTTTAAACCAGCAGATATCTGTCAAGATGGCATGAAATCAGCCTTGACTTCTGATAGGAGAAGAGTTTTGAGAACACAGTGACCTTAACTTCCAGTATCTCGGGATTTATCCGAGTCTGAAATGCCATTTGTTAATCCTCGCTTGTATGGAAAAACAGCTCTTTAAAATGTCACCCAGCAGTCACCACAGCAACCTAATCTGTTCTGCCATTATCATGCTCTATCAAAACATCTCTCACGCTCTCTCATCCACTTTCTCTCCCTCAACTTGATTTCAATTTGTTACTTGATTAGCATGCATTTTACTTGCAAAAGCAATTGTAGCATAGCTGTGTACAGCATCCGAAGTTAACAGTTTGCCAAGCATAAAATGTCAGTGAAAATGAGATTCAAATTAAGCTTTTTTAAGTCTAGGAACGGATGTAGAATATTTCCTTCTCAGCTAAAAATAATGCAAAATGCAGTGTTGTGACTGGCAAGAATTGTTTGTTACGTGACATTCGACTTTATGAATCACGATGATTTAATTTAATTTAAATTAAACATCATTAATTTGATTTTATTTGCTTTGAAGAAATACTGTTATTATGCTGCTTTGTTGCTCAAGAAATATTTATTTCAATATTTATTTATTTATTTATTTATTTTTAATAAACATTTTTTGTGGAAAACCATAATGTTGTTAACCTACATTTTTCTTCAGTAGAATAGAATAATAAAAACAGCATTTATTTTAAATATAAATCTTTTGCAAAATAAACTACTGTAATTTCGTATGAGTTTAATACATCATTGTTGAATAAAATAAAAATAAAATAAAATTGTACATATTCGGTTAACATGTAACTTACTTTTTTAGTATTCTATTTTTATTATTTTATTAATCGTTATTAATTTAAAATGGTACAGTAGGGCTAAAATAGAAATAAATATTAAATACATTACAGAATAATATATTTTTTCTAAAATCCGTAATATTTTTCAGGATTCTTTGAAACAATAGAATTATAAATGAAGAAAAAAATAAATAAAATAAAAGTCTTAAAATTAAATTGAAAAATTAAAAATGTATTTATTGTAAATTAAATACATTCATTATATTTTCCTTTTATGTGTTCAAAATAACTATGTGATCAACATATCAGCGTACTGTATGATTACTTATTTTTATACATTTATTGTATTACTTTGTATTATTGTTCATTCATTTCAAACAACAGAGTAGCCTAAGATAGCAATAACTAATTAAGCAATAATAAATACATTGAATGACTAAGTACAGCTACGCATGTGAAAAGATTATCATGTGCAAAATACAGCAATAAATGTATCTCTATGTTTGGTTCAGGTATCAGAGTATTCGGAGGACAATAACCAATGAGAGGACAGACGAACAGGCTGCAGAGATGCCTACAGACGAAAACGACCTGCTGCATCCCTCCATACCTGGTATTCTCTCACACACCACATACATGCACTGCATTCAGATGAGTCTGCTTAGTTGGATACCAGGAAATATGCAATAGAGAAAACCAGATCTCTTGATTTAAGCCAACATATAGCAGATATCACACTATGGCTGTCCTCTGTTTCAGAGTACCGTCGGGACGGCGTGGTTGCGCCCGCTAGCTCTCGCTCGCGCTTGTCTCTTCTGCTTCAATCCCCCAGCGCCAAGTTTCTCACCAGCCCGGATTTCTTCACCGTACTGCATTCCAACCCTGTTAGTCTCCAAACACATTATTTATTTACGCTTTTCTTTTCTTTTTTTTTACCACAAGCCAATTTTCCATCCCTTGAAGGAATTTTGTGGTTGTGGTGTTTTTTTCATCATCTGGTTCCATCTTTAATTTTGGCGACCGTTACTTTCGAAAGGCACATGTTATTTTGTCGTTAAATATTGTCGTTGTCATTACTTAAACACTACAAAACACTCTTGTCTTATGTTTTTTCCTTCTTAGAGTGCCTACCGCATGTTTACAAGCAACACGTGTCTCAAACACATGATCAGTAAAGTGCGACGGGACGCGCACCACTTTGAGCGCTACCAGCACAATCGAGACCTGGTTGCCTTCCTCAACATGTTCGCCAACAAACAGCTGGATCTCCCGAGAGGCTGGGAAATGAAACACGACCACACGGGAAAGGTCTGTGTATATATCGCTGTCTCTGTCTGTGTATATATAGCCATTTTTCTACCTCATGCTATTAATTTTACTGTGCATTTCTAAATAAAATAAATGTTATATATTTTTTGGCCATAAAATAGGAATAAGATATGTAAAAAAAAACTAAATATCTAATATTTTTTATAAGTTTGAAAAAGGCTCTTATGCTCACAAAAGCTGTATTTATTTAAATTAAAAACACATTAAAACAGTAATATTGTGAAATATTATATATATATATATATATATATATATATTATCATTATTATTACTATTATATGATTATTAATTTTATTTATATTGTGAAATAATATTATTATTATTAAGCTGTATTTTCAGCGTCATTACTACAGTCTTCAGTTCCACATGATCCCTACGAAATTATCCAAATATATATAATTCATATTCAAGAAACACTTATTATTAATTCGATATCAATAGTTTTGTTTTAAGGATTCTTCAATTTATTAAAAAGTAAAAACAGCATTTTTTTGAGAAAAAAAAAAAATATATATATATATATATATATATATAAGTGTAATATAATATTTTTACTTTTTTATATTATATATATATTTGTGCTAAAATGCCTGTCATTTAATATCTTATTTTTTGAGTTTGAATCCTTTACATACTGTACATTGTAATAACATAATTTACTATACAATTCTATTATTTAATTTTCTTGCTCCTTACAGACATTTTTAATTCTTTTCAGCGCAATAACTAATATGTACTAATATGAATTCATTTTACATCCATCACGGCCTAGTTGTTAATTGCCAAGAAAAAAAATCATTTTGATTTGTGGGGAAGTGCTTTACAGTAATACGCTTATAACGGAGGTTCAGTGGGAAAGCAGACACACTGCAGATAAATGTTTAAAATATGCTTTAAAAGTACAACCGTAGCAATTACTTTAAATATTTCATGTGCTTGTATTTTTACGGGGTGCATTCATGCAAGTGTTTTAGCGTGAATATAAGCGTCACGTTTGTGCTTTTAAATCTCTCCACCTACAGTATGTACTTGACATGATTGTGTTTTCTCCTCAGCCTTTCTTCGTGGACCATAACTGCAGGGCGACCACCTTCATAGACCCACGACTGCCACTGCAGAGCGCCCGTCCCAGCAGCCTCCTCGCCCACCGCCAGCACCTCAGCCGCCAGCGCAGCCACAGTGCAGGGGAGGTGAGCACAAACAGACTAGACCAGGAACAAGTCTGTACTGAAAAAATTAAAACGTCACGCAATCCAATTCAAACTAATTTACAGTTTAACAAGGAATGTCACAGCAGCTGTCAAGCGTTAGATGAATTAATCAAAGTTGGTCATTACACTTAAATCAAATCGCAATATGAACTAATATCTGTGTATATTTCAAAGACGAATCCTGTATGTTCTGCATGTTAACGTGCCCCTATTATGAAAAGTTCATATTTTGGCTTTTGTGAATCCCAAACAACAGGTTGACATGCATGCAAGGTCAAAAAACACTTTTATTTTCTTAAAATATGCATTTATTTTTACCTTATTTATTCACTGATTTCTGAAGGACTAAAAACTATTAAAATAGAAAATTTCAAATAGTACAAATATTTTTACTGTATTTTCAATCCTTGCAGCCTTGGTGAGTTTAATCTTAAGTTTATTTAAAATGGTAAGAGTAGCATGGGACAGTCACTAGATATACTAATAAAGGTATTTTTAGTCGTAGCAGTTTCACAAGAATCTTTACATCATAAAATATTCTCAGCAGGTTTCTCATTAGGTAATCTGATCTTCTGTCACATCGTGGCGGTGTGGAGAACAGATCACCCTCTCAGGCCTCTTTAGATATGCTGATTAATTTCATAGTGTCGGCCTCCGCTGCGTCCCAGCATGCACCGTGTCATTTTCACATCAGTCCACCCACAGTCCCCAGTGTGTTTGTGTGTGTGTTTGTCAGTTGGCCATATGTGGATGCATGTAAACATATTGTGTCTAAATATTACTGCACTAATCTTTAAATCCTCTGTGCCTTCATAACATGAAAATGCAAATTAGCCCACTTAATTAAAAAAAGTCCCCCTCCTCATATAAACACCTCGGGAAGAAAGGCCAGGAAAGTTTTACAATCCACTCAGCTTCAGCAAAAGAGCTGTCAGATCTTTAGTCAAAGGGCCCTTAATGAAGCTTTCATCTTTAAAGTACACTCACTAGGGAGTAAATATCCAGTGAATTATGCAAAACTAGAGAAAGCCTCGTAATTCAGTATTTTGTGAAATATATATATATATATATATATGTGTGTGTGTGTGTGTGTGTGTGTGTGTATGTATATATATATATATATATATATATATATATATATGTGGTATTTAAAATCTTCGTAACTACATTGAATTAAATATTAATGAAATATTTTTTAATATTACAGAAATAGTAAATAATACTTTTTAACGTGTATAATAATATATGGGTCAAAGACGAAAAAAGTTTAGTCATGAAAGTATAATACTGCCCCCCCACTCCCCAAAAAACAAAACGTTTTCTGTTTAAATTAACGACAATTTTTGTTTGTCTGAGCCAAAATAAACACATAAATAAATGAAATAAATATAATGTTATTTCAACCAAATTTAGAAATTTTATTATCATGTTTAAAATAAATTACTATATTAATATAATAATAAAACAATTAATAAAATAATAATAATATATCTATAAATAGATTTCTGCAGTAAGCTGGTCTTTATGACGTGGTGTGGATGTGAAGAACACAGTGGTCACTTCCTGTTCTGTTTTTGTGCTGCAGGTGGGGGATGACCCTCGACATGCTGGACCCTCAGTACTGCCACGCCCCTCGAACACCTTCACAGCCAATCGCAACCAGTGTCAAGAAATAGTTCCTGTTGGTGAGTTGTTGAACAGGCCAAGTGTCATCAGAAAGTTTATAGACGGAATTTGATGTGTTTATCCTGTTAAATGTTTCATAATGCATTGTTTTATAAAACTGTGGTGCCACGGGTTAGGACTTTTGAAGAGTCTTGACATTTCACTAATTGCTTTGTTCCTCTCTTTATAGCCTATAATGAGAAAATCGTGGCATTTTTGCGGCAGCCGAACATATTTGAGATCCTTCAGGAGAGACAGCCTGAGCTCATTAGGAATCACTCACTCAGGTGAGACTCAGAAATATTACAAAACAAACCTCCGTCCTGAGCTATTGATTATGAAAATGTTGATTTTTCTGATCTACAGGGAGAAGGTGCAGTTTATTCGTAATGAAGGAGCGTCGGGTTTAGCTCGGCTCTCCAGCGACGCAGACTTGGTGATTTTGCTCAGGTACTTTTTCAGTGATTTCTGCACATTTACCCTGCAAAACATGGCTGTAAGATAAAATGAAATAATTATTGCTGTCAAACGATTAATCACGATTAATCGCATTCAAGATAAAAGTCTTTGTTTACATAATATAAGTGTACTGTGTGTATGTATTATGTATATATGAATGCACACACATACAGTATATATTTTGAAAATATTTACATGTGCATATACTTATATTCTTATATTTTAAATTATATAAATACTAGGGCCGGGACTTTAACGCGTTAATTTAGATTAATTAATTACACAAAAAATAACGCGTTAAATTTTTTAACG
>JAUMHR010000042.1:14464710-14478409 GCA_032361145.1 Enteromius fasciolatus | reverse complement strand
AACCAAGGAGTGGCTCCGTAAGAAGCATGTCAAGGTTCTGGAGTGGCCTAGCCAGTCTCCAGACCTAAATCCAATTGCAAATCTTTGGAGGGAGCTGAAACTCTGTGTTGCACAGCGACAGCCCCAAAACCTGACCGATCTAGAGAAGATCTGTATGGAGGAGTGGGCCAAAATCCCTCCTGCAGTGTGTGTGCAAACCTGCTGAAATATAGGTACTCAAGTGATCAAATACTTACTTAAATACTTTGACACAGTAATTCCCAAATAAATTGTTAAAAAATCATACAATGTGATTTATGGATTGTTCTAGATTCTGTCTCACAGTGGAAATGCACCTATGCTGAAAATCTTATTGACCTTACTGTATATATATATTAGGGCTGTCAAAAATAACGCGTTAACGGCGGTAATTAATTTTTGTCGTTTTTTTAGGTAAATAGGCTTACCATGGTAAAGGCTATATGTTCATCGAAATATAATATATGTATTACAAAATATAAAGTAATATTGTTTTCGACATATATCATTGTGTAAACATAGTTTCAGTGACATAGTATTTGTAAAAGTAAATATAATTAATTCATTATAGCATTGGACCCCCATAGTATGTTTTTTTTAGAGTTGACACCAAGCGGAATACAGAGAGACACCAAGACACCAAGCATCAACAGTTATGGTTAAGGTTATAGTTATGGTCTATCTTCATTAATTCCTTTCATTTTCGAGATCCTGCTTGTGGATGAATCTACATTTGTCTACATTCTGCTCCAGAAGTGATCCTGAAACCTTCTGCTTCCCAAAATCACTTTTCAGAATGGTCACAATAAAAGCCTTGAATCTTGAATATTCCCTGTCATTCCTTCCAAATGGATGTTGTATGCTTACATATCTATTCGATCACGAGATTTATCTTGACATGGATAAACGTTTCTCTGAAAAATACCCACTGAACGTGAACCACAGAAACAGACAGACATCAATTTCAACGGGTGACAATTTAGCAGCCACAGCTCACCAGACACCTTATCATCGCACATTTACAAAACGCATCTGTCGTGAAGTTGATGTATAGCTCTGATGCGATCACTTGCATTGTGGAGGACAGGAGTATGCATGATAAAATAACAAAGCAGGAATGGTATGGACCTCCACGGGTCTATTTTTACAGGCATGGCAGGAGGAAGTGGAATGGAAAGGCTATCTTGCATTATGCATGGCCCGAGAGAAAGAGAGGAGCAGAGGATAGAAAAAACAGCACTTCCTCTAGTGGGACAACACGACAGACAAAAGAATGCTTTTATATTTGGTGTATGTATGTATAAGTGTATGTATGTTTTATGATCTGTATTGTGGTACGAGAAAAAAAAAAAGAATATTCATATATATATGAAAAAAAAAAAGAATATGTACCCATGCAAAACTGCATTAATCTAGGATGTTCTGGGACATTTTTATTCTGTTGCTGTGGGGTTGCTAAGGTTGATTTGAGTGTGTTGCTATGTGGTTGCTGGGTAACATTAGTCTGTTTTTTTCGCGCTCTGTGTTGGCCAATGTAACCCCAACCCGAGAACTTAAGCTCTATGTGTCTGTGTATTCGCTGTACTGACCGATGTGCGTTCAAACAGTGTATTCAGGATATGAGCTATAACTTATTCACTTATTATAAGCTTGTCTGCCGGAAATCATCTGCCCCGGCCGCGAGCACAGGCTACACGCCTTAACGTGAAAGGACAGTGTTGTGCTTATGAGACAGGTGCGTCCTCGGGTTTCCCCTAGGTCCGCTGTCAGGCTTTATCGTTCTGCACTCGCAGCACGGCGGGATTGAACTGTGCTCCCATAGGATACTCTCTTAACCCAGGTTCCCTGAGACACGGGAAGGAGTATTGCGTCCCTTGCCGTGCTGCAAGTGTTTGGCGCTTCAGTCGAGGTAACCTGAAGACGGCTGTGCGCTGTCTGCTTATATATCCACGTGGACACGCCCCCTCAGGCCCCCTCCCCCTCGGGAGCCGCCGTTGCAGTTGAATAGGCTTCAGTTAAGGGGAAAAAAGCAATGGGCTTGATGTGTCGACTACTGGATTTGACGTCGACGTTTTTTTTAGAACCGAGTAGTCGACGTCATGCAGGCCTATTGTTGAAATGGTTTTTGAGTGGTTGCCAGGGTGATCTGAATAGGTTTTATTGTGTTGTTATGGGTAGTTGCTAGGTTGTTGCTATATAGTTGCTAAGAATTTCTGACTGTTTTGTAATGTGTTGCCTAATAGTAGTTAGGGTTTCTGATTGTTTTGTGTGCGTGTTGCTAGAGACGGATTTACCTTTTTTCTTAACATAGGCAAAACATATTTTTGGGCCCCCCTACCGTATTAATATAACAGACCTAACATTTCCGTCCAAGCAAACAAATAATAAGTGGAAACCATTACAGTGTTTTCTATCGCATTAAGCACTTGCGCTCAGTCAATAAAAATCGAATGTAGTTCTTAATTAGTTTGAGAACAGATTTACATTTATATATAAATAGCCTAGACAGTGTTGTGGCCACATTACCACTTTGGGAAAGCATTATTTCTCTAATAATTTTAACGGCCTGGAGTCACAATCACATATCAGTAATTCAGATTATTTATTTTAAGACATTTGGCATGTTTCTGTCCTGAAAACTAGTGTGTTTAGAACTAGCAAATTTAGTTTGGACACTGTTTTTTCAGAGGTTTAACCCATTGATATGCAGGCTAACGCAGTGATTAAAGAGCCAAAGGAGAGAGAGAGGGGAGTGTGTCTGAATACTACTCAGCAGTACGGTAACTGGTAACACGGTAACTGACTCGGAGTAAAAGTTACCGCTCTTTCAGAAACAGGCTTGACTTCCCCTGCTTTCTCCAGTTTGACAAACCTGCCATGTTGAAACAGAAAACCCCGAGTTTCTCTTATCTCAGGGTTAACGTACTCTGAGTTTTTAGATGTTTACTAGGTGGTTGTTCACTGATCCTGGTGAAAATCTTTATATAAGTCAGTTCTAATCAACCAAAACAAAATTCTGTGCAGGTTCTTAAAGGTTCTGGGAATATAAAATTGTGACACTATGATAAAAGCCCCGTTGGGTGATAAGTAATGTATATTTGATTTAGTCAAATGAAGGCTGATTTGAATGAAAAGCTGTGTGTGAAGTGTGTCTCTCATGAGCAGCAGCAGCGGGTTTGGATCTCTGGAGACAGGTGCTGACTAATGAGGAGCTTTTTCTGAATCCAGCCATGATGATTAAGTGTTAATTACAACAGGTCAGCTTGACACATTTCCAATAATTGGAAATATTTTGGGACTTTTTGTTTGGCGAGACAACACAAAAGAATACATCAGTGCGCCCAATGAGATGTCTATTTGGCTCACCACTGGCCTTCTTGACTTTCTGGTATCTCTTTCAAGGACTATACAGAGTTTAGAGAAAGAGATTCATCGACCAGTTGAGATAATCGAACACATTGTCAGAATGTATTTTATTCCTGTTTTCAATACTCATGTTTAACACATCAACTTCTGTCAACAAAACTTATATCTCTAAAGAGCTTTCTTATCTCACAGTTATCTGATTTATGTTTTGCTCAGAGGTGGAAACTGATGTATATAGAAATGATAAATATGTTGATAGGCTCTGCTCCTTTAAGACAGACATTTGTGATGCTTGCCTTTTAAATCAATCACCTCAAACAGGAAGGAACAGTGTGAAGATGGAGAATCAAGTGTGATCATCAAACTTATAAACAGCTGCAGTCTGTTATCACAAGAAGTGAAGCTTGTATGATGTGTACATTCATTTTTCACACATGCTGATATATTTCAAGTGTTTATTTCCTTTAATTTTGAAGATTATAACAGACAAGTAATGAAAACCCCAAACTCAGTATCTCAGAAAATTATAATATTGTGAAAAGGTTCAGTGTTGAAGACACCTGGTGCCACACTCAAAACACCTGCAAAGGCCTTTAAATGGTCTCTCAGTCTAGTTCTGTAGGCTACACAATCATGGGGAAGACTGCTGATTTGACCGTTTTTCCAAAAGACGACCATTGACGCCTTGCACAAGGATGGCAAGACACAAACGTTTTTTTAAAAGAGCTCTGTGTCCAAAAACATTAATAGAGAGGTGAAGGGAAGGAAAAGATGTGGTAGAAAAAAGTGTACAAGTAATAACCGCACCCTGCAGAGAATTGTGAAACAAAACCCATTCAAAAATGTGGAGGAGATTCACAAAGAGTGGACTGCAGCTGGAGTCAGTGCTTCAAGAACCATTACACACAGACGTATGCAAGACATGGGTTTCAGCTTCGCGTTCCTGGCATTGTGGTGCCATGTCATCTGCTGGTGTTGGTCCACTGTGTTTTCTGAGGTCCAAGGTCAACGCAGCTGTATAGGATGTTTTAGAGCACTTCATGCTTCCTGCTGCTGGCCAACTTTATGGAGATGCAGATTTAAATGAGATGCAGAGATGCAGAAGCTACCAGTACCTGGTTTAAGGTATCCCTGTTCCCTGAAAATATTTTCTTAATATATACTGTGTGAGTATTTATATATACTATATATATACTACATATATCATTTTATCAAAAATGTTTACTTTGGATGCAGTTGATATTGATTAGTCATTTGACAGCATAAGAGCTTTTCAAAATTTGTTACATATTGTAATTGTTCTTTTCATTGTGATTCCACAATAAATATGACTTCCACATTGCATAACCATATTTATTTAAAATGTCAACCGTTCTGTGACTTTTTTTTTTTTTTTTTTTTTTTAAGATGTTTAACTACTGCTACAAAATATAAAATGTCCATTAATTTTAGTTTAGTAACATATCATTGAAGTGATTATATATATTTGTTTTGTAAAAGATGTAGATTTATAGTAAACAACATTTTATGTAAAAATAACACAAAAAAGTATTAAAAATAACATGCATTTATGTTTGTTTGTTTTTTTTTGATCAATATAATATACTTATATTCTTTATGAATAATTAATAAATAACAAATAAACAGTGTTGTTTTATAACAAATACAATAGAAAACATTGTTACATTTAACTAAGCATGCTAACCTGAAGCCATTTATGCTTTTATATGTTGCTACTGTGGTATGACTTCAAATATACCATCGTTAAATTATGGTTATGATACAAAATCAGTGGCTTAGCACACTCATCTAAAGCTTTTGTTATAGTCAAAGTGTTTAGTAATAAAACAACACAATTGAATTACACACTCGTGAGAGTGAATCGGATGAATGAGGGATGAATTTGTTGAGGCTGGTGAATTTGAGTCTTAAGCAGACTACCGTAGTAAACCCTCTCAACCACGCCAGGCTTGTTTATAATAAAGCTGTAGTGAGGAGCAAGATAAGCGGAGACGTTGAACTCTATTTCTAACTTGGCAAGCTTGTAAACACTGCCAAATGTGACAATAATGTCCCGTAACCGCTGCCAGCTGCCTGCCAGATACCTGACAGCTCTCAATGATTCTGCTGTTTCTCCGCCAATAGGGTTTGCAAGGCCTGTCCCGCTGCATTAAGAGCTCTGAAGCTTCCAGATTCTTCTACCGCTTTGAAAACGCACCCTTAACGGTAGACCTACAGCATCCAGAAAAGCTTGTTTTGGTATTACCAAGGTGCATCAGTGAAATCTCTGAGCATTTCCAGGCTTTTAAGAAGTTCTCATAGTTTGATGCTTCATCACTGTGAATTATCCAACCTGGTCTCCTAAAAATTTGCACCTCTGTGCACTTTTTATGCAACACAGTTTTATGTGCCTTACTGCGTGTTCACCGCAGTTTCAAACAGAAATGTCCACTGAATGGTGCTAAAACCCAGGTTCAATACATTAACCCTGGTACATTTTTATTACCTTGATGTAGCGGTTCAGAATTAAAATATCTGTGGACTGTTGCTAAAAGCTAAACATGTTGGAAATATGCCCTACACCAAATCCAACCCTAAGCCATACCCAATAGTGTTAACAAATGCAAAACAACTTTCTTTTACACAGATTTGAACTGTTTTGTAGTTAAACAGGATCTCTTCTAGGTACCAAACAAACCTAGCGTCTATAAAACCAATAGATATGAAGCTGGATATGTGTGGGGATAACATTCATAAGCATCAGTTTTCAAATATCCCAGCATATTAATATTGTTTTGAAGTAATTAAGTAATTGTGTGAAAATTATGCTTTATTAATCAAAACTCATTTGTGTGCAAAGAAATAAAAGGTTTCAGAGTTTTACTGCCTCTAGTGTTCATTTCTTTTGGAAACTGCAGAAATATGTACTTGTTGGTACGTATTTCGTGTCTCGCTAAAAAGTACACCTAGGTAAGTTTATGCCATGAGACCAGGTAGGAATTATCACCACTTTACTGCTTCACAAAATGAATGGCAAACCAAATAGTCACACTCTATAAACATAAGAAGTAGTTGACACTTAAAAAACGCCATCCATTTGAATAATAGGCCTACGTTTCATTCCAATCACATTGAGATTCTCAGTTAAAGGACTAATTCAATTAGGCTGGAGAAGAATTCATCCCTTTGTCTTGGTGCCTGGATGAATTAAGGTTTAAACAGACTTGATACGGACCGTCAGACCCCATTAGAAAACAGCAATCTGACAAAAAAAAAGAGAGGGAGTGAGAGCTGAGAGCTATGGCACAAAGCTACTAGTGCCAACGTTATTCAGGCGGTTGGTATAAATTAAACATTGACTGTACTCGTACGACTGCCGGGACACAAACGCTCCACTGATTATATGCTGTCAGCGTGCGGCAAACACAGCCAGTGAAAGTGAAGGTCAAACATGTCGGGATTTAACATGAGAGAGAGAGACTTCACTCTACTGTTTGATTGATGCCGCTCTTTCATCAGACATCACCTTTCTTGCAGCTCTCCAAATATGAAATGATGCAAGAGATGAGGACTGTATGACAGATTTGCCTACCTCGAATCCTTTTAAGGTTGGCACTGCGTTTTAGAAAAGAAACCAAACGGGAAAAAAAGAACATTTTAGAGACTGTTTGCACTGTGAGAATATAAAACCGACCAATGTTAAAAAACCTACCTTAATTCATTTTGAGGTTTGCCTCAAACTATACAGCTCCAAACTGAAAAAAAAAAAGATTAAGGGACAATAGGCTGCTAAACTGAAGCCAAATGCCTTTTCAGTTCACAATTGCTCGATAAAAATGGCTGTTTTAACATATTTCAGGTGTGCATTACACTCATTGCTGTGTGCCGTGATTACTATTTAATATCAGACATTGTAGCTACTAAAATTACTCGAATTTAGTGCAGTTCCACTTTAATGCAGCCATTCAAGTAACCCTGACCGTTTATCCCGTAAACATGTTCCATGATTGTGTCTGTTTAAAGAAAAAATAACAATTTCGACTTATTCAAGAATATCATTTATCAGTGTTTTTAATACACACTGCTGTATGAGCAACAAGTAAATAAAACAATTTAGGTAGAATGATAAGGTTAATTTTGAATCAGAAATAACCAGCAAATGACTCGTGATTCAGCGAGGGAGTCAACTGTGAACTTGTGTTAAACGATTCAAAAGTATTCAAATGGCTAAAGGCTAGTTCACACCAAAAATTATAACAATTACTAGCATCCACATCAACAAGTGATATCATTCTGTTTAATGTATTTATTGAAAGAGTTACTCCACCCCAAAAATAAAGCATTGTCATTAATCACTTACCACCATGTCGTAACAAACCCGTAAAAGCTTTGTTTGTCTTCGAAACACAATTTTCGACATGTTTCTTTAATGTTTTTCTGCGCCTTGACAGTATTCATTACTTGGCAGTCAATGGGACAGTCACAAGTCTCACGGTTTTCATCTAAAATATCTTAAATTGTGTTCTGATGACGAACAAAACTTTTACGGGTTTGGAGCGCTTTAATGTTTGCAATGGTAGAATCATTAGAGTTTTCAAGACATTTGGTCGTGAATCGGACATCAACGTTTCTGACCAAACTGCAAAGTATATTTAAATAAGGTTAATTTTTTAGCCTAAGTCTGGTCCCATAAACACATAGTGTATTCTGAATCAGCGACGTGAGGTCAGATTTCCTCTGTGCCAGAAAAGCATTACGCCATCACTGTATATGTGATATGATGAGATGTGAAATCAGAGAACAGGTCAGTGCAGATATAGGGCAATGTGTGTATTTCTCTGTGCGTGTCTCTGCGCTGACATTTGATCGTGATGAATTTTAAAGCAGGATCAAGAGGTAGTGACGGTCTAGGGCAGTTGAAGAAGACAGTGGGAGGTATCGGTGCTTTATATGTATGTGCAGGACCGCACTGAATCACACAGTGGGATCAGAAGGCCTTGGGGTTGAAGGGCAGGGTGTTTAGTCTATGCAGTCAGTGTGTGGTATGTTTTTATGTATGTCTGATCAAAGCAGTGGTTATGAAACGTCACCCCCTCTCAGCCAGGCCAGCTATTGTGAGCATTCAAGTAAGAAAAAACAACAACCTTGGTATTAAAAGTTCCACATTGTAAATATAGCCTGCTGCTGTATATTTACTCAAAGAATACATGTCTTTTGCACTCTTATGAATTAGTTTAGACTTCTGCTAAACAAACTAAGACTGCTAAGAATGCACATTCACACTTGCATAATTTTTTTGGTTTACACTTAGGTAAATCTGGAGAAAACACCAGTGACAAATGGCATAAAGGATATATATATATATATATACATATTATTTTCATGGCAGCTAACCAAATTTACCCAGTCAATTTTCATTATTGCATCACACAGTTTTAATTTATATAGTTTTTCTTGCAATTCTCGAAATATTCAGTTCATATTAATATAAATGTATCTTCCTATTAAATACAACGCAAACTACTTAATCTGATACATAATTTTATAACTATCCCACATACATATGAAGAGTTTATTTGCAAAAATGGATAGCTTTATTAACATTTCTGAAAAATCATGTTTTTTCATTGTGTGTTTTAATTCATCTCAATCAAACTGCAGACGGGGTTTTAGAAAACTAACTTAAATGCACACAAACACACACATATATATATATATATATATAATTTTCTTTGTGTGTGTGTGGTGAAATATGACCTCAGGTTTGTGAGGTCACTTCTGTAAACCTAAAGCAGCTAATCGCATTTCTCATCAGAACTGCCATCTTTAGTCACTTGTGCATCTGCTTATCATAGCATAGTATAAACATTACGAGACACAGAAATGAGTTAGAAAGAGCTGCAGACGACTCAAAGCGAACGTCTTCAGAATACAATTAAAGCAAACTCCACAACTGGGTTGTCTGGTATTGTCTCTCCAGTCAGTGTCTTTGATCAGCAAATCCAGCCCCCCTGTTTCCAGGCAGTAAAGCCCCCAAGAGCTGCTCTCCTCTGTCATTTTCCCCTTCTTACGCATCCTCCAATCCCCTCTCCCCCGGCTTCTAGGAAATATTCCTCCCGGGACTGTCTTTGTTTAAAGCAAATAGGCAGAATCCAAGCCAAAAGCAGAAAACAAGCGCTTTCATTCATATACATGCGCTGATGCTGGTTCTGAGGCCAAGAGCTGACTAAGCCAAGGCAATGCTGAGTAAATCTTCTGCATCCAACCTGCTGCTATTTGAAAGCAAGAACAGAAGATTATTATTCATTTTGCTCTGCATATACATAAACATATATTTTATATGCCGAAAGAATACTGTATTTCCTCTCATAAAAACGTCTTATTTCAACTACGATCAAAGAAAAAGAAGAATACATTGTTTATGCGAAGAAATAAAACCTCTTATTAAAGACCATTAAGTTGTGTTGCATTGTAACATCATTGTTCTGATAATTAAACTGTCAAATTCTCATAGTATTCGTATGTGTATATATACAATTATATTACAATCATATAATATCTACAATTATACATATATATATATATGTGTGTGTGTGTAATAACGATAATGTACTAGTGCTGTCAAATGATAATCACGATTAATCACGCATCCCATAAAAAAGTTTTTCGTTACATAATATATGTATGTGTGCTTTGTATATTTACTATGCATATATACATACACACTCATATTAATTAACTATTAACTAAATCAAATAAATATTTGGTATTACAGCTTTTAGTAAATCAGCTTCTGTTCCGAGGTACACTTGCCCATAGGAGACGTTGGCACAGTTCTTCTGGATTGAGTCTGTCTCAGTTTGTTCTGTTACTTCCAGACAGACTGGATGATGATCAGATCAGATCTCTGTGTGGAGCAGACAATAATCTCACTCCATTATTACAATTAATGACAAAAATAATGTTTGGAAATGTAAACTGATGCTTTATATGTGCATTTATATATTAAAAGAAATAAAAAAACATATTATGCAAACAAATGCTTATTTTGTATGCAATTAATCGTTTGACAGCTCTATAATATCTGTTCTTTTTGGTTTATAGCAATAAGAATGAGATTAATGCTGTAACGGTCTTTATTTTAAGAAAGCAAAATCAAATGTATTATTCTCTTTGTCTTTTTTGGGGGGTGAAATGTGACCAGCACATGATCTGGACAGGTTTTGTCTGATTCACCATTTAAGTGAAAGGAACATCATATTCTGAGATTTTTCTCTCTCTATTGCAAATGGATTCCCAGTCCCCAAAGCACTCTAGACATGAACCATCATGTCAGTGTAATTGTAAAATGATAGGCAATAAGTCAGACAGATACAAGTGAATGAATCGTAAGATGAGGGTGCCCGTTTCAATTATGTACATTAGTTATAGATGAGGAACCTTTTGGGAATAACCCATACAGAATACATTTGCAGAATTAATACGCTGTGCAAGGCCATTTT
Organism: Enteromius fasciolatus; assembly: GCA_032361145.1. Taxonomy (NCBI): domain Eukaryota; kingdom Metazoa; phylum Chordata; class Actinopteri; order Cypriniformes; family Cyprinidae; genus Enteromius; species Enteromius fasciolatus. The sequence continues at coordinate 14,467,523 of JAUMHR010000042.1, read as the reverse complement.
CTTGTACGTAATTGCACCCTAATTATCCATTAGTTATTGAATTACTCTTTTATCTGTTTGTCACGGGCAAAGGCTTAATAAATGGAAGAGAAATCATCAACTTGGTTATCAACGCTCCAAATTTGCAACAAGGAGAGCGAGGGAAATACAGCGAGAGAGACTGCACTACAGAAAGATGGAGACAGACAGAGAGAGATAAAGAGGCATAGATGGAGAGATGGAGAGAAAGACGCATACATATATTCATGAGCATCTTCGGGTTGTAATTAAGAATCAAATAGCTACAAGGAAGCCATTAGTTTATTAACTACACAAGTAACCCGTAAGATTTTTGCTTTTCTCTCTCTGCTGATGCACAGCAATTGGGGAAATTATATTGCAAATGATTTCAACTATGAAAGCTTTTATTTTGGATTTATTTATATAACTTGTATTGTACTGTGACTTGTGGATTCAGAGTTTGCTTATTTGAAAAAAAAAAATATATATATAGCATTGTAACATTTTATATATACACACAGTTGTCAACATTTGAAGTAGATCAAATCAAAGTTGTCCTAAAATATGTTCTTGTCTTAGGATAAGTTTGATTAACTTTTTTTGATTTACTTCAAACGTTGACTACTTATATATATATATATATATATTTTTTTTTTTTCCCCAGTAATAATGTAGATTAATGTTGTATTAAAGTACATCAAAATTTGTATACTACTATACGTTAAAAAATAAACTATTTTCACTCAAAAATGCACAGCAGTCTAAAAAATATATTTTGTGCAAATTGTTTCAATTATGAATTTCTGGGGTTAATTTATTTCAATGAAATAATACTTATATATAACTCTGAATTGTGGATATGTATTCAGAGTTTGCGTGCCTTTATTCAACATCAAATCCAACCACAATTCTTTTTTTACACAACTGGTATTGGTATTTGCAAACATTTTTCCAATCGTAAATGACCTTTTTGATCTCGTTAGAATAATTTATTATTTTTGGTTCGGAATTATAGAAACTCTATGTCCAGTACACGTCCCTTAACGAAACGGACATAAAGGGATAAAAATAACACGGACACTACAATATCAGTAAGATTCTACCATTTATTACACATAATGACATTCTTAAATAAAAATGCTTCACTTAACAGTTCTTGCATAGATATATTACAATACCAATTTAAAAAAGAATTATGAAACAAACCAGTAACAAAAATAAACTCTTTTCCTTTTTCCTTAATAAAGAACATTGTCATACTAACATCATATAATACAAATAATATATGCAAACACTTTTTACAGCAAATAAAACAAAAGACATAAAAATAAAAAAACGGCATAAATATAGGAGCATGAAATGCCTGCGAAAAGCAAAGGGACCGGAACAGATTTAATTTACAGCAGGAAGTGTGGAAAAAAGCCTTTAACCGGAAAACTACGCTACGAGTGCAACAAACATTGGAAATCACTCTGTTTATCAGCTTCATACCATCCATTTGAAAGCTTTTAGCACAGCGTTTTGAGCAATAGAAGGGTACAAAGAAAACAATTCTTCAGATGTCTAGTGAGCGAATGGAGACCAGCTGCTAACATGAACGTACAGACTAACGCGTTAATCCAAAAACAATGTACAGACCTCTAACACGGACTAATCATAGCATCACGAGATATAAAATGCATTCAAACTCCTAATTTAGTGTTCTCTGCATGTTTGGTAGTGTCTCCGCTCATGCCAGATCTTTATTATGGAACCGTTTCATTGTCGAATGTAAGAAAACGTACCTGCGAGTGTGCATCGGTAATTACCAATCATTGCATTATCCCACAGCAAAAAAGGTCAGTTGGTTGTCTGTGCGATTTAAAAGCTGTTTAAGTGGGTAACATACAAGGTTTATACACACTTGAGAGAAACTAAAGACAGTGCACATAAAACAAGCCCTAAAAAGCAGACAACAAGCTGCTCTGTGGGGTTTCTCAGGACCATTAAGACAAACTCATTAGCTAGTTTTTGCCAAGGTAGCATCCCTAATTGGTTCGGCTGGAGGATGTTAAAAAAGGGTTTTACTTAAAGTGAACAAATGGTTAAAAGTCCACAAGGAAAACTACTAGTGAACATCATATATCTTGATTCATAGAACGCAATAACTTGACAAGCTCAACGAGAGTTTTAGCACAAGACTTGTAACGTGAACACTGTTTCTATCCCATGAGCGATCCTTACAAAACCCGACCAGAAATGCCTAGCTCACACAATTTTTCTCCTACAATTGCCTATTAAGAAGACTTTTTAGAGAGTATTTTGCATTGTGACAGTGTTGTCATGACAGTATTTTGTCTCTTTCTCACTCTACATATATATAGAGAGAGAGTATGTATTAAATTTAAAGCTGCAGTCCATACGTTTTGCCTCATTGTTGCCATCTCTGTTAGAAACCTGTAAAAAAAATATGTTTTTATTATGTGTGGCTATCAGTATACACTTCAGGATCACAAAGTTTTACATTGAGCTCCCAACAGTGATGAAATCTCACGACCACTTACCTCATACCACATAAAACCATGCAAATCACTATTATACTTAGTCATCAAAATCTTTGCTTGAATATTGTTTACTAGCAATAAATCAGGCTAAGGTGAGCCGATCGTTTTATACACTGGCTGGTTATGTACTTGCCCAATAACTGATTTTGGATAATTAAAAAAAGATCCATTTAAAAAAATAGGTACTGCAGCTTTAAATGAGAATTTGGTAATAATGTCACTGCAGAGAAAAAGCCTTACTTAATCTCTGTACTATTTCTTGTTTATGAT
>JAUMHR010000042.1:14444669-14464610 GCA_032361145.1 Enteromius fasciolatus | reverse complement strand
GTTATTTATCATATGGAGTTCATCCTTCTCGCCATAGTCCCCGTGCATCTGTTTCAAATCAAAACTGAAATTATTATCTTGCATACATGATCAACAGGATTGATCTCCTAATAGTTTTCGAGACGTTGCATTGGATTGTGTTGCCCAAAAATATGGGACAAAGTGAAGCTTTGCTTCCTAGTCTGCATAGCCCATGATCATGTTTTCTGAACTACAAATATCTAAGATAAATTGTAACATTTCAGGTTGCAGTCTTAAATCCTCTATGAAAAGCAGATATCATGCACTAGATTTGAGCTGGAAAAGTGGCCCATGCGATGGTCTCTTGAGGACATCGGATGCACGCGGCTCTGCTCTGGATTCCGGTGACCTTGTGTCTTTGTTATTTTTCATGGAGTTAATGTAGCTAGGGAGGGAGGTAAGCTGACACCCGGCTACATGGTGAAATTGACTGTGTCGGGCGCTTGCGATAAGATCTCCCGGTCAGCATAAGTGTGGCGTGCGACCCCCAGTGTGGTCCTACTCCGTTCCGCCCCATTGAGAGGGCGACCAGCGCTGGCCACTGCCGGGAGAGCCCAATTCCTTTCTCATTACCCATACTGCCATTCTGTCAGACGGGCCTCCCGTTGGTCCGTGTTAGACAAGTGAGTGAGAAGGGCAAAGAACTGACAGACGGCTTGAGCGAGACATGAATATCCTTGTCCATCACCTATTTTTGGGTGATATGATCCAGATGGTGCTTTTTTATGATCTGTAGATATGGTTAACAAAGGTCATGATACGCAATAAAAATGCAAATGTTTACGCTGTCTAAAATTAAATTTTGATTCCGTTTATGCATTGACCTCGGGGGTTTACAAGTCTTTAAATCAGCATCTTGATGTTTATATACAGTGCGATGGTTAAAAAATAAAGCAAATCTATCTTGTTTGTGCTCATTTTATACATCTTCAGATCTGGCCCTCTCAGTTCAATCATACAAATGCACACAAAACCGCTAAATCAGATTGTTGGAAGAGCAATAGTTTACATGAAATTGTCATTTACTGACCTTTAAGTTGGTCCAAAGCTGACTTGAAAGTATCGGGTAAGTATTTGGATTGGGAATCGACCATTATTTTGATATATAACATAAAAGCAGTGCATACAACTTACATTTTAAATTAAATCTGAAATCTTACATACTGTATTATAGCTCTCGTCATGCAAATGTAATGCATGAAGATACTTTTGTCCTAAAAGCAATGCCTTTTCCATGTCTTTTTATATAAATGTGGAAGTGAGAATGAGATTCAAGAGCTATTGCAAAAAAGTAAGACTTGTGAATAACGCGGAAATTTTGGTCCGTTTCACACAAGTCGCATTGCAGTCGCATTAGTTTGTTTTTTTGACAGTCTCCACTTCTGCAAAACACCTTCAGCATTCCACCAAGGAAAGAAAGTCATACTGGTTTGGAATGACAATAGGGTGAGTAAACGATGACCGATTTCTCATTTGATGTGAATTATTCCTTCATCAACAAGCATTCGTGTAGATCTTCATGCATGAGCCACAGTGGGATCTATCTTGAGCAGATCAGGCCTTTCAGTGGTCTGAATGATTGCATAAGTGCAGGGCCGTCCACAATCAAACAACCTTACATTCAGGAACACTTTCCAACCCACACTTGATTGTACGTTGTAATTTAAACCTCACTTTTACTATACAATTTACACACTGTACAGCTGTTTTTACCGGGAACACAAGATATGTAATGTGTAAGAAAAACCAAAAAAAAAAAAAAAACATCACAAAGTCAACTGCAGGACCAGTGAAACACAACGCACACCTTTCTTAGGATGCTTCCATCCGTGCAAAGTAAAATAACGGTTGGGAAATGTCTGTCCGGACAGTTTTTCGGGACATACTGTGATTCATTTACAAAATCTTAACGATTTGCGATTGCAAATCTCTGCCTTGAATGATGGAAGTCATTATTTTGTAGTGAAGTCCGCAGATAAACCATGGTGCTTTTCTCATTTCATGCTAGTCCTAGAAATCCCGAAGGAACCCAAGTTTATGGGATAACGTTTCATGGGTCATAAATAATGTTGAGGGATGCTCAAAACGTGTGCAACAACAACATTGCTTTTCTTTTTTTTCGCCCCTAAAAGTTAGCGTTTCTATAGAAATGAAGTCCACCTCATATGTGGTCTGTGCCAGTGTAGAATCCACTACTCTTCGCTTGTGCATATGGCAGTTTTTTTTTTTTTAGTCCATTTTTATTTAATTTTCTTTTTCTATTTTGTACACATCCACAGGAGAAAAGCAAAAAAAGAAGTCTTCTGAATTTAAATAACATAGTCATCATTCAAAAAGATCTCTTCATTATTTATTTATTTTTTTCTTTTATAAAAAGTCTCAAAGTGTCGCTGCGCAGCGGTTGGTTGGCAGGGAGGGACGTGAAAGAGAGAGAACGTCTGTCTGCGAAGAAGGTAAGAGTGTTTCCTTCACTGCCCCCAATCAGATTCACATTTGAGCGATGGGTGACTCCACATCACCTCTGGATGGACGTTCCACTTCAGATCTTGGCTGTGGATTGGCGGGATCAAAGCAGTAAGATAATCCTTGTTCAAAATGGGAAACAGAAAAAATCCATCTCTTTGAAATGGCATCCTATCGCTACGATGCTCTCCAAAGGTTCTTGAGGAGATGGTTTTTGGACACATTCTGCACGGTGCACTAGATCAAACCAGGTGCATTTGTCTGTTGTGACAATCTGTGTAAGCCGTACTCTATGTAAAACTGATGAAAGCTCTCAATGTTTCTTAGAGAAGTTGAAACGCAATAATAGTATCTAAATCAAGTCACTGATGTTTTGGCAAATACCTACTGAAGCACATTGTCTTTAAGTGACATAAGATGTCGTACCACCTTCTCAGATCTGTAGACCTCCGAATTTCCATCCTCATGGTCAGGCGTAGCCGACCAATCCTCAAGACCCGGTCTAAGTTCAGCCCGTGCTGATTGGTTCCCCTACGGGAGGCCACTCTTGGTGGAATGAGCGAACGACCTGAGTGGTATCCGGCTCCTTCCCATCATCCGTCTCCTTCTCTCCCTCTACCTTCCATCTCTTCCTCCACCTCGCCATTTTGCCACCTCCTCCTCCTCAGATGTGCCTCTTCATGTGCAGTGCCAAATGATCGGATCGAGAGAAACACCTGAGAGGTAAGAAAATAAGACCTTATTAGGAAACCTGTGGTCTTCTATCAATATTTCATTTGGTGGGAAACATTCAGCGGGTTTGACTGTATTGGTCCTGATCAGTTTTATCTGACGACACACACAATAGTTGAGCTGGAAGAGTAAGGAGAACTTTTAAAGGACTGAGCTTTTGAACTTTTTAAATCTTAACATTTTGGGAGCAATATTTACTATTTGCTTATTAGAATGCATATTAGTATGCATATTACTGGCTGTTTATAAAGCACATATGAATGCCTTATTCTGCATGGCCGTATTCTAGATCTCTTAACACTACCAAATACCCAAATACATATATCTACTACAACTACACTCATAATTTGATGCTTATTGGTAGCAAGAAAGGTTACTTACTCCCAATAAGCAGCAAAATTAGGAATTTATTGACCACCAGAGAACACAAATAACCTCAGCAAATTTATGTTTTTTTTCACTGTTACTTTTCATTTCGGCCTTGAGTGTATTTTATTGTATGTAGATTGTACCCTGTAATGGATGTTCATCTAAATTGTCTTTGTATTTTTACTCTGACCTTGAAGTGTCGGAAAGGCGCTATATATTAAAATAAATAAATAAATAATAATAATATTATTATTACTCAGCAATATAACATTATTATTATTTTATGCAATATAATAATAATAATAAATATTATTATTATCATGTATTATTCTGTTTGTAACATTCTCCTAAAGCTATATAAAATGAGAGTCTAGATAAAGCTATTGATTGTTGGAGCATCTTGACCCGTCCCTTAGACATATGCTTTCATGCTAAGTCTCACCTGTCCTGGAACGGCGAGGGGAGGAACACGAATTGGGAAATCAAGGGGTGTGTTTTTGGCAGGATCGGACAGATGGCAGATCAAGCCACTGCCAGGAGGCACCAAACCAGCTGGTGTACCTCCACCCTCCTCCACACCCCCACCCCGCTGTCCTGACAGGGGGTCCGGACACGGTCGGGCCGGATTAAGAAGGGGCCCGAGGGCCGCGGCTACAGGTCTAGCGTCTCGCTCTACTGTATTTACTGTTCAGACGAGACGGGGAGCCCCTCCGCATGCTGCTCTCTACTGTTCCCGTCAACTCCATCATTGTAATGGTAATCCGGGGCTCCCTCGACAACGGCAGAATGGATTCCCCAAGGTGTACGAGCAGCCAGGATGACAAGAGAGGGCGGAGCTGAGCTCAAAGTGAGATACGCAAGTCTAACAAGCATGAAGGACCTATTTATACATCAAAGCGAAGACGAGTTAAGATTCACTTCAGAGGTGGAAGCTCTTGGTCAATACCAGGAGGCAAGTGTCTCGCAGGCACTGCGCCCAAATTGAAAATGTTCTGAAAGAAAGCACAGATCTGCGCGCTTAGCTTTGTGGCTGAATGTAAATGTATACTTTTTTATATTTTATGATGTTTATGTTTTATGAAATTAAAGTACTTCTATTTAAAGTATGTTGGAACATTTAGAGCGCACCAGCATGCATTTGCATTGATTACAGCTTTTTTATGGAGCGTTCTGAATTCTTCAGTTTAGTGTCTACAGAACAGTGACTGCTGGAACCAAATATCTGAAAATGCAACTGTTTTCAGGTAAATAAGACAAATCGCTGCTTGTTCATGTAACTGTCGATGGATTATCAAAGGCTCGATCTGAGAGAAGTGGCAATTCCTGAGAAATATTCAGCAAGCCTCATGTCTGGACCTATCTGTGAAATGTGTTTTAACTGGAAATGACATCAGCAAAGCTACAGGTATAGCCAATGAGAGAGCACAATACAAAGTAAGGGAAATTTCAGTGGGAGGAATCGTAGAGATCTTTGAGTTTTTTACAGTTGTAATAATCTGGTAACACTTAACTAGTTGCTTATTAGCAATTTCTTTGTAGTAATTAAGCACATATTAGTGACTTATTCTACATCCCTTATCCTACCCAAAACCTAAACTTAACAACTACCTAACTATTAATTTATCGAGGGAAAAGTCATAGTTAATAGCGAATAAGTGTTCCCTATTCTAAAGTGTTTTTAAAAATCTCACTGTACTTTTACAACTAATGGCAAAAGGAATGTTTGGAATGTTTATGGTAACACTTTACAATAAGGTGTTATGAACAAACACTGAACAATACATTTATTAGGAAAGGACGTGACGTGTGGCCAGGCATGGCTTCCCATACTAGGAATTTGTGCTCTGCGTTTAACATTTAGCATTTAGAAGTGAACAGCCACACACCTGGAGCAGAGGGCAGCAGTGGGAACGGTGCCTTGCTCAAGGGTCTCACCTCAGTCATGGTATTGAAGGTGGAGAGAGCACTGGTTATTGCCACAACTGCCCCATTACAGTATTTATTCATCATTGTTAATGTTAGTTTATAAAAATACAATCACTAATTGTTAGTTCATGGTGCATTAACAAACACAGCTTGAGATTTTAATAATGCATCAGTAAATGACAAAATTAGCAACATTAACTAACATTAATAAATGTTGTTGAAGTATTGTTCATTGTTAGTTCATGCTATCTTGTTAACTAATGAACCTTATTGTAAAGTGTTAGTTTATTTGCAAAAATTGATAAATCAATTTAAATTTATTTAAATTCAATTTAAATTTAAAATTAAATTTATTTATTTTTCTTTAAAAATTATGTTTTTTTATTATGTTACAACTTTTTTTATTGTGTTAGTTAGCTGTATTGTTATTAGTTATTTTTTTTAAATTTACCTAACTTCAATTTGATTGAGAATAAATTATCTGTTGCAAATGAACTCTTCAAATGTAAAATGATATTTTCTGCTGAAGCATTACAGCAAAATACAGACATTTCCGGCTTAAAATATTTTTTGTAAGTTAAAACACTAGTGGGCCCTATTATTTTGCACAGTGTATATAGTACAATTCAATGTTGGAAATCAAATAAATTAGTAACTCTTTCTTTGAACAAATTTGTTTGGTGTTATCTTGTTGTACTTGACTTTCCAAACAAACCGACTCACTAGAATGAATTCAATCATTTATATTTGAAACATATTTTAGCTTCCACAGCACTAATGTAATTGGTGAAGAAACGCAGCGGATGACTCTACCTGTCACTCACCACGCTCGCTCTGAAAGCTTATCTACAAGACCTGGTGAATAGAGAGGAACCATTGTCTGAACAGCAGATGTTTTTAATCATTAAGCTACATCTACTGGGCACAGGTGACAGGTGGACCATCTTAAATACAGATTTGAAAAAAAAAAGATTTCAGACTACTCATCACATTTTTAGACCCAGGACACCTGTGTTAGATTTTGCCATTAAAATAATGTTTAAGATATAAATCAGGTTACACAAATTGCTGACCAAAAATTCCCAAAACCCCTTCAAGGTTCTAGAACTAAACGAGGCTTGGTAAGAACCAAATGAGGCTGATTACAAAATAGCAGCTAATATTTAATTATATTTATAATTACAAAATAGGATTTACAGGGAAACTATCGATTTTTGGTGCTCCTTATCATTAATTGTCTAGCAGTATACATTTTAGAAATAATTAGTGCTGTCAAACAATATATATATATATATATATATAAACACATACAGTAAATATTTAAATATTATATATATATTTATAGATATGGGTCAAACATGAACAAGGGTGTGATACTGCTTTAAATTGTTCATTTAATTTTTATTTTTTTTTTATTTTTATTTGTATTTTGGTTTTGATTTCTGAGCAAAATATAAATATCATACATTTTTCCCTGATTTACAGAAGACACCCACTAAAATCTATCAGTCAATCTACCATTTTGTAGGTCATATTTAACAACTAAAATACATTTCTGGCATTAAAAGAATATTTAGTTTCGCCCCAAATACTAATTACTTTACATTTTTTAAATCTGCCGCTATCCTGGGTTTTGCCCATTTGTCAGTAATATGTTTAAAACACAATCATTTAATATGCTCCCTTATTCTTTTATATATTTTAATATGTACAAGGCAGAATAAGCATGTTGTTTGATTTTTACACAAATATTGTGGTACACTGAATGACAATGTAACATTATTTCAACAAAATTTTGACAATTTAATTCCCCAAAACATTTGAAACTTTAAAAGTAGACATTTTACATACTTTTAATGTGCTAAATTTCTTTTGATGCAGACATCTTAACGTCTTTGACCAATATACATAATTAATATGCACAGTACACAAAAATATATCATATATCAAAAACTGTATGTGATTAATCACGGTCTCTTTCATGTGGCATCTATAATAATTATACTTTATGAAAAAAGGTTTAAAATAGAAATACATTAAATACATGATAGCTAAATAATATGAAGTGTCAGTCTTTGACATGCCATGTCACACTTCATATTTGCTACAATATATAATACTAAGTAACAATGTCAGCTAGCACTTGTAGGTGATCGTCTCATGTTTTGACTCACCTGTCGCAGTGATTGCACTTGAAAGGCTTGGCGCCGGTATGTTTGCGGTAGTGCCTCGTCAACTCGTCGCTTCTCGCGAACCGCCATTCACAGCCTTCCCATGAGCACTTGTACGGCTTCTCCCCTGATACAAACACACAAACAGAGCACACACACCTGATTAAAAATGCACTTTCTTCCTCGTGGGGCCTCGAAATCAGCGACTCTGTCCAGCCAGCCGTCTAATTCATTTGTTTTAAGTTGATTAGCCTATCGGAAGAGTGTTGACACAATTGGAGTTTATGAAATACATGATCGTCATTAGAGCGCACAGCTGTCGGACCAAATGAACTCGCACTCGATGAGCTTCCAATGAGATCTTCACTGCGTTTAACAGATGTGAGAGACTGCGTACAATTTTTTTATGTTTTGGTTGTGGATGGGAGCTGCCTCGTAGGAAAGCTGTGGTTCGTATGGGGTCTCATCGCTCTTTCATTAGCGCTGCTGTGAACGTAACGTATGAAATGAGGGGCAGGCAGAGTTTATTTAGATCTCTGGGAGAGGTGATAATTGGAGTAGTAATGATGGGTAATGGGGAGGAACCTCATATTTACTGTCAACCAGCTGGCCCTGTCTCCACTGTTTGCCACATCTACAAATCTTCTGAAACAAGACTGTGGCTTCATATAAATCGCTTAATGATAAAATAAGTCTGATTTTCATGCTGACACGGCTCCTAAAGTTAACTAGCAGCCATTAAATCAACATCAACTCAAATATGAAAGCAAAACTGATCCTATTTGCCATCTTAATAAATGTTAGCCTATTAAAAAAAAAAAAAAGAAATCAGGCAAAAATATTTTTTTAATGAAAAAACAATTCAATTTGTACTGATATGCGATATAATGTTACCAAATATCCAAATAGTTTTAGAAAGTACTAACGTTTACAACACATTTGTTTTATCCATGTGATTGATTGATTAAATGATTGATTCAAAATTATCATTCATTTCTTAATTCATTGTTTATTTATTTATTTATTTTATAAGCCTATTTAGTTTAAAATATTATATTTATTTATTTAAAAAGTTTATTCAGTTGTTTATTTTAAATAATTAATAGGTTTTTAAAAGCCTATCTAGTAAAATGTTTTTTATTTATTTATTTTAATAGTCTATTTAGTTATTGGTTTATTTAAAATATTTATTTATTATTTGCTTTTAAAGATTCTTGATTTATTTTTAAAATTGTATTTTTGAAGCTTATTTATTTCATTAATTCATTTTTAAAAATCTACATTTAAACATCTGTTCTACTTTGAAACAGATACCAGCAAATATAACAGCCTGTGCCGACTTGTTGTTTAGCATGAAGAACCTTCCATGACGGCCACACTTTCATTCTGAGCTGTAAAAACAACAACAAGTTATATTTAGATCAGAATTTTGAGCGCTTAATGTGTTCCTTTTCACACACATTCACAAGCTAGCCACATTAAGCAGGACAGGTTTAGACCTGCGCTCCCTACGACCGCAACACTAGCCAATTATAAGTCAGGGAGGCACGGATGCTGGAGTTTGTCGCCTAGCAACCGGGCAGGAGCGTAACGTAGGAGGCAGCAGTGGAGCCGGCTCGATCTGGCATCGTCTGTCCCTCTGTGCCACCAGCCAATTACGGCTCATACTGGCAGGGGAGGATGCAGTTGCCTGGCAACCGGGATGTTACATGATACACGTATGTACAAGTGGATATATGCGTGTATGCGCGGTGGGAATGAAAGTGCATGGACGAGGCTAGCGGTGTAAGCTGAAACCAGCACCGAGACCCGAGAATCGCTCCCAATTATAGAGTCCCGTTCAGAGACACACCAGTTGCCTGGCAACTTCCCACCCCCATCAAACAACCTTTCCTGTCTCACACACACTTTTTCTCTCTCTCTACACCCTTACAGGTGCCGGAGTCTCACTTAATTACATTTTCTCAGTTAAACTGCAGACAGAAAGACTCATTATGATCTGTGCGGCTCACAGCAGCACCAAGCAGAAAGCCATTTTCTGCCCTTCACTGCTCGTCCAAGTTTTTTTTATGAATCTGACTTGGTTATAATAGAACGCAGAGCAACAGACAAAGTGGAAACGAGGGCTGCCACGTTGCTCTCCGCATCCCTCCGCGTCTCCCTGAAAACCAACTCTTATCATAGCATTCATAAAACGCTCCAGAGGGCAATGTCATTTCCATTCACGCCGCCTTCGTTTCTGTACAAATCTCAATCACAAAATTCGTCCAAGTAATAACGCCTTCGAAATAGGGTTTCGCTAATTGCAAACGAGTTGACGAATCGCTTTGGCATCAGATTTAAACGCAGTTCATTGCTGCTTTGTTTTTTTAATTTTTTAGACGAATGCAATACGGAAATACACAAATTGCTCAAAGACGACAGCTAATGAATTATGCAGTTTTACTTAGAAAAAAGGAAATACAATTTCCATTATTGTGTCAAGCAAGCACAACAGCATTTTTTTTGCAAAAAGTATAATAATATAATTATAAAAATGTTTTTTGGTAAAGCCATGTAAATATTCTGTAACATATTGTTTGGTATCAGAGTTTAATGCAACTCGAAGACACTGAAATTGATAAAGGTCTAGGCCTAAAAAATAATGCAGTTTTATATTATATTATATTATATCATATCACAATAACAATATTGTTATTATATGACATTGTTTTATATTTGTTTATTTCTTGCACTTTTAAAATGTAAAAAAAACCCAACCCAGATATGTAGCTCTCAAATATTCTTTGTGTTACAATATATTTACCGTATGTTTGGCTTTTGAGTCTTATTCCCATCAAACATGGTGTGACGCGTCAAGCTTGACTATCCACAAATTAGATTTAAGAAATATTAAGATTTATTAGTTAAAGCTACTATACGACTTCAGAAAGCTTAGAAAGGGCACAAGTCATATCAAACACTTTTATGTTGCTTTCTTGTCCTTTTTGGACCTTGACAAGGCTTCCTGGTATTGTTGTGCATTCTGGACCTCGTCAATCTTCGTGTCATAATATACATGTCCTAAATACTTTCTAATACATCAGAAGGGAGCCATTGCTATGTGGCATGTTCTGGTTTTAAGAAATGGGGATCTGCTCTGGTGTGTTAACAGGCGTGCGGCAGACATAGGGAAATATACAGGCGAGTACGTCTCATTCCAGCCGGTCCATCCATCATGAGGCAGTTATTCACTCCGTGGACAGCTTTGGGACAGCAGTCTGAGTGCTTTTGGATTGAGATCGAAGAGACAGAGAATTATGGCCGTTTCCTGCACCATTCAAATCTGCTGAGGAAGTACTGTCGCAACCTTGAGAAAATGTTTGCCGCGAGGGGCTGGACAGGCATGCTGCCATGGCGACAACGAAGTACCATTAATTACATCAGCTTGTCGCTTATTGTGTAAAATAAGATTGATTGCACAAAATTAATGATAAATGTGGTGGAATTGACTGAGTATTTCTAAATATATCATGTTATTACTGTAGGAGCAGGTTAAGTGTTTATAGCTGCAATTAAACTAAATACTGTATTAGATTACCCCCCCCCCATATATGTGTCCGTGCATGTATGTATGTATATGTGTGTATGCATGTATGTATTTTTTTTTTTTAAATATGTATAACATTGGTTGAATGAATGATTCAATGACTCATTGACCGGGCTTATATAGAATAACTTTCATTCTTAAATGCTTATGATTTGTATTAGAAATGATTTGTATTAGAAATCAGTTCTATAGATAATTCAAAGTCACTTGTTTCATTTCTGAATGAATCAGTACTTCTTAACAAATCAATTCAATAAAAGACTCAGTGACTTACTTATAAATATAGTTAATCATTTAAATCAGTTTTCCAGAACAAATCAGTTGAATAAATGATTCAATGACTCAATCATAAAGTCATTAGCTTCATTCCTAAATGAATCACTACTTTTGAACAAATCAATTCAATAAATGACTCTGTGACTTACTTATAAACACAGTTAATCATTTAAATCAGTTTTTCAGAACTAATCACTTGAATGAATGATTCAATGACTCATTTAAATGCAGTAATTTGTATAGTTCCTGATTCAATGATACAGTTTATTGCTTTATTCCTCAAAAAATCAGTGTTTTTGAATGATTCAGTTAAGTAAATGATTCACTTATTTATTAATTCAAAGTCGGCTACTTGCCACCTACTGTAGAACTTTGCAACATGCAGGATGAGACACTGAAAAATGGGAAAACATCAGCGCAATAATCACTGCAAGTAATTATGGAATTTCAAAAATATACTCTCTTACCTGTATGTGTCCTCTGATGTGCCTTCAAATGTGAACTCTTGGTGTAAACTTTCCGACACCCGTTAAACTGGCAGCGATGGACCCTCTTCTTGTTCTCTGCCATTTCGCCAGCTCCAATGGTGCAGGCGACGCCAAGTTCTCCGTCGCTCTGTGTGCCGCTGCTGCCGTGCTGCGGAGAAAGCGGCACCGGGTGGGCCGCCACGAGCTTGGCAGAACTCAAGCCCACCTTTCGGGCTACTAGCTTGAGCGTGAGGGTCCCGTCGGGTGAGGCACTGAGTGTGTGGGTGGGTTTGACTAAGTGACGGCCCAGTTCCGGGGACGAGGGAGGTGTTAGGGAGGTGACGGCATTCAGCTGGGCTGCGTTGACCCCTAAAGTGATGTCTGGAGAGGTCACAGTAGAGGAAGTGGAGGACAGGGTTTCTTTGCGTGGGGTGAGGTGTGGAGGAGGAGGGCTGGGGGGGTTGTTGAGGCTGGGAAGGAGGGGGTCTAACAGGTCTTCATCAACATCTTCCTTCATGAAGGAGGGGGTAAGGAGGCCGTCTAGTTCCTCGTCAAAAAGGTCAGACAGCCGTTTGGGTTCTGTCTGCAGATAGCGCTCCAACTCCAAACATGTCTGTGGAAAAAGATTAATACGTTTTTATTGACCTGAACACTGCAGATGACTTGTCATTCTTGTACACACGACACTTGCACACGATAAATGGCACAATTTATTAATTTCACCTTTATGTAAAGCATTTGTAACGCCATTCCTACATAGATTATTTTTGCCATTCCATTGACAAAAAAATATAAAAACTTTTCTTGATATCAAAAGTTTTTTTTAAGGAATAAATTATATAATTTATGCAAAGCATTTGTAAAACCAATCTTATGACAATCCATACTTACAGTAAGTTTTTTTATGTTTATGTTTTTATTTATGTTTTATTAAATTAAATTTTACAATGTGTCAGTGACCCTTATGTAAAGCTTACAAACAAAACATTCTTAAATGGATCATCCCTTAAACGGTTTTATCTGTAAATTGTTGCCAAGGATGCAATACATTTTTCATAAACCATTCTTATATTGTATATATTGTATATTGTATATATTCTTATATTATACAGAAATCATTCATAATTAATTTGCATATTTAATTAATGTTAGAATTACATTCTAATTAGAAAACATTTATTGTAATGGATTCATTAATCATAAAGCTTACTTTACATCCTTTAGATGCTAGTAATACGGCTCTTAGTCCTATCACTGAAATACATCTAAAATACAGTTGTTACTTGACACCAGATCCATTTCTTTTTTAATATCACTTTTAAGCTTTGTTTGTACCTATTAAACAACTCAAGCAATTAAATGCAAGATAAAATCATCCAGGCTAATCTACCTCATTAGCGGTGCGTGTAAAGTAATGCGTTTTTTTTTTCTTTTTCTTCAGACTAAACCCTTTCTGGACTGTTAACTGGGTACTGAGACTGCTACTGCATATCATTTGCTTCAGCAGGTCTTCAGGAATAGATGGTTACACTGTGATTGATTACACAGGCTAGACTGGAGCTCTCTGGAGCTGAAGAAACAGACCTGGCCTGAATTGCTTGTTAGAGAGCTTTATGTGGAGCAAAACTGGCTCTTCAAACAGAAGGGGGAGAGGGAGAGAGTGTGAAAGAGAAAAAGCCATCAGACTTGGATTCTTCCATTTTGGATGGGTTTTTATATTTCACTATAAAAGAACTGAGCTCAGAACAGCAGCGTCAACACAATACGATTTAATGGCCACTTATGAGCTGCTACTACTCTTTTAAGATCCTTCAAGGGGCCATATAAGGGATAATAAAGTTTTCTTTGTTTTGAAATTAAACAAAACAAACCTCTTAAACTGTTAACGCTTTAAAAAAACTGTAAAATGCTCATTTGCGATTGCTACATGTCATACATGACCTTATTAACAGTCTTTTTATTATACACACACACACACACACACACACACGGGAATCTATCTACCTATCAAGTTAAAACACAACAACATTAATAAAAATGAAAAAATAAAACTTCTATGTATCTATCTGTCTATTATTTATTTTACATGTAAAAAAAAGAGACATTTTTGGTTAGTTACATAACAAATCAAGAAAAAAAAATAGGCCTGCTTTGTAAATAATAAATTGAAAGCACTTTTTTGCTCAGTTGACTAAGAAGGAGCCGTAATGTCAAGTTTTTATTTTCTGAAACGTTTCTCATAACATGACCCAAACCTTTTACAAAATGATAAAGAACAGTAACCTATCATCTCAGACAAACTGGCCTCCAGCTATAAATGTCTCGCTTGAATCTCTGGCTCCAAACACGGAGCAGCTTCTGTTGCTAGGCGATGTTGTTTGCTTGTCATTTTATGAAAGGAGCGTCTGCCATTTTTTCTCAGCGTTAAAAGCATTTTAATGTCTGCGCTGAACTGAAGGTTTCAGAAGTCAGGTAAACAGAGCATAGCTGAACTGACATTACCTGAGCATCACCCGGAATATCTAAACACGACAGAAGACGCTATAGTTAGAAGACATAGATCTTCGCATAACCATCTCGGAGCAATCTGCTAAAAGAACCGTCTCGTTCGACTCGTTCAAAATAAATATTTGCGTTTCTAAAAATCTGTTGTTTTCCCTTTTACAAAAACACACACGGTTTCTCGCTGCGCCCTGAACTGATGGGTAATTAGTCACTTAAATGAAGCAGTAAAGAGATGCTCTCCATTCAGTGCAAGCGCTGATGGGCTCGTGCATCTCTGTGCATGTTTTCCAGCTCAACCAATGACATTTAAAAGCCTCCACTCAGCACGCCGGTAGCGGTGAGCGCTGTATTGGCCCTTTAGATACTCGCCGACACAGGAGGCATTGATTTTCTAATGTGCTATAGGGCTGCGGTGGTCTGGAGTGTCATGTCTGCATGCTGTCGACCCGTCACACGTATGACAGGAACACGGGCAGACCGAGTTCATGGGAGTTCGTCTGAGCATGTCGTATAGAGAAAGGGCAGACGTGTGCATATGTGTGTCGGGAAAAAGAGGCAGATATATTGTGAAGGTGAGGCGTATGGGAGTCAGGTTTTTCTTATCGCTGCTTTCTCCGTCTCTTCGCCCCTCCTCCCGCAGGCCCCGAGGAAGTGACATTCAGGGGATATTGTTACTTAAAATGGCAGCAAATTCAATGCGTCCAGTGCCGTCTGGGTCGCTCTGGGCCATGTGATTTAGCGGTGCGGCAGACTGGATGCCAATCGAGTCAAAAGCAGTGTCGTAAAAGCCACTCGGTGGATTCGCGAATCTCTGACAATTTGGTTGTTTAATCAAAACTGATCGCAACTTGACGCCCCAGTTTTGCCATAAAATAGGCAATAAAAAGGCAGAGCGTCACTCGGTTTGATAACAGATGGCTCGAATTTCGTGTTGTAGTCCCTGTGTGGGTCACACATGATCTGCGAGACTGTGGCATAAAACAAACCTCAAGTTCCAAGTCAAGGTCATTTGGTGTCTTCCAGGCGTTTCATTGCAATCAGAAAGCCAAGCCAAGCTATTAGGTTTTCATGAAACTGAGATGTACGAAACAGCATGAACAGATAGAGCAACAGACTTAGTTTTCATCTGCCAAAAACAATTAAACGAAACGCTATTAGCATTACTTACACTTTTTATCAGTTTGTCTTAAATGAGACACGTTTAAGAATACAAAGATACACACAACCCAAGAACCAAGCTGGTAATTGCAAATAGGCAACAATTTTACTTGGTGGTTATTGTTTTTTTTTTTTTTACTAATTATCTATTCTTATTGATTTCTGTATTATTTATATAATTTATTATTATTATTAATAATAATAACAAAAGCAGTAATAAATTATTATATTCTAAACCTAACAATATACTTTTATTAATATTATGAAAAAAACATGAATACTATTAATTTTATCAGTAATACTTTTAATATATTATATATATAATAATTCTTATAAATTAAATCATATGTATATATATATATATAAATGCATACTACAGCAGTGATTGATCAACATGCCCACATGTTCTTCAGTTAAAAGAACAGCAGACAGATCTCTGGCATATGAGTTATATTTTTGATTAATTACACTTAACATGTAGTCTTAAAAATGCGATATCTGAGGCACGAGATGCTTGGATGGATGTGATGGAACGGTAAAACATATTGTTCTGATGCATATGCACAGAAAGAACTAATTCTACACTCAGCTGATTGATTTGGAGTATTTAGGCAGTAAAAATGAACATACCCAGTGACAACCACTACACTAATGACACAAACATCACCACAGAAAAACAACAAACAAATGAAACATTAACCAGGTGTGACATTTCTTATTTTTTGTCCGATCTTGCTACAAATATCTTTTAACTGGGTGTTTAATTGGCTCTTTTAATGCAGCAGTTTGAACATTTTCTTGTCGTGAAAATCTGCTGTGCCAATATGCTTAAAAAAAAAGGTTCTATAATAGTATATGTTCTTTAGATGAGGTTATGCCATTTCATGAATTCTGACTTATTTACACTGCGAAAGAGTTGGATTCTCATGCTAAACATGACCAGTCTCCAATGAGTATTTCTGTGACAAAGAACTCCTTTAGGGTTTTCTGGATTGAATACATATGGCTGATTTTTAGCCATATGTAAAGTCAGTAAATTTTTTGTTCCTGTTTTATTTATGTTGATGTCACAGCTTGCAGACATTTTATCAGTGTTGCCAAGTCCACAGTTTTCCCATGGAACTGTTTTTCATGTCCATGGGTTGAATCGACTAAAATAATGTGATATTTAGGTCCTGCAATGCATTTTACCAGGGCCAAAAAAACCCCAAACAAATATTTATTTTACAATTTTTGCCGGGGGACCCCCCTTGAGGCACTATAGGGCTAGTTTGAGTAACAACTCGGAGGGTTTTGTTGTGAAAACCTGGCAACCCTGCATTAAGCCCATGTTAAATTTTTAGAATAAAGATTCCAAAGAGGTTTTCACAGTAATGCCACACAAGGAACCAATTTAGTTTCTCCAAAGGACCTTTAAGTGAACAGTTCCTAAAATAACTGCTCTTGGTGTGATGAACATTTTATAAATCGAAGGCCCTGTTTACACTATACACACTACGCCTATCATTTACACTGCTCCCAGACTTTTGAAAATGCTGCAGACCCTGTTTTAGTTTGAAAATGCAGAGGTTGCATGTCAGTGTAAATGGAGCAAATGGAGACTTTGGGAAACGATGGGGTGACTGCCCACATTCTTACTGTGTATCCTTGATGACCATGTAAACAATTGTTGTACCCATAGATATGTTTTGGTAGAGTCCCCATTCAGCTGCTACAAGCACTCAGATGCTTTAGCCAACTAAATGGTAGGGAATGCATCTATACATATCTATGGTTGTACCTGCATGAATGGTCATGTGACATGCATTTTAGGTTGTGTGGTGTAAACGGAGATGGTTTCTGAAATGCAGCAGAAACGCTAGAGTATATGGGGGTCGTAGTGGGGGCACTAGTGTAAACAGGGCCTAAAGAACCCTTTTTGTCACTATATAACACTTTTGTCTAGTTCCATAGATGTTCAAGGTTGTTCATGGAACCAATCAGTGCAAATAAAGAACCTTTATTTTGAATATAACAAGAGAAAAAAGTTCTTGGTTTTCTTGGAATCCTAAAATTGTTCTTTTGCATATTAAAATGTTTTTCACAATAAGTTCACTGAAAGTTTTTTTTTTGGAAACCCCCAAAAAATGGTTCTTCATCGCTGCAAACGGTCAAATGCTGGTGGCTTTCAAATTTTTTCCAAAATGCTAACGGGGAAAGAGTTAAGAGTGTAGTTTAGATATATACAAATAGTACACAAATAAATAAATCATCCTAAACCTCAGCTGCATGGTATAAAGTGTGCACGTATCTACCAGTATCTAATGTCACTGGGTGCAGAAACCGAGCAAGTGAAGACCCCCTGCCGGCATCTCGCACCACGTCGTAGAAAGAGCGCCTGTCAAACATGGTGAGGTTTGAACTGATAAAGTGAGTCATCTGTGACGTGCCCCGCAGCGAGCGCAGCTGAGAATATGAGGGCGAGAAATGCAAGGCCCTTCGCTGTCACTCACTAAGGTTCCCTTTTTTGGAAGCCTGTCCATCGTTGCCGATTTGTGACCTGTTCCTCGCCGCAGGTTTGCCGCGATCTATCATCTGTAAAGTGACGAACTTGGCTCGCGATCGGTTGTTATGGCAGCGATGTTGACACGTCTGTCTTCTGTAGTCGAACCCGCTGCGCAATTATCTTTTCTGCATCTGTGCACCTGTGACAACATGTCACTTCCTCTTGCATCTCTGTACGGCCTCTAGCCATCGAACCCAATACTGGCATAAACGGAGCAACGAGTGAGCACAATATAAGACCGGCTATCGCTCGCACTATATTAAGTTTAATATAGGCTAATCTGATTTGAGAAAGGAGTCGGAGATACCCTCATACAATCTTCCTCTCGCACCATGACACTCAGCGGGGATACCGTCATGCGGTGTGCCAATTAACAGCGAAGCACTGCCTCCCTCCAGCAGACAGAGCTAATAAAACAAGCTGGTTATAAAAATGAATGAAGAGCCCGTGGAAGAGAAGCAGCACCGACTTCCAGACCAAATGCAAACAGCTGTTAAGCGAGTTGACAGAGAAATGCTCTATTAATTTTTGGGAGATGATTTAGCATCAGCTGTCCCCAGCTAAAGGCCGTTGGCGGTGGAGAGGCGAAAACATGGGGAACGGGGGTTATTTGTCAGGTCAGGTTGTTGATCGCTGTCCTAGAACATTTGTCAAAGGGTCTCAAAATGTGCTTGTGGAAAATAATCTTTCTCTGCGGCTGGAACCTGCATTTCCAATTTGGAGAACGGAAGAATCGTTTGCTGCTCGGGACACGTGATGTTTCTGTATCGGCCTGCTTTCAAAAGCATCTGCACTTGGATGCATTAGCTCTTGCACTGTGCTGAAAATCCTTTACCTGGTTTGGTGTTCCTGTGACTGGGATTTTAATAATAATATGCTGTATTATCAGCAAATCTTGGATTCTTTTGTTGACTTTTTGGAAGAACAAATACAAAACCCTGTCCGAATTCAAAGAAAACCATTTGATACAAATGTTGAATTCGATATTTGCTGATAAGAAAAGGAAAATATATGTATATGATAATTGTATTGTGGATATGCATTGTATTGATTTTTTACAGGATACAGTATTGAATGCAAACTGCTTGTTCCATTCATTATTTTAGAAATTAATATAGTTATATATATATATATATATGCTTGTTTTGCGACTGTTCGGGGATCAATCAGGGAGTCCGGCAGACCTGGAGCCCTAGGGGATCTACCCCTAGAGGGCTAGGGCAGAGGGAAGCGCAGAGCTCTGTCGGATCCCTGACTGCCCCTCTGGAGGAAGTTCACGAGGGTGGGATAGCGGTTGATTAAGAGTATTATTATCGTTATTATTTTAATTGTTTATTTTTTTGGATTTGAAACAGCCAGAGCAGGGAAAGGCGGTAGGGTTTGAATGCGAAAACGAAGATGCTGGTGAGAAAAAAAAGGGTCTGTATTTATAATGGGGGAGCGAGTGGCTGATAGGGTAATAGGGTAATGAGCAGATTGGTGTTAGCTGGCCAATCGTCCGTGCGTATTCCTCCTGAAATTCTTTTTGTAAAACGTCATTCAATGATTCATTCAATGACTCAAAGCTGCATTTATTTCCTCAGAAATACAGTTAAAACAGTAATACTGTGAAATATTATTAACATTTTTAATAACGTTTCTATTTGGATATACACTATATTACCAAAAGTTTTCGCTCACCCATTCAAATGATCAGAATCAGGTGTGCTAATCACTTGG
>JAUMHR010000042.1:14425158-14440845 GCA_032361145.1 Enteromius fasciolatus | reverse complement strand
GTGTTGCATAGTGTGCAGGTTACCGTCATCTTTAGATGCGTTCCGGACTTCAGGCACGCGCTTTTTTCTGCAGACGCTTCTGTAAGCTCCATCCCGCAAGCGGCTGTGTATCTGTGTGTATTTGTGCATTTTGTGGTCGCGCCCAACTAATCGATAACGGCATTCGTTGACAACGAATTTAGTTATCGATAATTATCGATTAGTTGTTGCAGCCCTAGTAAATTTATATATTTAATACAAATTTTCTAAAATATTTTTCTCATAGCACACACACATATTTTATGTAAATAAAAACATTTATTTTGTATTATATATTTGTGATATATAATTTATACATAATATAAACATTTATGTAAAAATGTATTATTAATTATTCTGAAATAATGAACTTAATGAGAACCTGAATTGGATATTGATTCATGAACTGTTCAATCGTAAACCAATGGAGCTACGATCAACTTAGACAATGCTTTTGGGAAACACAGACCTGATCAATTCGTTTATCCCAAGAATCAGAATATACTTGTTTTGAACATTTTCTGACTGACTAGAAAGAACCGGTTCAGAAGAATAGTGCTTGTTTGTGAATCAGACTACACTGATCGCACTGTATGTTTTTAATTTGCCAATAAATAAATACATAACTGAATAAATAGTAAAACACTGACTAAACTGGTCACACTGATTCACAACAAAATAATAATAATAAAATAGACCAGACTGCTCTGGTCACGCTGTATGTTTCTGATTCATTACTAAGAACCAGCTGAGAGTCATTTATGTGCAGTGAGCTGTTGATAACTGACTGCAAGCTCAGCTGACTTCTGCTACTAAGTCTTTGCAGTGTTTCAGGCAGTTCAGCACAAAACAGTCACAGCGCCAATATAGTAGCGTGTTAAAAACCCCGGGTTAGAGGTCACCGCATGGGTACGGAGCCCCAGTCAGACGCTTCATCAGCAAAACTATGTCAGGCGTGCAGTAGCGCTTTGTGCGCTCCGAAACCTCGCACCTCGCCAGTGTTCATTGCATGCGTCAAGGCCTTTGTCACTCTAATTGTCAGAGGGAGTTCATTTGAATATGAATTAGTGTTGACATTTTCCCTCGCAACGATTCGAGTGGAAGCTAAAAGGGAGTAGGCGCTTCGCTATCAGCACGTCGTATTAATCCACAAAAAACTGTGCGAGGGCTAAATCAGGATTTACAAAAGAAGCAACATTAGCGGTGGTGCCTCGAAAAGTCAATCCAATATATTTTCCATTGATTCCAATGCTTGAACCGTGCAGCGATGCTTCTTGAAGGAAAATAAAGGACGGGGTGCCAGAGATAATCCGAGCGACAATGCCAAAGCGCCGTATGGGATCCACTATCTAGCTTTAACAGGATTTGGTTGTTTATGTGTTTACGGCTTGCCTTACGGGCCGCAGACTGCCAATGCAAACTAATCTTATCAAGATCCACCAATTTTCATTAAAGCACTCATAGAGCATTAAGCCTCAGCGTGACTCCATTGATAGCAGGGGGAGTGAAGGGGGTGTTGCTCATTTTAACTGAGGGTTAACAGCTTGTTACCATACAAGGGGCGACTGTCTGCCCTGAGGATGGGACGACCTGTTGTGGCACGAGGCAGCGGGCCTAATCCTCATAATGAGAGCCACAAAGACAGAAGCATTAAAGCATGCCGCAAAATAAGGGATAATGGGGGAAAAAACTAGGCGACGTTGCTTAATGAGCTAAAGGGAAATGTTTTTCTGAAAACTTGATGTGCGGATCTATGATCACAAGTCAGGTTTAACAATGTAAACAACACATTCCCATCCAATTTTCCTAAATCGGAGACAGCAGATAGCGTTGTGCTCTGACATGTTGCACGGCTGCGATTATTAGGGATGGAAATGTGAATAATGAGTAGGATTCATTAAAGTTTCTATAAAAGATCGTGTTACAGAAAAAGTGGAAAGGAAACAAATTTTACCACCAAATGATGTTATAATTTCAAGAAATAAAATGAATACATTTAATAAATTGATGATATGAGTCTTTAAAAAGAGGAAAAAATATGTATGGCCTAAATTAATTCCAGTTATTGGCCTTAACATTAAATAATAATACATAAAAAATACACACACACACATATATATATGTATAAAATGTTAGAAAATATATTGATTGGTTCATTGGGTGACATTACAATATAAACTACAAAGAGTCAAACATATTGACACAAGGATCATTTTGTTTTTTTCATGCTTTTAACACTATAAAAATATTTTTATGGTTCTAATAAAAATGTAATACTAATTCAATGTGTAACTTGCTCTTTGTAATTCAAAATAGTTTTACATAATTTTTCGGCCTAATGTACAGTACAAATTGTTTAAAAAGTAGTATTTAAGTTGAGTGATTTTGTCTAATTTGTCATCATTAAAGTGTGTTTTTTTGCACTGTATGGCTTCCACCCTGCTCACTAAACATTAGCATCAGCTATTAAAAACCCATACTGGTCAACCACTAGTCATTATCTACTCCTATCCTTTCTTCTGCTGTCCCATAAAGACTAAACACCCATTATGATAAATAAAGGACTGTACAAATTCTGAGATCCCGGCTTCATATCTTACCTGCATGAGTCAGTACACATCCAGATTGACTGTGTAGCCCAAATTTCAAGTGAGAAATTGACAACTGCACCCCCTTTATCAGCACGAACCATGGTACCATCATGAAGATTCTCCCTGGTGTCCTACTCTCTCCTCCTTTTGATTTGCATTACAAAGGGCAGGATCAAAGGGCTCGGGTTGGGTAAGCTGGCAGTGAACATCCCTCTACAGCGAGCCATTGTGTTGTTATGCAGCGCACATTCGACACAGTGCAACAGGCCTGGTGTGGGGAGATTCCCAGAGCTGCTCTGATGCATCCGATGCGGCTTTTGGTTTTGGCAAGTTTCTGACCGAAAGGCAATGGGATTTTTGGCTTGTACTGTGGTGATTGCGCAAAATTTATTGGCGGTTTGCTTTCATGCAAGTCTTACATATCTCAGTAACTCTAGTAGCAAGAAACAATCACTATTTCTAAAACTGAAGGCTGCTCTGTCTGTGTGGGTTATGATACTAGAGGAGGTGAACAGAGAAGTCTCAGCTTAAATAAAAGCTGATTTTACATTCAAATCAGCAGAATTTTCATGTCTGAACATAATCCCTATTTTGTAAAAATGAAGTCTCTATAGCTGGCAACGTGGAATCTAAACATTTTTAATACCAGGGTATCTGCACGATGCATCTTAAAGACTCAGGCAAGGCAAGTTAAGACCAATGTTTGACAAGACAAATGTATGTATATATGGTATAGGAATGTAGGTATAGTACCATGTTTGGAGTCAGTTTTTTTCTTTCTTTTAAAGGAACTAATTCTTTGAGCAAAAATGCATTAAATTGATCAAAAGTGATAGCATAAAAGTATATAAAAAGTATATATGCTATATAATCAAAGAATCTTGTAAAAAAAGAGTTCCACAGTTTCCACTGCTGTTTTTACACGGGGGTAATCATAAGATTTTTTTTTCTTGAGCATCAATTCAGTGTATTCTAAAGGATCATGTGACACTGAAGATTGGTGTAGTGATGCTGAAAATTCAGCTTTGCATCACAAGAAAAAATTACAGGTAAACAGTAATATTAAAAAAAAATAATAATAATTTTGAGGTGACTCTAGCTAAAAAGCTTTTAAATCCTCCACAAACAACATTTAAATGCTATGTAAAATTTTTGTTATAATAACAGTATTTTCTATCACATACTGCCTATGGGGTGGAAGTGTTGTAGTTTAACTCTTCCCCTCTTACCATCGAAACACACATGCAACGGTATAAAAACGAACAAATCCGCTGAGCCATCTGCAAGCAGACGCACCTCAAGGAAGCGCAGAGCTGCCGTTTTCATATTCCCTCCATCTCAGGGAAGCGCGACAGCCCCCACCTTCCCTTCCGCGGCGAGTTCATTGAGTTCAGTCCATTAAGGCAGAGCTGCTATAGCCTACTTACTGTGGCCATTTTGAGTTATCGCAAATAATTTACAGCCAACTTTTGCATTGTCTTTAGAGTGGACCGAAGATGCAAGATGGAGTCCAGACATCTCAAGACTCCCACTCTTGGACCCGTTTACTCATGCTGACCCTTCTCTGTTACGGTATGTGATTAATATGCCTGCTAATGGAAGACTGTGAGTCACGCTTTCGCATGGCAACGCTAGCCTATTGTTCTCGAGGCACGTGGGTAATGTTTCAACCTCTGAGGAATGAATACGAGAGTCCGAGCCAAGAGTGAAAGCGAAACCTTGGGATTTGAGATGGGGAGGACAATCTTTTCACACCTGCTTGAGTTTGCGGCTCCACATGTGCTGTGATTCAAATGACTCATAATTGGATTAATTAGAAGTAGATGATTAAATACCAAAAGGCCCAGAGCAAGAAAGGCTGGAGCTGGAGAAATAGATACTGTATATTCAGAATTGTTAATGCTTTTAAAGACAACTGTATGTTCACACACAAAAATAAATAAAATAATAACAACAACATCGTTTTTGATTTCAAACACATGTAAAACATATGGATACATATGTTTCAAACATATGTAAATGAGCACACACAAACTAACTTAAAGATGGTCTCATTTCAACTATTACTCACTCCCACAGGTATTTCTAGCAATGCATCCCAAAATAACTTCCGACCCAAATAGCTCTCCCATGCTAAAACAAAGACAAACCTCCTTATGCCACAAGAACTGTACAGGCTCTTCTAAAGAAAAATTGGGAGAACCGATGCTTTCTGTTTCTTCTGTTAAGAAGAATGAACATAAAAAAATGAAAACTTTAATTAAATATAACTGATTTTAACTTTCCTTTTGGAAATGTGCTGCATGAATATACTGTATATTGATGCATAGACTTTCACTTTAGTTCTTACTAGTTGTAAAGTGCATCAATACAAATGCAAAGCGATTAAAAGAATTCATATATATATATATATATATATATAGGCTATGGGTAATTGACAAATAACCAAAAAAATTGGACTGTTCTATGGTGGGACATAGCTAAAATGTAGGGGGAAAAATTAGGTTTCTAGAGAGGTTATTTATTAATTTTTTGCTTTTTTCTGTCACACATTGATAGATCAACTACCCATATATATCCTAAACGTATTTTTAATGCTGCCAGAATTATAATATTATAATTACTTTAAATTATTATTCTTTTTTTCTGTTTACTTGATATAATCAGGATCGTTTTATTTCATTAATATACTTTGTAACAGTAAAATAAAATAAAAAAATACAGCCTACAAATCCTTTTCTTTCTTTCCATTTTCCACTTGCAGACAACAAACATCAATGATTTGCTTAGCTTAAAATATTAATAACCGACGTCTCATTCAATCTTTTTCAAGTTTCTTTTTGTGGACATAATTAAGATACAAAACAAGCTGCCAATGTTGTACAATCTTGACGTGAACCAATTCAGCTTGACTGATGTCTGTCCAAATTTGGACAGTGCTTTGCCAGCCTTCCTTTTACTTCCTCCAGTGAGCAGCTACTGCAAAGCAGTCAGAAAGAAAGAACGCGTTTGCATGCTTCAGCATAAGGGATGTGGTGGTGGTGAGACTGGGTATTGCTGTATCCAGGTGTTACAATGCAGGCCAGTACTGGAGCCAAGCCAGGTCATGTGGAACTCAGACAACAGTAACTTGGAGCATATGGAAATACAGCTGGCTTTGCATATATGCCACGGCTGAGTAAGTCGCATGCGCACACACACGCGCCACAGCCGCTGAGGTGGTAGAAGTGCTGAGCTCAGCGATGTTTAGTGGAGAAATCCCTCATCTGACACTCAAATGCATGCACACTTGCATGGTAGTCTTTCGTATGTGCTTTTGCAAAAGGTCTTATTATTGTAGCAATTATGCAATGCATGCTTTTGTGCATATTTCTTTATGCATATTTGACTCAAAATCAAACCATGTGAAAAAAAGACTTTCTCTCCATTGCAAAAAAGATGGAGTGATTGATTGAAGCTTGCATAAACCTTGATAAACAACGCCTCTTGTCGCTTTAAGTTTCATGACCCATTTTGAGGCTGAATCGTTGCCTGCGGTGATTGATGGCTTCAGATGAAAAAAGAAAAGCGACGGGATGTTTACCGAGAGAACATTGTCCTTCATTGTATCTCTCAAGGTCTGTTGGAAGACTCTCTGGAGGTATCGCAGGAGATGCTGGCTGCGAGATTCCATGCATACAGTGACCGATGAGGAGAACGATGCCAAAACAAACAAGTACAATAGCTGTAACAAAACGCCGTTCCTTAGCAACGTGTTTCTTTAATAATTCTGCTGTCAATGGTAAACAATGTGATTAAAAATGAGGGACTGTTTCTGATGGGACGAAGCGAGAGGGGTCAAAATAAGATACTTTTCATAATTCAAGGGTTCACAAGCCACTATGTGTCAGAGATTTCAAATAAGTCTCTTTGCTGTATTTCTTTGATCAAAAAAAAAAAACTGCAATATCGTGATGATAAACATGAATTTGCAGCATCATTATTCTAGTCTTGAGTGTCACATGATTCTTCAGAAATCATTCTAATATGCTGATTAATATGCTAATATTAATACTTTTGTGGAAACAGTGATGGATTTTTTGATGAATCGAAAGTTCTAAAGTACAGAAATTATTTAAAATTGTAACAATGTAAAGTCTTTGCTGTCAACTGAATTAATCCTTTTTAAATTATTCAGACCACAAACTTTTAAACGGTAGTGTATATTAAAGCAGCTAGGGTCAATTTGGATTCCACGTTGACTTGAAAAGACCAATCTTCCTGAAACTTTCCACATGAAGGTGAGAGTATTTGCATTCCTTATGCACGTTATTGCCGGTCCAATCCTTCCCTGCCCTGCGCCGCCTTGTAAAAGTTTTACATTCTATCTTAAATGAGGGAAAAATTGCTGTCAAGCTGTGTGCGAAAGTGAAAAAAGCACTCAGTTCTACTCGGCCTGTTAATCAAAGCCTTGAGTGCCAACGCTGTGTCTCCCGTCTGCGCTAGACTCGGGACTCATACATAAAGATGCTCCACTTCACTCCTTTTCCCCCGCTCCGCAGCTCTGGGTGCTGACACTTACTCCAGAGGCCTTCTACAAATGAGTGCACCATCTCCCGTCTCCTCTTTCATCAGACGCTAACCTTTTCATCACCCTTCAATGTGGCAGCCATCATGGGCAATCATCTGGCCCCAGTCAGATTAATGATCTCAGCGCCTAGAGTGGGATGCCTACTCACTGCTGTAGTGCAGGAGTCTAATTGGATTGCTAGGGGTCAGCTTGAGTATTGTTACAGGGTGACCCTGACAGTTGCACTTGAGCTTGGCAGTGGGAAGACTGTTGTCATTGTTAAAATAAGAGTCATATGCGACAACATAATGCTAGTGCATGCAAGTTTGTGATGTAAAGGATGGGGGAAGAGTGTTAGATGCTCTGGCAAAAATGTCACCGGTCACGGTGGAGCCGCTGCCTATGGGTTACTGGTCATGATGCAGTGGGAGTCTGCCCAACACTTTGCCCAACTTTGTCGATTATCTTGATAGAGCCATCAATTAATCAGAGTGGATGAACAGAGGTCAAACTGACCAGATTAAGGTGTTGTTTCTGGCATATTTTAATGAAATAAAACATCATAAAAAAGAAAATCTAACATATGCATACTAGCCTTCAAAAGTCTGGAACCTTTTTTTATTATTAATATGTTTATTTTGCAAAGATTGCATTCAATTGATTAAAACAAAACTAATTCAAGTGAATACAATTCTTTTGAACTTTCGATTCAACAAGGAATCATGAAAAAAAATGTATCATGGTTTCCACAAAATATTAAGCAGCAACTGTTTTTATCTGTAATAACAATAAGAAATGTTTCACCAAATCAGCCCATTACAAGGATTTATGCAATATACTGAATTGCAGCAGAAAAATTAGCATTACCATGACAAGAATTCATTATTTTTCAAATAATTTAAACAACAGTTAATTAGTTAAAAAATAATAATAAAAATTATATATAGTATATGACAATTTTACTATTTTACTTTTGGAAAAAATAAATGTTGATATTAAATACTAAAATTTACACATTAAGTGAACACATGAACACTTGAAAACTTTTGTGCATATACAAATTCTTAAATTGCGTCATTACCCTGACAATAATAAAAGAAAAGATGCATTTACTTACAATACACCCTTGACGTGCATTTCTGGAGGTGTTTTTTTTTGTTTTTGAGGTCATGCATTCTACAGTTAAAAACAAAATTTATGTCACAAGCTTGCAAAACTGTATATTGTTGAAGACGGGTGCTGCACAATCACTGAATTATCAGATTATGACGAGCATGTAATTCATGAGCTGAATGCAACCACATTCTTAAGTAATCTTGAGAAAGCGCCATATGTCTGCTTCGTGGGAGTCAAGACTACTGATGAAACAGCCTCTGTTTTTTACGCCTGAGATCCACCCGCAGAAGAGAACCTGTCAGAAGGTACAGCGAGACATCTCAGCCGAGGCACTAATGATATCTCTGCATGTTTAAAGACGCTTCACCTCTTATAAGGTTCCCACGTCCGGCCCATTTCTCGCTCGAGTCGACTGTCTTAAAGCAGTAGCCATGCGCTCTGCATGACAACTATATTGCAATAACTCCCAGAATTGACTCATGCGATGGAGAGCGCTATCGCTTTGTCATTTTCAATTACTGATGCTTGTCAGTAGCAATGGGATCAGTGCACTGATGTTATCTCAAGCAACCAGATCATTTCAGCTCCATTACACGCCGTGTTATCCAAAAATCTGTCGCTGGTTTCGATGATAAATGAGAACTGTGATGTAGTTAATATGAGCCAGCACATCTGATAATGTAGAGGACTCAATCTCAGGGCCGTGCAATCAAGCAAAAACTGTGAATGGAATCTCTAAAGGGTGCGAATGGACCCATTTACAGATGCATAATGGTTCGGAATAAGCACTGGCTAATAGTGTCTCAACATTAGACGCTTGTGGATGCTCTGAAAAGTCTCTTTTGTGTAATATTTTAGGATTGAAAACAAGTCAGCCCGAGGACAGGTCTCATTTTCTTCTCCAAGCGAGCCACATGCACTAAACAACTAGTCCATAAATTATTCTTAAGAGGAAGAACTCTGTGTATTTTACTAAATGATCCATATGGTCATGACTCCCAGCATGAAGACGTGGCCCACGGAGCCGTGTGATCCGGAAACCTCTTTAAGATTTCACGGTGATGTGGCTCGGTTTGGCTCTCTCTCCGGCGGGCAGACTTGCACACTGTAAGAAGGCAGCTGTGGCGCTGAGAGAATTACATAACACACATTTCAGCAGTCATCGCCTACGGTAATGGAAATCCGCTTTGGTGGATATGTGAGAGCTTACGGCCAATGCCTGGACTGGCCCGAGCTTGGGTCGAAGACGGTTTCGTGGCATGCAAATCTCGATGCAAACAAATAAATGGAGAAGTATATGGAAATACGGTTTCATCTTTTCGGTCTCTTTTTCTTTCCGGATTCTCGGCACCCAGGGTTTCAGAGTGGCAGAGACTGCAGCACGGAATATGCATGCTTGGCACTTTTGCTCAATGCCTCCTGTCAATCCTCATAAGCATGCAACTACAGGAGCCAGTCTGCACTTAGGGACATGAGGCTGTGACATAGAATAGATTAGAGGGGGGACTAGAAATGTGGTATGTATTTTTATGGTTTTGCATTGAGGCAAATTATGAGCAGAAACATTGTCCACTCAGAAATTGCTAGTAACTTTTACAGAAACAGCCAATTAAACATCAAATTTTTTTTTACATTAAATAACAAAAGATGCAAAAGATACTCCAATTGCTTTTTTAAAACTTAAAAAAAATATGTAAGACTTGATATGTATGAGTCACTGAATCATTTACTTAACCGTTTCATTCAAAAGCACAGTTATAACCGTTTTTGCTGACTTACTTTTTTTTGTTGTTGTTGCTTTCTTTTTAGCTTTGCATTAAAGTTAAACTGGCTAACCTGAGAAAACAGGCTATTTTCATTAAAAAAAAAAATGTTAGTAGAAAAAAAAACTGAAATAGAATATTGAACATAGCTTTATTGAATACGACTAAATATATTATTGTCAAAACATACTAAAATACTCATTATTTATGACTTTGAAACATCATTTTGGGAGGTATGGGTTAAACTGGGTTGGTTTATTCTTAGACTTTTCTCCCAACTTTTCCTTGGGGCATTTAGTCAAGAAAGCAACGTAATGACTTTAGAGAAGCGTTCCTGTAAGTAGTTGACACTGTGAAACACACAATGTGCTGCCGTAGCACAGTGCATTAGGCTCTTTGGAGAGTCATTACAGTATCAGTTACAGAGTTTGCCCTGGCCTGAGGCTGCAAAAGAAAAGCGTCTGTGGTGGATCAGAGTGCGCAAAAATCCCAAACTACAAAAACATTTTCTTAACCACATCCTGATTACAATCCGACATGGAAATACAAGAGCCTCTTAAAATGAAGAGGTCAAAGGGGTTCTATGATTATAGTATTAACACATAAATTAAATGCAATAAAGAGCTTTCAAAGAACTAAGTGTAATTTTCCTTTTGCACTTGTCAGTCAGACTTCTAATGCTTATTAGTAGTTCATTGCTTGCCATATGACAAATCGTGTAAGAACAGCTGGGAAGCACCATTAACTAGCACCATTAAATGACTGAAACCTCATGCTGTGGGAAAACTACTATTTTTGATATCTACATTCATTAACATTTTTTCTTAATCTCATAAAGCAATGGTACTTATCAGAGTTGTGTAATGTGCAATGGTGTGCTAATAGTGGGTAGGACTATTTAACATTTTGTGATTAAGAAAAATGGGACATAACGGAGCAATAAAAACTCACTGCTTTAAGAGTACTGTTTGAGTAAGAGGTTTTACACTGGTGTCAGAATTATTGTGTTATAAATTATCTTATCTTTAGTGTTGTCAAATGATCAATCACGATTAATCACATTTTGTTTGCATAATATATGTGTGTGTATTTACATGTATATATTAATATTCATATAAAGTATATAATATATAAATATATTTAATATAATATAAACGTAACATTTAAAAATATAAAATCATTTATTTATTTATTTTTTAATAAAGTATCAAATTTACTGGATTTCCTAAAAGTAAAAGTTACTTACCAGTAAAAGTTTTACCAAAGTATGGTAAAAATTCCTGCAGGTTACATTGATTTACCAGTAGATGGTGACAAGCGACTGTATGAGTGAGTCATTGAGTCATTCAGTCAATTGATTTGTTTAACAACAGATCCATTCAGTAGACGAAGCAAATCATTGTCTTTATAAGCGAGTCAATGAGTCATTCACTCAACTAATTTGTTCAAAAAACCTCACTATTGCAACTGTTCTGCAGTGGCTTTGTTCTTAACTACTTTTGTCTAACGAAAAACAAAACACTGTCAATATTGTGTGTAAAAATGTAGCTCATTGTTAAATTCTTATTCACTGAACTGCTGTATAAAAGCAATATCCATAGCAATCATGATGTTTTTTTAATTTATATGTTATTTAGTATGTTATTGTTTTACAAGACTCTGGTCATATCATCCACCTCTAATACTTATTATTATGGTTAAACAGTGGGAAACATCTCATAAAGGCATTATTTTCCTTGTCCCGCATGCACCACAACATGTTATTGCAGCTGCAAGCGAGACTTCAATACCAAGTCTAAAAATACGAGACAGTTGAAATGAAAGCAATGAGAACAAAAGACATTTCAAGTTCCCCTAAGTCCCAAAATAGATGTTACAAGACAAAAGCACTCCAGAATAGTCTGATGTGCCACTTTATCCCATGAGTTCCAGAGTGGTCATTCGGTTTCGATGGGAACAGACGCCATTCTATTCTCTGTTCCAATATTGCAGTTACCCTTCTCCACAGGAGTAGGTGAGTCACCCTGACAGCCTCTTCAAGGTGAGATTTTTTTGGAAATCCTCTGTCATGGCTATAGGGCATGTGATGGTTGATGGAGTGGCTTTGGGCAAGAAACTTTTGTTCTATATTGAATCTTGTGACTACACAATCCCTCCTCAACACTTTTCAATAGATTCTCGCCTGACATAGCTGGATACTTGAGCTGCGCATTAAAAAAAAACAATAATTGGATTTTTCTAGTAATATCATATTTATGACCTGAAATGGCCTCTGAGGTCTTCAAGTGCAATGTGTCAATATGATGACTGACATTTCGCTTAGCTAAAGTCAGGATGTTTTTACACACAGTCTCGCATGTCATCGCCATCTGCATTCAGTCAGTTCTAAAAACAGCCAGAAGCTTAACCTGAGGTGAAAAGCTGCAACGTCTAGAGAATAAGAAGTCTTGTAGGCCTATCAAAGCTTGGAAGAAGAACTCTACTGTTCTGGCCTATTTCTTTCCACTTACTAGAGATTACACGGTTTGTGAGCAATATTCGCAGCTCTGGAGGAAGAAATCTGGCCTTTAGGATCACTTAGCACTATAGAGCACCAAGGGCATGGTAGCTCTATTGAGGTCAAATGTCAGTCTTTGAGCATTTCTTATTCATACAAACCATTGAAAGTCAATAGGAAATCCAAACACTGGCTTTCAAGCTCACACACTACTATACCACTACACGCTGCAGTCACATTGATGCATTTTTTTCTAGATTGGAAATGCAACTTATTTGTAAGTGCACCTTGCTTATAAATGCTTATAATTCAACAGTTTTAATGACCTTTAGCATCTGGATTTTTAAAAGGACACATTTTAATTATTATTATGAATTAGCATATGAATTAGCACATTAAATTTTAGACACTCTTGCATATTTACATTCTCAAAATTACCTGCGTGACCATCTATCAAAACTCAAGGTTAGAGGCATAATGACCAAATAATCCAACCAAAAAACCATGATGCCAAAGCAGCCACCATTGCATGCACATGCTTCCACTTCTTATATTGAGAAAAATGCATGGCAGTGCAATCACAACTCATAGGTTAATAAAAATGGCCAAGCAATCTAAAAATCAATGCACGTTGAGAAGGCAATGCACCGGCATCAATGGATGGACCACGCGTTGCCCCTTCAGCACTGCGGAGAGCTCAACTCTGCGCAAAGCATGCCTCCATCCATGCGCCCGCGTTGCACCACAGTCATTACTCACATGTGCACGGTGCAAACCAATTCTGTTCTCTAAATGGATTTTATAAATCTCAAATGGGCATGAATGCACGCCGGTGCATTAACCAGCGTCCATGTGGATGTCAGTGTGCTTTGTCCACGCGCCGCATGTCTCCATCCTCGTGGATGGGAAAAGTGGCATTTACATGAAAATGAGTTGATTATACATAAGACTCTTCACAGTTGCATTAATGTGCGCACTGTATACTTCTGTCATGCACGTTTAACTGCCAGACACATCATAAGTCAATCACGCGCGTGCATTTATATATAATGCAGTAGAGTTGAGAGTCTGTGCAATGCCGATGGGACTGAAAAAACACTGATAGGACAGATGTAGATCTATTATTCAAAGAGCATCTCTTTGTATTATTCAGATCTTAATTTCCCAGCATGTTTAGCTACATTGCACTTGGTCGCAAGAAGTATGCGGTATGGCATCAAAACATCAACCACATGGTATTTTTAAATGCGGATGCAATAGTACGCAGAGTTGCAATAAATGTTGTTTGTCGCATCTTTATAAGTTGCGCGCACACGCAGGAGCGCACTGACAAGCGAAAAAAAAAAGTTGTATAAATTGCAAAAACAGAGATAAAAGCAATTCACCTGCTGCCAGTTTTCCTCCAGAGACGGCATCGCGGAGAAGTAGCCAGTGTCATGAACAAGTTGAAGTTCTTGAAAAATACTGTAATTGGACAGAACATCCATGTTTGTGCAGCTAAACGGTGCGTTTGAGAGACTTTGATTCTCTGCGCGAGGAATCCGCGTTCGCTTCAGCGCGAGCGACTGAAACATTCAGATCAATCGCGAAATCCGAGACGTTTCAGTTCACTATGGATACTAAAATGTGTTTAAAATTAAAGGATCCATCCATGCACGTTTGTTTTCTTTCCTCTCAATGTTTCTGGAAGGGGAGCAGCAGGAGCACAGTAGCGCACAGGTTTCTGTGTCAGTCAGAGTGTGGAGCCAGCGTAGCGTCTGCGGATGCCCGCGAATCGAGGGGGCGTGCCTTTCTGTCAATCAACTTCGTGCGTAACCATATAAGGAAAAAAGGGACGACAACTTTGGTGGAGAGTCAGAGAGGCGGAGCTAAACTCGCAAAGTGGGAGGAGCTAGAAGCTGTAGTGGATCTCCGATTGGTTCACTGAATTGTCACTCACAACATACATGCCTTTGAAAGCGGAGCTATTTTTAGACCGCTATATAACGTGCGAATCAGCTTTCGAGCCTCATTCGAAGCTAGAGCTTCCAGAGAGCTGCAACGTGGTGGTTTGGGTCTGCTCAACACACTATAGTGGTAAAAAATATACACGTTTAGATACACACATCACACTTTAAACATAAAAACAAAGAAAATGCTAACCGTGCTCGCGATAGAACGGCTGTCACCGTTACTGTCACAGTGAAAAAAGGTTTGCTTATGAAATACATATTTCATTTGATGTAACATTTGTTCAAATGACATTTTAGCCGAAGTGAAGCGCACAAAAGGGCACAAGTACACCTATAGGTTTGATAAAAGTTTAAAACGTCCTCAGCATGAACTAAAATTTTCATGAAATCTAAATGTCTTGAGGTAAAAATCTTTACATAATATTTGTTTCTTCAAGATGCTTCATATTATGGTGCCTTTTTTGCTCTATCTATCTATCTATCTATCTATCTAGCTGTCTGTTTACACTGTGTAACCCTGACTTTTGATTTGCTATGTGGCGCTTAACTCGCATGTTATTTACATGGAAATCAGATGGCATATAAGCTTGAGTACCTCTTTGAACTATAAGTACTCCTCAGCCATCTCACAACATCCCTGACCTTGTGTCATGCATGTAATTAGATAAGTGGAACCTATAAACTGTGAGAGGCTCTGAAAGAAAAATCTTGACCAAATCTGTTCGCTCTTTCGCTTCAGCTGGAAAGAAAAGAGGTGGGGGGAATCGAATAGGCTTTAGTTGTTATGGCTCATTTGAATTGAATTATTCATATTCTTCACCAGATGATACTTTGGCTCTTGGTGAGCATGTGTTATTTCTTTCATCTGGTACCTGCTCTGTAGATGGAAGGAACGAGGTATGAATGAATTCATGAATTCACCGGTGAATCTGATAGTGACCTTAAAAAAACACTCTGGAGATGGAGGAGGGAAAGAATGAATGTGTTTCTGTCCTCTATAGCAGTTTTCATCCAAGATGGTCTGAGACATTGGGATTTTCCTCTGTGCTATTAAAACAGAAGGCTGGGGGACAGAGGGATTGTTCCATCAAGAGTGAGGTCCTGAGGTTTTAGTAGTTATGAACTTCCTCTCATACGTATTTCAAGTATATTCCCGTCATTTTTTGTAGCATGAATTTCATTAAGTTTTCTTAAGGTTGTA